>CP032245.1:35313587-35913587 GCA_005610355.1 Gossypioides kirkii | reverse complement strand
AGGCAAAGGTCAAGATTATGCCCCTAAAATTGTTGCCCAGATGAGGGTTTCTGGTTCTGAGTTTTCTCATTTGTCCAGGCCAAACCATGTGGATCAATTTATCATTAGAGAATCTGTTCTTCTTACCTTGGACGTAGGACAAGCACATACACAAGCATCTGATTCCCAGCCAAATGATGAGCAGGCTGCTATTATTGTCAAGATCCCAAAAAAGAACAGCAGAAATTCAATCAGAGATGGGTATCTGATTGATAAGCGTTACAGCTTCCCTGAGGCCACATCAAAAGAGTGTCTGCCAGATGTAAAACTTGATCTCAACTCCGGGAAAAAGGATTCTTTTGAGGGTGTTCAAGACATAAATGCTACAGTCATACTTCCAAGTGGTGTACATAGCCTGCCAAATAAAGGCGAACCGTCATCACTGATCCAACGATGGAAATCTGGTGGAGCATGTGATTGTGGTGGCTGGGATTTGGGTTGCAAACTTAGGATTCTGTCTAATAAGAGCCAATGCAGCCAGCACCCTAGTTCTTTGAGAGGTTCTTCAATTTCTAATCAATTTGAACTCTTCTTTCAGGTATGATTTTCGATCCTATTCTAATCAATCTAAAGCATCCACTATAATAGAAAATGTCAACTGAATCTTGCCTTTGTTTTAATTTATAACAGGGAGGTGCACAAGACAACGTTCCTTTTTTCAGCTTGGGCTCTTTCAATGACGGTATCTATTCAGTTGAGTTCAATTCATCGCTTACTCTTATGCAAGCATTTTCGATTTGTATAGCTGTTTGGGATAGTAGAAAGCACTATGAGCTTTCAGAATCAGTTCCCTTGTATGAAGAAAGAACTTTAGGGGAAACCATATTAAATGATGGAACAAATGAACCTAGTCAAATTGATGGAGGGGGCCCTGCTAGGTATGTCTCATATCCACCCATTTCACCAGTTGGAAGGGTCTAGAAAATTTCACTATTGTGAATGATGTAGTTAAGTGTAAAGGTAGAATTACATATCATATATATTTCTGTTTTTTGGTTGGGCAATGGTCTGTGAGATATCTATCGCTGATGAAAAATAAGCAGTAATGAACAAGGCTCGTTTGTGAAAGCCAGGGACAGGTTCCCCTTGAGTTTCAGGTCGTCATATTTTGTTTCACTTTTGACAAAAGAAGCAATGACTGATGTAGTATGAGCAAAAGTTTCTATCAGTGTAAGTGTGCATATAATCAAGGAATTATGATATTGCTATCTGCTTTTCACCTAACCAATGAACTTCAGCATGCTTGATGGTGCCTTTCTTGCATTAAGGAACTGAATCCTTGTTGCCAGTACTTGCTGGATTTTTTTCCAGGTTTTTTTTTTTAACCATTTTCTTTAAATTTTGATTCATTGAGTTCTAACACTTTATTATATCCAGTATCATTCACTATAGGGCCATTCACTTCAATGGCTAGATTGTATATGTCCCTTTGGATGGTAGATTGTACTATTGTAGCATTAGTTGTGTTGCACTTGTAGGTGATTACAAGCTGACTAGAAATAATAGGATGGCAAAGAACACGAGGCATTCCTAAATTGGAATTCTTTGGCAATTACAAGCTCAGCATGAAATATAAGCAAAATTTTGTGGTTATTTATCCATTTTGGTTGGTTAGATGTTTTCATCAGGTATTATCAATCAATCACAACATTGCAGTTGGATTCATTGATAAATGGTGATTTAGATTATGTATGCTCAAGCTGATGATAGCTTCACACTCATACTCTGTTCAGTCACTTGTAAGCTGTAATTAACCCCCTTTGAAATGGAATGAAATATCAACTTTTTCAAATTCCATGTGACCTCTTCTCATTGATTTTGTTTAGTTATTTGACGTATTACTCTGTTTCCTTGTGTGGGCTTGAGGCCATTGAATATATACATACACACACACACACATAATCCTAGTGTGGGCAGATTTTCTTTTACCATTAATGCATCCTGCATATTGTTTTTAGGGTATTTGACTATTTGTCGTGACCTTTTCCACTATTCAATCTCGTGACGCCCATGTCAAGGGTTTCTTTGTCATTTTTGTCTACCCTATCATCACGGATATGGCATGGAGTCGCGATCAGTCAACCCTGCCTACGTTACGAAATCGGACAAACATTGGTTGCTTGAAGTATTACTCTCTTTCCTTGTGTCATAGAATATATAAATATACACGTATTCCATGGCAGTTTGCTTGTTATGCTCGAAGATTTGTTTTTCATTAATACATCCTTGTGATGCCCTCGTGAATAGTTTTTGTCATTTTTTTCTACCTCATCTCCAAATGTTGAGACATTCAAGGTGAGTTTGGATGGATGTTGCGTTTGTTCACGATTAGTTTAAAAATAACGATGATGATGAAATTAGATATTATAGCATGAAACAAAAAATTAGTTAAAATGCAACACATCGCAACGCTCATTCAAATCCACATGAAATCCAACAATCAACGGTTGCTCTAATGAGCTATTACCCTTTTTTTCGAACTTTTTTCTTCACAATAACCAATTATATTCTACTCAATTGTCATATTCAAAGATGAGAAAGAAAATCAAATTGAAAGCAAGCAAAAGCTGAAAGATACACACATTGAAGGCCACTGTTAGGGCTTTTTTATTACACTATACAGTGGACAAATATTAGGGAACATAACATGTGATGATGCCTTTCATTTTGGCTTATAGGAAGCTGGCTTCCACCAATTATTCTTTTAAATAATTGCCATTTGCCGTTGCTATTGTTATTGCTTTTTTCCTTTCAAATTTATCACCAAATTGATAACCCTCTCCCAAAAAACACTATCTATCCTAATAATTTGGGTACTTAATAGAATAAAATTTATGATTCGGAATCCAAATTTTACCTTCATCACCCACCGTGCTTAACGGTGCTTATGTAATGCCTCTCAAGTATACCTTGGTCACAGTAGGTTTGATTAATTTGGGTCAAATCAAGTCAGAATTCATCATTTTCTTTATTCACAAGATTTAAATGTAAAATATGTCTAAAAGACATCAAACTTTTTACTACTTACTTCAAATATCGACCACCTTAAAAATGGTAAATTTCTCATTTAATCCCTTCAAAAATTGCAAAATTAAAAGTTAATATAATAGTAAAATTGTATTTCGACTCCCCTAAAATAATTATTTGACTCGTAGAAGCACTATATTCTATATTCTCTTTCTCCAAAGGAGGATATGATATTGGTGATGACACATGTAACATTACATAGCTTTTCATAGTTGCTTTCACCATCAAGCGACTGATTTCTTCCTTTTTCTTTAATGCTAAAATCTAGGGGTACAAGGGGGTGCCATGCCAAGAAAATTTCGTTTGTTTGCCATTTTCATTGTCAATCCTTTTTCGTAAAGTAGATTTTGTTGCAGTTGCATCGACTTTCCTTCTTTTTGTTTCCTTTTCCCAAGTGCTTGTAGTGCATGTGCTACATAAAAAAAATCGTGGGGTGTAGCGTGGTGTAGTGATTACTCATCTCATCTCTTAACTTTGGATCTCTATTAACTATGAGATCCAGAGTTTGATTGTTGCCCATGAGAATAGAACACATTTCATGACCAACTGTTTACTTTTTTTAAAAATACTTGCGATGAAAAATTAATCACTGCTACTTGCGATGAACATCTTGGTTTCAACAAAAAACAACATAAAACAACTATGCTAAAGCTGTTTGAAAGCAACTCCACAACATTGTGACACCATTGCTTTAGCAAGTAGATAATGGTCTTAGTCCCTCTACTATGCTGAAAAATTGATATTTAATTATTATTTTTTTACTTTACTTTGATATAGTTCGATTTTTACTATTTGCTCTTTTTAATGTGATGATTTAAATTCTCTTATTATCTTTGTTGAATGTTTTTCTGTCTTTTTTAAATTATGGCATTTACTTATTTACATTATATAAGTACTATTCATTGACATGACATGTTAGGTAGATTACATGCATATAAACACATATGCTATTCTAGACAGAACACGTGTTTACATGACTTTATGCATGTGTAGCTTTGCAAGGGAAGAAAACAAGATCGACTTGCAAGCTCAGTCTTGGACTGCGATCTTATCCCGCGAGTTCATTATAATCCGACCCAAACCCAATAATAGTATTTATCCTAACAATCTTCCGAACACATTGGCAATGCCATGTGGAAATCCGATGAGCATTATTTTAATAATGATAATTTTTTAGTATTATTAATTTAGATATAACTAGAATATGAAGTACAAAACTAAAATATAATTTTTTTAAAATGATGCAAATACAATTTTATTATTATATTAATTTATAATTTTACAAATTTTAAAATTAGTGTATTGAAATTTACCAAATCACTTTAAATCTACTAATAACATTAAAAAAAACAAATTAAAACGAAAAATATCAGATATCAAATGTGAATCAAAGATTAAAAAGTGGGAGACCAAATAATTGAAGCAAATGCATACAATAATAGTTGAATGAAAAAGAATATATGTCCTACCTCTGAAATAATTACCAATAATTAAAGCACATATATGGCTTCAACATGTTATATATGTTCATTACTCCAGTGGTCCTTTTCTTTTCCAAAAATTATTATAAAAAACCACATCTTTGTTTATTTTCTTTTTTGTTATGAATGCTATAATATTCAACCTTCATCTTCCATAATGTTGCAGCTTTCATTTTCCTTAACCTTTCACCTTTTTGTAACTCATTTCCTATTTATATATTAAAAAATGAAGAGTCTAATTTTCTAATATATATATATTGGTGAATCTTTATTTTCATATATTATTTTTGTGTTATTTCCACTATTATTATTTTATAATAATGTTTATTTTAAATTTAATTATGTTTGGTGCGTGTTCATTTATTTAAAATTATATGTGTTCACATTCATTCGTTTAAATTAAACGAACATGTTTATGAATGTTAAACGAAAATGTTTGCTAATATATTTATGACCTTGAACATATTCACGAACAATAAATAATTAAATATACATATATACATACACACATATATATATAGAAAGGATTGTATGAAACAAAAACTCACATCATATTGTATCCCTTACCAATTATTTAATGTCAATGACACATCCTTTTGATAATTTTTTAACCCAAATCTTGAATATTGAAAATTAGACTTTGGGCTTTGAAATCTTAGACCATACTACCATAGACCCTAGACTCTTGAAAATTTTACCAAAAAGATGTGTTAGTGGTATGAAAAAAAATGTTGAAATGATATTAAATAATTAGTAAAAAACATAAGATGATGTGATGTCTCTATTTTATATAATATTTCTTTATATATTTTAATTTTTAAATGTAAAATGATAAAATATTGACATGAAAAAATGTTGAAATGATATTAAATAATTAATAAAAGACATAGGATGATGCAATGTATCTATTTCATGCAATATTTTCTTTATATATTTCAATTTTTAGATGTAAAATAATAAAATATAAATAAATAAATAAATAAAGAGGAACATAAATGACTTAATGATTTGGCCAAAATCTTGTTGATGAGAATGGTGTGAATTGGAAAGCATAAAAAAAATTGTTTTATTTATTGTTGTTGTGTTCTTTGTATTATTATTATTTTATAATAATGTTTATTTTTAAATTAATTATATTTTATTCGTGTTCATTTATTTAAAATTATATGTATTTACATTCATTCATTTAAATTAAACGAACATGTTCATGACTGTTAAACGAAAATATTTGCGAATGTATTTATGACCTAGGACATATTCATAAATAATATATATATATATAAAGGATTGTATGAAACAGAAACCCACGTTATCTTGTATCCCTTATCAATTATTTAATGTAAATGACATATCCTTTTGATAAATTTTTTAATCCAAATCATGAATCTTGGACTTGAAACCTTGGACCATGGATATTAAACTCTTGACCTTAAATATTAAATTCAAAATTCAAGATTTAAAATTCAGAGTTTAAAGTTTAAATTAAAAAATTATCAAAATGATGTATCAATTAAATAAAAAAAATGCTGAAATGACATTAATTAATTGATAGGAGACATAGGATGTTATGACGATTCTGTTTCATGCAATATTTTCCTTATATATTTCAATTTTTGGATGTAAAATAATAAAATATAAATAAATAAAATAAGGAGGAACATAAATGAATTAATGATTTGAAGCCAAAATCTTGTTGATGAAAAATGGTGTGAATTGGAAAGCATAAAACTGGCTTCTGAAAGACCCCCAGTGTTGGTTTTAGTAGTAGTAGCAGTATCAATTTTCTTCTTCCATTCTTCAAATTCCATTGCCGTTCTCAAAAGCTAAGAAAAGTAGAAATCTTTTTATTCTCTGTTCAAGCAATGGGAGCTCGTTGCTCCAAACTAGCACTCTGCTGCTGCCCGTCAAACATCAACGACTCCTCCAATCTCGGTTAGTTCAGTTGACTCCTTTCCATCACTTTCTCCACAATATTTTACTGTTCTACTGATTTCCTTCCTTTCTTTCCACACTATTTCTTATTACTTCAGAGAATGAGAAGGAATCCTTACCTGGATTCATCGAGTACAGCTTGGACCAATTAAAAGCCGCCACGTCCGGTTTCTGTACCGACAACATTGTATCGGAGCATGGAGAGAAAGCTCCCAATGTAGTCTACCGAGGGAAGCTCGACGGCGAGGATCGTTTGGTCGCTGTTAAACGCTTCAATAGATCCGCTTGGCCTGACCCTCGACAGTTCCTTGTATATATTTTCTTTCCATTTTTACTGTAATTTATTTTTATTGTTTTGGCTGAATTTTGTGATTTGTTTATTGTTCTTGATTTATAGGAAGAAGCGAAAGCAGTTGGCCAATTAAGAAGCGAAAGGCTGGCGAATTTGATTGGTTGTTGCTGTGAAGGAAATGAAAGATTGTTGGTTGCTGAGTTCATGCCTAATGAGACTCTCTCTAAGCATCTTTTTCACTGTAATTTCCACTCTTTTCTTCAACCTTTCCCCCGTTTCTATATGGGTTAATTGCAGTAAACGTCCTGAGACTATTCTCAAAATTTTAAAATGTTTTAATTGGACCTTCAAAATATCGGTACCATATCAATATGCTCCTTGTCATCTTTGAATTGCATTTAATGACTAAATTGATGGCTAAGCTAACAGAATATCCTAATCGACACAATTGAAGACTCAATTAGAACCTTTTGAAGTTTAAGGATCAATTTAGAATCTCGGTGATAGTTTGGGGACATTTAGTTAAATTGACCATTTTATATGTTATCCATAGTTTGATTCGAATGAATCCGAATAGTCATATAGAATAAATATGGTGGTGATGAATATCTTAACTAACTATTTTCTGTTTGGTTGCAACTTGCAATGGATCTAGGGGAAAATCAGCATATGAAATGGGCAATGAGATTGAGAGTGGCTCTATATCTAGCGCAAGCGCTTGAATATTGCAGTTGTAGAGGAAGGGCTTTATACCATGACCTTAATGCTTATAGAATCTTGTTTGATCAGGTAATTTCGATCTTTATCATCCTTATTTGAACCTAAAACCTTACTGCATATGTTCACTTTGAAATTTGTGTTGTTTGTTTCTTGACAGGATGGTAATCCCAGGCTCTCTAGCTTTGGCCTTATGAAGAATAGCAGAGATGGAAAAAGTTATAGTACAAACTTGGCTTTCACCCCTCCAGAGTACCTAAGGACCGGTAAATATATGCTAAACAGATAAAGTTTATGGAACTCTTTTACATATTGCAATGGTCCATCCATAAGGGTATGTCAATTAAGCTTAGTATGTATGTTAGGTTCTCATACTACATGGAATTAAAGTCTCTTTAGCTGAGTTTAGGTGCCTAATTTTGACAGGAAGGGTTATACCAGAGAGTGTAGTTTACAGCTTTGGTACCCTATTACTTGATCTTCTTAGTGGCAAGCATATACCACCGAGCCATGTGAGTTTTCTGTTCTGAAATCTTTTCTATAGTGATTGAAGAAACTACTCCTCTGGATATCTAAACTGCATCATAGGATGGCCTTAGGAGATAATTTTAATGCTTAAATGCTGGATTTGTTATCATTGTCGCAGGCACTTGACCTAATACATGGTAAGAACTTTCTCATGCTAACGGACTCGTGTCTGGAGGGCCAATTTTCAAATGATGATGGAACTGAAATAGTCCGGTTAGCTTCTCGCTGTTTGCAGTATGAACCTCGTGAGAGGCCAAACATGAAGTCTCTTGTAACTGCTCTTACTCCTCTTCAGAAGGAAACCGAGGTATGCTCGTATTATTCCTCACTATTATACCTTCAAAAGAGACCTTGTTATGCTCTGTTAGTATAATTTATAATCAGTCTCTTTCAGATTTTGCTGGCAGATAGGACCCTCCTTTGTAATTTTTGTGAATTATTTACTTAACACTAGCTTGAAGCTTTATGTTAGGGGTAAAGTGTAGTTTTTCTTTAAAACATTGTGTGCTTAACCCAGTTTCATTATTCTGCTACTCGTAAGTATGCGACTAGTTGAGTTAACCATTGCTCCCTTACCTTTTCTATGTAACAGGTTCCATCACATGTTTTGATTGGCATTGCACATGAAACAACGTCCTTGAAGCATACAATGTCACTAACACCTTTGGGAGAAGCATGCTCAAGAATGGATCTTACTGCAATACACGAAATACTGGAAGAGATCGGATATAAAGATGACGAGGGAACTGCAAATGAGGTTAGCAATCCATATATTATATGTTGTTTCAAATCTGAGTCATTGTTGACAGTTTTATTATTCAAGCTGCTAGAAGAAGAGAATTGAGCTATTCACTTTATTTAGCATCATCAAAATCATATAAGTGAACTTTTGACATGTACTGAAAAAATTGCTTTATGCTAAGTGGCATTGTATTTTGTTACTTTGTAGCTTTCTTTCCAGATGTGGACAGATAAAATACAGGAGACCCTAAATTCGAAAAAAAGTGGCGATTCTGCTTTCCGAGCAAAGGACTTTGGAACAGCCATCGAATGCTACACTAATGTAAGTCTTTTGTTTACGATTAGGCAATCTGCTGAACCATTTTATTGTCTGCAATCAAAATCCTCAGTACCATTCGGATAATTTCAACAATACGCCTAATTGTTTTAACAATGCGCCTTGTGTTAGTTCATTGATAGCGAGACAATGGTATCACCAACCGTGTTGGCGAGACGGTGCTTGTGCTACATGATGAATGACATGCCACAAGAAGCCCTTGGAGATGCCATGCAAGCACAGGTAATATCTCCGGAGTGGCCCACAGCATTCTATCTCCAAGCAGCTGCTCTGTTTAGCCTTGGGATGGACAATGATGCCAAGGAAACCCTAAAAGATGGTACAAACTTGGAAGCCAAAAACCATAGAAACTGAAACTGTATAAAATATCCTTATATTTTCCTGTCTTATGTCACCCTTTTGCATTTTTTTTTTGCCGATTTGATTAAAGATTGGAGCAATGTAATTGAGATTATTTGCACTTAACAAGCAAGCTTGATGTGTTATTTATGAAAGAGCAATGGTAGTTTTATGGATGAAAGCTTGGTTTATAAGTTCTGATTAGCTGTTCCAAACAAAGATAAATTACTAATGTCAATTGCAGGACTTAGCCTTGTTTTACATTTTAAACGAATTCAAGATGGGAGGATGATGACAATGACCGTGTTTTACATCGGAGGCCGACCACCAGCACTGAGCATCTGGCCAATCATGCTATTCACCTACGAAAGCACGAAAGGTTGTACGTATAAGAGCCAAATGTCAGCCACCAAACTAGGAAATAAATGCAAAGATAGAATGATTCTAAAAGCAAAGTTTGGTGGTTATAGAACCAAGCATAGTTCGAACCAAACAAGAAAGCTGAATTATAGAAACCTTTTGCCAAGCATATCAGCCATAAATACAACACAACGTAAAATTAGTACGGAAATCTACGAAACCTAAGTTTACCTGCCAATACTTAGAAACGCAGCGATCAATGCAGCTATTTTCCCCCATGTTTAGCTCAGATTCCTTGTACCTAAAGCAGAATTGCATTGTCATGGAGATCGTATCTTTTAAGGGAGAAACATTAACCCTATACCAAGTCTAAATCGATTAAATAGATAGATCAAAACAACAAGAAACATGGTGTTGGGACTACTCATACCTTTTGTCAACACACTTGTTGAAACATGTTTGTGCAAGCCTGAACGACATTCATAAAACCGAGATGAATTCAGAAATTCAAGTATTGGAAGCATGAAAGTTTGCAAAGTAACGCTATTGATAACACAGAATCAAACCAGGCCATTGAGGTCCTCTTTCAAGTTCTCTACTAAGAAATTTTCCTTGCTCAGAAGATTATATCGAGCATAACAAGGAGTTTTATGGGGCGAAACGAAGGTTACATGCGTTTCACATAGAAATTTTGACATTCCTGTTTAATCCTAAACATATTCGTTAAAATTTGGGCAATTCTGCCTTACCTGTTAAAAAGTTCTACCCTATATTCCATCTCTGTTTCTGCCATGCCAAAGGCCTGCAATGTGTTCAAAACATGAACTGTAAATCACCCAGATCGCAAAAATAGAAAAACAAGAAACACAGATAAATACAATCACAATTCACAATCTCTCAACAAAACCCAAAACGAAACGAATCTCAAAAAACCATTTCCAGTCAGTTCCATTACAAACAAACACCTTGATCCATTGAGACTAGCGGTAACCCAAACATTACTTCAACATTCTAAACTCAATAAAACAAAAAGCCCAAATCGATCAATGGAAAAAGATCAAGTCTTTCTTCAATTCAAGAGTATTAATTCGAAGCAAAGCTATTTAAAACTATGGGAGAGTTGTAACAGCTAACCTGCTCTTTGTCTATTCCAGCTTGCATGTTGTTGGCAGCCATTAGAGCCCTGACCCTGAGCAACCAACAAGATCCATAATTTCAAGGGAAAGCATTTAAACAACATCAGGGACAGAATAAATATATATTTACTTACAAGATTTTCCTCTGATTGGAGCAAAGTTTTCTTTTCGTTAGGGTTTAAGGATTCGCCGAAAAAAAGGAAATGGCAGCAGAATAGGTTCGTTAATCGTTCTATTGAAATTAGGGTTTTAGGAATAGCTCTACCACTCACTTTTTAGTTTCTACTACAATATGCCCCTCACTATACTTCCTAAACTCCAATTAATTTTTTATTCTAATTTCAAAATTAGGAAAATAATTAAGTATAATATTACAATAATTAAGAAAATATAGATTCCAACTTACTTTTTCTTCTAATTTAAAAATTAGGAAAAGATTTACTTATAATAAAAGTAGGCATTACATGAAAAAAATTAAAATTAAATAAATTAAAATAGAAAAAAATAACTTGAAAATTATTAATCTGATAACTTATTTTATGAAAACTAATAAAAACAATTAATTAATTTGATATGTTTATAAATAATTAAATTAATTTACGAATTTTTATAAAATAAAAATAAATTAATGTAAATTAAATTAAAGGGGCTAAATTTGTAATTTAAGTAATTCCCTTTTTCTCGGTTCTTTTTATTTGAAAAGAGAGAGAGAGAGAGGAGGTGTTAAAGCCTTAGGGTTTTGCAGGCAGGTAAGATAAAGAGAATTTGTGCTTCTCTTTTCCTTTTGATTTTTTTTTTAAATAAGATTTCCCAATTATTATTGTGTTACATTTCATACTTTTGATAGTTGTGTTTCTTGGTTTGGAGATTTAGAAGTTGGATTAAAGGAAACAATGGAACACGGGTCTTTCACTGATAATAGTGCTGCCACTTTCTCTTTAACTGATGAGGATCATACCATAGCTAATGCTGTTAGATTCACTTTGAATCAAGAGTCAGTTCACTCACCTCTGTTTTCTGCTTTGATTAATGCTGGGTTTTCTTTGTTTTGAAAGTGGAAGCTATAATTTTTATATTGTGCAGCCCAAGGGTTACATTCTGTGGGTACAGTATTCCTCATCCTTCAGAGGCTCGAGTTAATATTAGAGTTCAAACCACTGGTAAACTCCATATAACACTCTTTTTCCAGTACTTTTGTTGGGTTCAAGTTCTTTTAGTTGTTGAATGTGAGAATTTGCAGGTGATCCAGCAAGAGAGGTATTGAAAGATGCATGTCAAAATCTGATGTTGATGTGCAGGCATGTGAGGAGCACTTTTGACAAGGCTGTTGAAGATTTTAAAGCAAGCAATGCTGTAAGGGCCATAAAAATTGATTCACAAGACAGTAGTGATGATGATTCAGAAGAGAGTGAATGAAAAATATTACCTATTATCTATTTTTCACATCTTAAGACTATCATGTGCTCATTAGCTCAATCTGAATTACTTCTTTTTGTTATCATATCGAAAGCTTTTTGTTCGATATCTTGCTTATCATCAACTATTTTCATTTGATTTGCAAACTAGAGTTGCCTATGCAATCTATTCGGTTTACCTTGCTTGCACAAACCTATTTATGTTGAAGGAATGAGTTGGGGGGAATACAATAGCATGTTGTTAGCATCCACTATTTCAGGCTTTGGGGCATTTTCTGTTTGGTTTCATCAAGTTCAGAGTTGTTTCTCCCGGCTTCGACAAACTTGGTATGGATCTCCAACAGCACTTTTGAACTCTGATGATCTTCTTGGGAGTGTCTTAAGCCATTTTATAACAGGTAAATGCAGAAATCATATCTATTCCTTGAGTTATCAATTACAAATTCTGAGATTACACATTTGCATATGCTCCACAATATTCTTATGCACATTTCCACGCAAACTATAATATTTCCCTCTACATTAAAGATTGCCTCGCGGTGTACAAATGAGTTTCGCTATGCATTTGTTTTCCAGAACTTATAAAATCTTTCACTGCTTGCTAGAACCCTCTGAAGTTATTCGAAATTGTGCTTAACTTCATCCGGCTCATTGCTTCGGTTTGCTCTTCCAGTACCAAATCAGTATACATTTGTTTCTTCCATTGACAGAGCTCAACTCAACAAAAAACCAGTATTTTTCCAATCAGGGATCAAGAGTGTCAAGGGAATAAACTCTATCAAAATGACATCAGAAAAGGCCTAAGTAAAGAATGAGACCAGACAAAGAAATCAAAAGCTCATACACAACTCTACTTGTCAATTTCACTGAAATGGAAAAATATCTAAACTGAGCGACCATAATAAGCAGCCCCCCCAGAGGGTTAAACCCTAAAATTCTAATTTCTAACCCTCTTTGCGATTACACAGCAAATGAGATACTATCCCTCTTTGCTAAAGATTCCCCATGCATTGCAATGCTCTATGCACCCTTCAACCTTAAGAAGTAAGAACAAACAATTATAAATTTGAATAATTGATTAAATTCTTAATCTTGGTTTAGGGCAAACATCATCTTTTTAATGATTAGTATTTTGGTTTTTGATCAGCTCAATATAAATAAAAGATCAAGGTGCTCGAGATATAAGGAGCAAATGAAACAAAAAAGTTCACTTAGAAACTTCAAAAGGAGTACATAAACTGCGCATGCTTTGCTAAGTATTGAGCATGAAAAGCTCAAGAAACAAGTTCACTTAGAAACATAAATGTAATAACAGTCACAGCATAATGACTATTTCTTTCAGCAACTGGAAGTTGAGATTTGAATATGCCTAAATGGCATAAAGTTTTCCTTCCTAATCCTCGTACTCTGCTTCCTCTTCTTCATACTCATCTTCATCGGCTGTTGCATCTTGGTACTGCTGATACTCTGAGACCAGATCATTCATGTTGCTCTCTGCCTCAGTAAACTCCATCTCATCCATGCCTTCTCCTGTGTACCAATGCAAGAAAGCCTTCCTCCTAAACATAGCTGTAAACTGCTCACTTACACGCCTAAACATCTCCTGAATAGATGTTGAGTTGCCGATAAATGTGGACGCCATCTTGAGGCCTGTGGGTGGAATGTCACAAACTGTTGACTTGACATTGTTAGGAATCCACTCAACAAAGTAGGAAGAGTTCTTGTTCTGAACATTCAACATCTGCTCATCCACTTCCTTAGTGCTCATTTTTCCACGGAACATAGCTGACGCAGTCAAGTATCGACCATGTCGTGGATCAGCTGCACACATCATGTTCTTTGCATCCCACATTTGCTGAGTTAGCTCAGGGACTGTCAGGGCTCTGTACTGTTGGGAGCCTCTTGAAGTGAGTGGAGCAAAACCCACCATGAAGAAGTGAAGCCGAGGAAATGGGATGAGATTCACAGCAAGTTTCCTTAGATCAGAGTTGAGCTGACCAGGGAATCGTAAGCAGCATGTAACCCCAGACATTGTTGCAGATATCAGGTGATTGAGATCACCAACTGTCAAAGAACAAAGAGAAAACAGCAAACCGTAAGAATTCAAAGATCCCCAAGCTAAAATAAACAGATACTAGTTATTACTAACTCAATTTTCGCCTCAGGAAACTATTTTTATTCTTAGGCCAGATCATAAAGCAAAAACCTATATCTGCTAGGTAGGAAAAGTACATATGAAACAAAAGAAAACAATTCTCAGATCAAATGAAACAATGTAAGAACTTTGAAGATCCCCTAGCTAAATATACAGATCCCGGTTCTTACTAATTCAAATTTAACCTTTCAGGAAATTATTGCTATTCACAACCCAGATCAGCAACGATTGAACAGTACTAAATTTTCAAATAAAATGTATGGCTCTGAACCTTTGCTACTACGTTAAAACTAGACAAACAGAGTCTAATAAAAGATATTAAACGAAAAAGGACTGAATAAGGGGAAGACTTACAGCTAGGAGTGGTGAGCTTAAGTGTCCTGAAACAAATATCATACAAGGCCTCGTTATCGAGAACCATACACTCATCAGCGTTTTCAACCAACTGATGAACTGACAAAGTAGCATTGTAAGGCTCCACGACGGTATCAGAGACCTTAGGAGATGGGAAAACAGAGAAGGTCAACATCATCCTATCTGGGTATTCTTCCCTTATCTTCGATATCAAAAGTGTTCCCATTCCAGATCCAGTTCCTCCTCCCAAAGAATGACAAACCTGAAACCCTACAAAGAACCAAAGCAACAGAAAACCCCATTTAAACATCAATTATTTACGCAATAAGTTAAAAAAGTTCAGTTTCCCTCAGATCTTTCATTTACCTTGAAGGCAGTCACAGTTTTCGGCTTCTTTTCGAACAACGTCTAAGACAGAGTCGATTAACTCAGCACCTTCAGTGTAATGACCTTTAGCCCAGTTGTTACCAGCACCGGACTGACCGAAAACGAAGTTATCGGGTCGGAAGATCTGGCCGACGGGGCCAGATCTGATGCTGTCCATGGTACCGGGTTCAAGATCCATGAGGACGGCACGAGGAACGAATCTACCACAACTGGCTTCATTGTAGTAGACATTGATTCTCTCGAGTTGAAGATCCAAGTCTCCTTGGTAACGACCGGTGGGATCTATGCCGTGTTCTGAGCAAACCACTTCCCAGAACTTGGCTCCGATCTGGTTGCCGCACTGGCCACCTTGAATATGAAGGATCTCACGCATTTTGATTTGTGAAGAGAAAGAGAAACTGAAATTTTTAAAAGGAAAAGAAATGCAGGAAATTTAGAGAAATGGGGGGATGGGAGTTGCTGCAGGGTATAAAATTGAAAAGGAAAACGAGGGAGAGCTAGGGTTTATATATTTTAAAAGATGGGAAGAGATAAGATTGATTTATTTCAAAAATTTTAATTATTTTTGATTAATTTTTCCCCAGTCCCTTTACGCTTTGAACTGTTTAAATTTAGTCCATTTTTTATTTTCATAAATTTAATTATATGAAATTTTAATATTTAAATATTTGGTTTAAAAATAAAATTTCGGTTTGTAAATTATATTCAAATTCAAACAAATTGAAATAATATTTTTAGTTTTTAAAATTCACAATTAAAAAATTAAGTTTCTGAAATTAAAATTTAAAAGGTTAAATTTTAAAAGGTTGAAAAGTATATGGACTTAAGATAGAATTAGACTTTTTTATTTGTTTTTTGGGGGGGGTGGTTACGAGGTACGGGTAACGGGCAGAAAAAAGGCAACGGCTAAAAGCGGGAGTGAAATAAGAAGGAGAAATTTTTAAAATTCAAAAAATTTAGAGAGACAGCTGGATGGCATTGTCGGGTAGCTGAAACAAAATTCAAATTACGAGGGTGGCGCCTTCTACCTCTACCTTAAAACACAGCTGGCAAGTCCCAATTGCATGTTACCCTTACCCCATCTGTACCCACTCTTTTTTATTTTATTTTTTTGTATAAAATATCATTTTTATTTTTATTATAAATAATATACTAACCAACTTTTATAATTATTTTTTCATACAAATTTTCTAAAATGTTTTAAAATTTTGCTAATGGACTTTAGATTATTTGAATTTTGGTGATATTTTGGTTAGATCAAACCGTCATTAACCACAAATCAAGTAAAAGTGTTACAATTTTCTTTAGACTAAAAGTTAGATTATAATTTTGTCTTATTTACTTAAATAATAGTAAATTAATTTTTATACGTTAGATTAAAGAGTAATTTGATCATTTCTGTTGAAAATTTCGTCATTTTGTATTGTTAAAAGCTAGCGTAACTAACAAAATAACCTGAAAGTAACCTCATGTTGATGTACAAATATCAATTTTTAATAGCAAAATTTGATGAAATTTTTAACAAAATATCCAATTTGCTCTTTGATCTAAAGTAAAATGACTAATTTACTCATTTTGTAGTTGGGAATAAAAAATACAATCTAACTCTTAATATAGGATTCTTCATTTTGCTTTTACCTCACAAATCATTATTATTGAGAATGGATTACATATCTATGACATTTATAAAATAAATTATACACCAAATATATTTATTAGGGATTAATATCTTAAATGGTTAAATATAAATTTGGTACCTAAATTTATTAATTTTTCTCAAATTGATACTTAAATTTTTTTTGTGCTAAATTGATATCCAAATTTTTTTTCCGTAATTAGTTTGGTATCTTTTTTAACACCGTTAAGTTTGAAACAGATGACAATATTAGACAAAGACACATGTTATTAGTGATATCATAATGATGCAATCATTTAAATTTTAATAAATTTTAAAATATATAAAAAAATATAAAAACTCTCTGTTCCTTCTCTTTTTCAAATTTCTTTTTTTTTCTTTCCCCCATTTCTCATCATCTCCTTCTTTTCTCCTTCTTCCTCCCTCAACCCTAGTCAGCACCTAGCCTACGCCACCATGATTGGCCGCTTTTCTGGCTCGAAAGTGGCACCTAATTATTGCTCTCCATTCCCTCCTTTAAATGCTGTGATTAAATTTCTTGAAAAATTTCCCAAAAGCCACAAGAATGCCTTCAACTTTTGAATTTCTTTGAAGTCAATATGAAGATCAACCGTTGAACCATCTTGTAACTTCAACCATGACTTCTCCTTGGTATGATGAACTTTTTCACTGCTCGGATCTTTCAAATGGGCTGGCTATTATAGTCATGGTGGTCGGTATTTAATCCTTTGCCAAATCATTTTCTGTAGCCATGGGGTTTGAGGGTCTTGGTATTATGAAGGATTGAAGGGTTGGTTGATGGTCACGAGCACTAGCTTTCTTACATTGGGGGAGTATTTAAATAAGCTATCCCACTAATGAAAATTGATGCTTCCTGCACCGAAGGTCAACCAGTCCTCAAAGCCCCTTCTCCAGGCACTCTTTCTTAGTCCCTTTGCTTTCTCCTTTTCGATGCCATCTCTTATTTTCCCTTAGATGCCACTTCCTCTATCAAATCAAAGAGCGATTTTTCACCATCAAGAAAGATAGTAAGCCAAGGAAAGGAATATTGCAAACAAAATTGTTGCAGATTTGGGTTTTTTTTCACAATTTCAAATTTGAGTTTTTGTTTGGTTTTGTTAAATATCCATTTCAAAATATTCATTTAATTATTTTATTTGTTTGCATGTATGTTAGTTATCTTGAATCAAGGGGTACTGGGTTATTAATGATTTTCTTCAAGCTTATTTGCAAAATCTCATAAATTCTGAGAACATACTCCCCTTTAAGGTGAAAAAGAAACAAAATGAATAAAAACTCAAGTTTAACACATCCAACTCAAATAAAAATCAATTAATAAAAGCTCTAAGAAATATTTTTTTTTTAGAAAATCAAATGAAGCAGGAGATGAAAGACAATGCAAGCAAAGGGAAATGGAAAAACTTTATGGAGATATTCAAAAAATCTAACAAATATTTTTTTTAATTTATCATTTTTATAATTTTTTTAGATTTTTTTAAAAACAATAAATTATTATATTTATTTTTTTTATTTTTAATTTATTTTTTAAATTATGACATCATCATGATATTATTAAGGATATGTATCAATTTGGAATAAAAAAAACCTTAAATATTAATCTAAAAAACGTGAACAAGTTCAAATATTAAATTTATATTTAACCCTATCATAAAAATGAAGCTTTAGTAAAAGGCTTATATGAAAAATAGGTACTCAAACTATACAACTTTTCTTGTCATTAAGATACCTAAAATTTTATTTTGTTACCATTTTAGGTAATTTACTCTTAACTCCAATTAAAAAATTAAACAAATCAAATCATGACATGTCTCTTTTTAATTAAATAAAAATATTTAAAATATTAACTTTGATTTAAAAAATCTCGGGATCAATTAAATTATGACACATGACATTTTAAACTAAATAAAAATATTTAGAAATATCATGTGTCATATAATTTGATTGATCTAAAAGTTTTTTAATTGGAGTTAATGGTTGATACCTAAAGTGATAAAATAATAAAACTTTAGATATCTAAATAAGAAAAGTTGCATAATTTGAGTATCTATTTTTCACATAAGCCTTAGTGAAATCGTAAAATTAAGTTAAAATATTGAAAGTCATGGTGTAAAAGTAACATTTAGGCTGTTGTGCTAAGAATTAGATTGCATTTTTCCCCTTTGCTAAAAGAACTGTCAATTTGTCCCTATATGTTGGTTGAAAGAGCATATGGGTCCTTTTTATTAAAAACTCCATCCACTTGTACTTTTAAAAGTTAGCATGACTGGTGGAATAATAAAATAGTGATACACAGTATGCCATGTGTGCATCATGACATGATATGGGTGAATTTGCAAATTAGTCCCTACATATTAGTTTAAAGAAGCATACGAGTCCTTTTTGTTAAAATTCATCAACTTGTATTATTAAAAACTAGTGTGTAACCAAACAATGATATTAGCATGTCATGTTGACATATAGGAACCAATTTTCAACAATTGAAATGGGTAATTTTTTTAACAAAAAGACTAGTTTGCTCTTTGATTTAATGTATAGGGATTAATTTGCTCATTTTTTAGTAGAGAGGACAAAATGCAACCTGACTCATAGTACAAAGACTTTCATGATACTTTTACCAAAATTATGGTGTTTTGGATTCAAATCCCATCAAATACAATTTTCTAAATTTTAAATAATTTAAAATAACAAAAATACCCTTAAAAGAATATTTGTTTATTTATGAAAAAACTATAAATTTTTTTGTAACTTCATGACTAAGCTAGGCTTGTATTATGCGACACCAAATTCAATCAGGTTCTTTATAAATATTAAGTACTAGATATAATAAACCTACCATCTCGACTGTGTAATACCCTATTACTCGATCAAATCGTTGGGTCTGAGTTAAGAGGTGCCACATTCATTATTATAGTAACTACAATCAATTTACGATCAAATTATGCGATTTATTGAAACAAATCAACAATTATACATTCAATGTGAAATACAATCATTTCCAAGCTTTGTACAAGCTTACGGAAGCTCTAAAGCAAATTTAAAACCGATGAAGTCTTAAAATTTCAAGGTCAACATCATGACGTAAGGGAGTTCCTCATCCTTACGTCATGACGTGACTCACTATCTTGCTCTCGTTGCGATGACGTAAAGCCTCGTCATGTCCTCATCCCGATGTCCCGATTTTTGACGTCATGACATGGATCCCTTATTGCGACGACATACAAATGAGGTGCAATGTCACAAGCTATTTCTGCAAAATTAACTTACAAAATGTGCAACTTTCAGTTAATATAACATTCGTGTTCTTGAATCGGATTTGGAACAGTAATAGAGTAGAATTGAGAATTAGACTATGTAGCTAAAATAAGAAAAAGTTAGAAAATTAAGGATTAATTAGTAATTGTGAGAAAGAAGGAAAGACTAAATAGTAATTTATCCAAATTGAATTATGAGTCATCATGGGAATTAGATTGATTAAGGAGGGGCAAAAGAGTAATTTGGTGGAAGATATTTTTGGAGGCAAAGTTTTGGGCCAAAGTGTAAAGTTGGAAGGCTCAAGGACTAAAAGTGCAATTTTACCATTTTTATTAAGTGAGATATTTTTTAAGAGAAGTCTAGAGAATTTGAGAGAAAGAAAAAGAAATTAAAGATGAAAAAAATATCATCTTTTTCATAAGCTTAACCGTCCATGCCTATTCTCTCTCCATCCAACTTTTACTTTTATTCCAATTTAGTCCCTTCACCATTGTTAAGCTCTCCAAGCTCCAAAATCTCCTATTTTCTTTGAAATTTCTGAAAGAAAAGAATAGAAGGAGGTTAGTAGAATCCTCAAACTTCTTATAGAATTCATTTTGAGGTGTTAGAAAGCATAGGGACTAAATTAGAATTTTGTGATTTCAAGAGTTAAGGTAAGAGATGACTCAATTTTCATTATATACATGTATTTTTCTGCACATTAGCATAAAAATCAATGAATTATAGCTCATAAGTTTACATGTGTCTATGTGAAATTGAAGAGAAAGAGGAGAAACAAAAGGGACCAAATTGAAGACAAAGGAAAAGAATAGAGCAAGGGGTAAAAAGAGAGGAAATTCAATATTTTTGTTGTAAGTACTACAAAAGTTTTGATTTATAGTTTACTTTCTCTAATGGTATATGAATTATTAGCATAAAAATTGTATATAATGATTTAAGGTTCAAATTATATATGTAATTAAAGCTTATTGAGTGTAGTTTCATGTGGAAGAAACAGTGAAAGAAAAGCAATTGTACATTCTGAGATATATCTGATTTTGTGTAACAAGGTTAGAGTAGGTTTGAGTTTCCCTATTATGACTTTGAAAAATCATAGAAAAATGTATAAAAATTATTAGAAACTGAAATTTATATGGATGAATCCTTAATGAGTCTATTTTCAAAGGAAATAGACGGGAACATTATTGGATTTCTGTGCTAAAAGATATATAATTTTTAGTGAAGAAAGGTTGAAACTGTCAGGCTGCAGAGAAGGGGTAAATTGAAAGAATTTACTGTACAAATTGGCTAAAGTAAAAATTCTGAAATTTTTATGGTGAAAAGATATTTGAGTCTAATTTCATAAACATCAAGCGGAATATAATTTTTAGTTCTTTAGCTCAAGATATAAATGATTTAGTGATTGTGACGCAAGTGGACAGCTTTGAAAATTAATGTGAAAATAAAAGTAAGAGGTATGTGATGATGAATATGTGAGAAAAATGTATATGTGAAATATCATGTGATTAATTATAAATATTGATTATATGACTAAATGGTGATATTATGGAAGCTTTTGAGTACGTAAATGTGAGAAATACATGATTATGTATATGTGAAGAGAAATGTAAATGTGATATATGAAATTATGAGAAATGATGTTATATGAGATGTTATGCCCATGAAGACAAGTTAGAACCATTGTGATAATAGTGGCATGCCATTAAGGAACGCTAGCGCGCTTCTGTTCAGCACTGTGTATGCTTCTGCTCAGCATTATGTGTGCTTCTGTTTCCCTAGCAATTATGTACTTCTGTTAAGTACATTGGTACTTTTTGTTAGTTCTGTTTATCCGATGGGTTCTATGAAAGTCTACAATGGGCTAAAATGAGAAAAAGGTGAATCAAAGTATGAAATGCGCCATGGTGGCAAGTTATATGATACAAGTAAGTAAAAGTAAAAGCTTATAAGTAAGAGTATTTACATGATTTTACATTACTTTTGTAGTACTTACTAAGCCTTCACCGGCTTAACTTGTTTGTTTCAACGTGTAGGTACAAAGTTACAAGGAGTAAAGTCGAGTTCAGGGACCTTTCATCACATCACATCATCCTTTGGAGGACTCCAAATATAGGTATTTATTTTAAAGAAAAATGGCATGTACAATGGTACTTGTATGAGTCCCTAATGAGTGGGAAAAATGTTATCTCGAATGTTATGAATTATGAAATGAAATGATTAATATATGATATTTCGACTCAAATGGTCTTAAAAGACACCAATTTTTAAAGAAAATTTTTTGTTACTCGACTTTTTGTGCCGTACTGTAATGTAATGCTTCTATATTAGGTTTATACGTGTAAACTGGGTGTAGGGGTGTTACATTTGGTGATATCAGAGTAAAGATTTTTTGATGTTTGGGGCCGAGAAATGAGTCCATAT
Source organism: Gossypioides kirkii (assembly GCA_005610355.1). NCBI lineage: Eukaryota > Viridiplantae > Streptophyta > Magnoliopsida > Malvales > Malvaceae > Gossypioides > Gossypioides kirkii. The sequence continues at coordinate 35,891,017 of CP032245.1, read as the reverse complement.
GTACATGTCATTTTATATGATGATGTGATGAGAGGTTATTTAGTTATTTAATTGATTAATTTGTGAATACTGTAGAAAGTAGAGATGCCGAATAGATGTGAAGGTTCTGAAGATGAAGTGGAAAGTAGGGTCCCAAACCCTGAAAGAGAAGAAAAATCACATAGGATCCAACCTGAAAGAGAATATATAAGTGAAGAGAGGACTCAACCTATAAGTGAGTCAATGTTCTTACAATAAGAAATATTGATTGCTGCTTTATCACAAACAATGAATCAATTATTACAGAAAATGGTAAGAAATAGTAATGCTCAGAATGTGCCTCCACTACCACCTGCTAGTGCCCCTCAGCAACAACCATCTGCATCTAGTCATCGATCTCCTTTAGAGAGACTGAGAAAACACGGGGCTGAAGAGTTTAGAGGTAGAAAAGATGATGATCCGGCAGAAGCTGAAGAATGGCTTGAGAATAGTCAAAGAGTATTTGAAGAATTACAATGTACTAGAGAGGAAAAGCTGAGATGTGCAGTATCTCTGCTGAAAGGCAAAGCATACCAGTGGTGGACCACAGTATTAAATGTTCATCCTGCTGCAAGGATCAACTGGAATTTCTTTGTGTCTGAGTTTAAAAAGAAGTATATCAGTAAGCTTTATTTGGAAAAAAAGAAAAGAGAGTTTCTGGACTTGAAATAGGGTAACATGATAGTGGCTGAGTATGAACGTGAATTTATCAGACTGAGCAGGTATGCCAAGGAATTGATAACTGATGAAGCAGATATGTGTAGAAGATTTGAATGGGGATTGAATGAAGAAATACAAGTTCCTCTTCTACCATTACATCTACAAGAATTTTCCGTTCTGGTTGATCGAACTCAAAGGTTAGAAGAAAGATTAAATCTTTCGAAAGAGAAAAGTATTGGAAAAAGAATTGCAACTGGTTCTACTCCTCCTTCTTCGAAAAGAATGAAAGAGTCCCGAGATCCCAGATATGATTCATTTTCTGTTGGATAGAAATCTCGAGACCAAATCAGACAGATTCAACAAAGTACTTCCATAGTTAGCACGGGTGGTACTAGAAGAAGACCATCTCGATTACCGTCATCATGTGAATATTGTGGAAAGTTCCACATGGGAGAATATCAAAGAAACACTAATGCTTGTTTCAGATGCGAATCTTTAGATCATTTTATTAGAGATTGCCTGATAATAATAGAGAATACTACAGAATAATCAGCAAGAGGTAGTTCAGCTCCGCAAAAAAGTAAATTGCCCAGGAATTCTGGTAATGTTAATGTGAGATCGACAAGGGATGGAGTTGGTGGATCAGAGTCCAGGATGCCACAAACATATGCCATCAGAATAAGGGAGGAAGCAGATGCTCTAGATGTGATCACTGGTAAATTTTCTTTATTTGATTCTTCTGTAGTTGCATTAATTGATTCTGGCTCTACGCGTTTATATCAGTAGTAAAAGAGAGAGAATTAGAAGTAGAACCTACTGAACATAAGATAAGAGATGTCCTCTAAAAATCCAGTGTTATAAGTTCCCGGTAGATTTATTGGCCTTGACATTTCATGAATTTAATGTGATATTGAGAATAAACTGGTTATCTGAACATGGGGTCATGGTTGATTGAAAAAGAAAAAGGATTTCTTTGAGAACTCTAGATGGTAAAGAATTAATTGAGATTAGTGATACTTATTAATGATATCTCAGTGTACTCAAATGACGAAGAAGAACGTGAGAAGTATCTCCGAACTTATTGTAGATTCTGATAGAAATTATTTGACATATGATCTTGAATTGGCTGCAATGCTGTTTACATTAAAGATTTGGAGACACTATTATATAGAGAAAAGTGTTATATACATACTGATAACAAGAGTCTGAAATATTTTCTAACTCAGAAAGAGTGTAATTTGAGATAAAGAAGATGAATTGAGTTGATTAAGAACTAAGATTGTATCATTGACTATCATCCTGGGAAAGCGAATGTAGTAGCTGATACTCTGAGTAGAAAGTCCATAGCAGAGTTGGAGGCAATGAATGCACACTTGGAGATGCAATCAGCTAGTGAGATGACAGTGGAATTGAAAGTAAAGCTGATCTTATTGTAAGAAGTGAAAGACATGCAGAAAGAGGATGAAGAGTTGAAACGAAAGATTTTGGATGAATCTCATCATAGTTTCTTTGCTATGCACCCGAGAAGTAACAAGATGTATCATGTTTTGAAACGATAAAACAGCAATATCCGCAGTTATTCGGTACAGGTAAATTTCGAGGATGAAATTTATTTTAAGAGGAGGAGAATTGTAACATCTGTGTTCTTGAACCGAATTTGGAACAATAATAGAGTAGAATTGAGAATTAGACTATGTAACTAAAATAAGAAAAAGTTAGAAAATTAAGGATTAATTAGTAATTGTGAGAAAAGAGGAATGACTAAATAGTAATTTATCCAAATTGAACTATGAGTCATCATGGGAATTAGATTGATTAAGGAGGGGCAAAAGAGTAATTTGGTGGAAGATATTTTTGGAGGCAAAGTTTTGGGCCAAAGTGTAAAGTTGGAAGGCCCAAGGACTAAAAGTGCAATTTTACCATTTTTATTAAGTGAGATATTTTTTAAGAGAAGTATAGAGAATTTGAGAGAAAGAAAAGATGAAAACAATATCATCTTTTTCATAAGCTTAACCGTCCATGCCTATTCTCTCTCCATCCAACTTTTACTTTTATTCGAATTTAGTCCCTTCACCATTGTTAAGCCCTCCAAGCTCCAAAAACTCCTATTTTCTTTGAAATTTCTGAGAGAAAAGAATAGATGGAGGTTAGTAGACACCTCAAACTTCTTATAGAATATATTTTGAGGTGTTAAAGAGCATAGGGACTAAATTAGAATTTTGTGATTTCAAAAGCTAAGGTAAGAGATGACTCAAATTTCATGATATACATGTATTTTTCTGCACATTATTATAAAAATCAATGAATTATAGCTCATAAGTTTACATGTGTCTATGTGAAATTGAAGAGAAAGAGGAGAAACAAAAGGGACCAAATTGAAGACAAAGGAAAATAATAGAGCAAGGGGTAAAAAGAGAGGAAATTCAGCCTTTTTGTTGTAAGTACTACAAAAGTTTTGATTTATAGTTTACTTTCTCGAAACTGTCAGGCTGCAGAGAATGGGTAAATTGAAAGAATTTACTGTACAAATTTGCTAAAGTAAAAATTCTGAAATTTTTATGGTGAAAAGATATTTGAGTCTAATTTCATAAACATCAAGCGGAATATAATTTTGAGTTCTTTAGCTCAAGATGTAAATGATTTAGTGACTGTGACGCAAGTGGACAGCTTTGAAAATTAATGTGAAAATAAAAGTAAGAGGTATGTGATGATGAATATGTGAGAAAAATGTATATGTGAAATATCATGTGATTAATTATAAATATTGATTATATGGCTAAATGGTGATATTGTGGAAGCTTTTGAGTAAGTAAATGTGAGAAATACATGATTATGTATATGTGAAGAGAAATGTAAATGTGATATATGAAATTATGAGAAATGATGTTATATGAGATATTATGCCCATGTAGACAAGTTAGAACCATTGTGATAATAGTGGCATGCCATTAAGGAACACTAGCGCGCTTCTGTTCAGCACTGTGTGTGCTTTTGCTCAGCACTGTGTGTGCTTCTGTTTCCCCAGCAATTATGTACTTCTGTTAAGTACTTTGGTACTTTCTGTTAGTTCCGTTTATCCGATGGGTTCTATGAAAGTCTACAATGGGCTAAAATGAGAAAAAGGTGAATCAAAGTATGAAATGCGCCATGGTGGTAAGTTATATGATACAAGTAAGTAAAAGTAAAAGCTTATAAGTAAGAGTATTTACATGATTTTACATTACTTTTGTAGTACTTACTAAGCCTTCACCGGCTTAACGCGTTTGTTTCAACGCATAGGTACAAAGTTACAAGGAGTAAAGTCGATTTTAAGGACCTCTCATCACATCACATCATCCTTTGGAGGACTCCAAATATAGGTATTTATTTTAATGAAAATGGCATGTACAATGATACTTGTATGAGTCCCTAATGAGTGGAAAAAATGTTATCTCAAATGTTATGAATTATGAAATGAAATGATTAATATACGATATTTCGACTCGAATTGTCTTAAAAGACACCGGTTTTTAAAGAAAATTTTCTGTTACTCGACTTTTTGTGCCGTACTGTAATGTAATGCTTCTATGTTGGGTTTATACGTGTAAACTAGGTGTAGGGGTGTTACAGTTAACACCCAACTAAGCTCAATTCCACATGACCAACACGTCACAAACCAAATGAACAGTACAAAGATACTTTAAGAAGTACAAAATACATTCATTTAATATGCCAACCTGAACCCAACAAGTGGTTCCAGTAGAAAAGAGGATGTTGTTCATCCTAGGGGTCCCGGATTCGAGCACCTGTGTGTGCAAGGTGTGTGTGAGTTGTTAAAAGGTTAAGAAAATATGAACAGATACTATCATGTAATCACACCAATATATTCATATATATATATATATACCAACCTCAATTTCACATGACCAACACATGGTAAAGTTTAATTTTTATTTTTATACCAACCTCAATTCCACATGACCAACACATGGTATATATATAAATATTTTTATTTTTAAAAAGTTTAATTTTAAATAATTTTTTTACACATGGTAAAAATATTGTAAAAAAATTGTATTCTAAAATTGTATATTATAAAATTTTAAAATAATAACAATACGTATAAATTTATGATCATTTTATTCTAATAATTATTTTTATTTTATAATTTTAAAGTCATTATTTTTAAGATTGTTTAAAAATAATTTTAATTATATTTGTTAATAATTTATAATTTATTGAATTGCGTTAGTAATTATATTCTATTCTTAAAAATTTTTAATTTTTTTTGTTAAATTTACCCACTATTTAAAAATTTAGTTAATAATAAGTACTTAACACTCTTTTATGTTTTAGGGCTACCAACTGTACATAACTATTCTATAAGTCAATTTAATTGAAAAGTTTAAAATACAACTATTATTTATGAACCTTGACATATCTTTTAAAATTTTATAATTATTTTTTAGAATGAAAAGTATAAAAACAATATTAGTTAAAATAAAAATTAAAAATACTTAAATTGATAACATGCAATATTACACCTTAAACTAAAATATGATATATCAATATAATTAGGCATAATGTCAAAAATAATCTCTAACGTTTGATTATTTAGTTATTTTGGCCCTTTAACTCTTTTTTAAAACACTTTAACCTTTAATGTTGATTTTCTTTTCAAATTGATCTATTTTTAATGTACATGCTGACGTGTCCATTAGTTAATTAACGGTCAACATTAATCGTTAACATGACGGTCTAAATATAATTAAATATTAACGTGATACTATTTTATGTTATATGTCATGTCAATAAATAATTTTAAAATTTATTTTAAAATCATCATCATCACTGTTTCTCTTCTCTATTGTTTCTTTTCATTTTTCATCATCATCACCATCTCCATTGTGAAGCTTCCAGACCTCGGCGGAGTTGCTCTCGCAAGCTAATACTCCGTTCCAAGAAGTTAGATCGAAAATTGGTGTCGTGCCAGCGGCCGTTTTGTCCTCGTAAAATGACTCTAACATCAACATCGGCACTGTTGACAATTTCATCGATGAAAAGTGATTAATTGCTAACGTTTTCCATGTAAACCTTGGAGAATCTGTAACCTTTTATTACTTGAAAGATTGAAACTTGGTCACTCATCGACAACCCCAAGCAATGTAAGAGCCAAAATCGTCGACCCATCTCTGTAAAAACCATGAAAAAAGCTGTATAGAAAAACCCACCAGAGATAACCATTTTACGTTGGTTCAAGTTCCCAAAAAATGAACATTCCATTTTGGGATGAACAAGTTTAAGGTACTTGTCGCTGATGAACTTAGCAAAATCAAATTTCGGGTTAGCATGTTTTAGGGTTTTGAATGCATTGAAATAATGCTCACGGTGGAGACTTTTTAAGCCACCAAAATCATGAGAACCGAAGCCTTGTAACATTGTTCTACACACAAAAGATTCAAACAGAAAGCATGCATAGCCAAAATCTTTGTTTAGTAAAAATTTCAACCCCAAGGGTACACAAAATGCCCTCTCCCAACTTCTTCCCCAATTTCCAATTTACTCCTCAACTCCTTCAAAACCCCAAATCTTTTATCCGATTCATCCCCATCCCCATCCTTATCCTCCTCCGTCTCTGCAATTTCCATCACCTCCTTTATGCCTTTTTGTTAGGCTTTCGCTATCTCAACCCCACCCGGATGTGTTTTGCCGGAGAAGGATGCGAAAACGATTTCTTAAGAAATCTCAACGTCAACGAAGGAGTTTTGGTTTTGGTTGGGTGAGTCGGACTCGGAATGTAAATGCGAAGAAAAGGGGTGGTCGGAGGCAGGAGCGACAGAGAAGATTTGGGTGGCTGAGGAAGGTAGGATTGTCATTTCAGTAGTTGTCTTTAGGGGTGAGTGTTCGATCAAATCGAGTGAAAAAATTTCAAGTTAATCGAGTTTACGATATATTCTTAACTCAATTTGAATTTTTTTCAAATCGAATCAAGTGAAATGAAATTCGAGTCTAGTCGAATAGAATGAAATCGTTCTATTTAAATTAAAAAAAGTAAATATGTCAAATAAAAATAGTATAACTAATTTCATTTTAGAGCACATAAATTTGAAATCATATATATTTAAAAAAAAATTCAAAGCAAAATAATAAAAAATAAGATATTTGAGTATGATAAATTTGAATTATTAATTAGGTCCCAAATTATCATTTTGAAAAGGTTTTAAAATTTTAACTTTTTTTTAATATTTTTTAATATTTTTATATGTTTTTTAAAATATAAATTTTAAAATTTTTATCAATATCTTGAATTTTAAAAATTATTTTGAATTTTTGAAAACTATTTTTATTTTTTTTGTAATTTTTGTTCAGAGAGAAATTAATTTGTTTATTTTCAAAATTAACAGGGATCAAAAGAGTATTTACACTAAATTATTATTCGAATTATGAAATTTAACTCGACTCAAACTCGAATCGAGTTATTCGAATTAACTCGAATAATTTAAATAACTCGATTTGATTAACTCGAAATTCGATTTTTTTCGATTTTTCAAAGTAAATTGAATTTTACTCTCTTCTAATTGTCTTTGGGTTTTAAAGGCTTGGATAGAAGAGATGTCATTGCTGAGGGGTTAGGTAAGAAGAGGGTAAGGTTTATTTTTACTCAGACAACAATATTGGGTTGTGTCTTTGAGTATTTAATTTTTTATATTTTTAATAATTTTAAAATTATTTATTAACATGGTATGTTGTGTTTAAGACCTCGACAGTCAAAAGGTGAGAGAGTTGTTGAAAAAGTCCTTCCTCATGGTTGTTTTGATTTTTTTTCTTCTCTGGCGGTAATAGGATTTATAAATTTCTTGACTCAAAGTAGGGCATGGTTTCATTCCTTTTGGGAACAATTTTGTTTTTAAATACAAGGGCAAAATGATTTTATAAATTTCTTAAAATACAATAACAATATTTGGGTGGTTGAATAGTTAAGGAAGGTTTAAGGATCAAGTTCGATTTTGGTCAGGTTATGAATATTTTTTTATAATTTTGTTTGGGGCTTATGGGAAATAAATAAGAAGAAAAAAAATTATTTTGGGGCTACGAAAAATAATTAAAAAAAAAGGAAAGATTAGAAAAAAAATCATGTTGATAGCAAAATAAATGTTTTAAAAATAAAAGAATAAATAAATTAGAAGAGTAAAAGAGGTCATATGAATTTTATTGATAATGGGATGTTTACAATATATTTTACTTCTAATAAACATTAAAGATTTCATTATCAATAAATATCTCAAAATAAAAAAATTTCCATTTAAGTTTTTTATAATTTATAAAATTTTACTTTAAACTAAATTTATCCCCTAAACAAGAATTCGAATTAATTTCACTTGAAATTTAACATTAATTTTATTATAAATTTTTTAACCTAAATAATATAAAAAATAAAATTAATAACTAAAATGGTATGCTGATGAGATTATTTATCAAAATGACACTGGACTGAAATGCAATGATATAAAATATTGAGGGACTTGATATACAAATTTTTCACTTTGAGTGATTGTTGAAAAAAAACATTAAATGTAGTTAATTGCCTTCTAATCTTTCTTATTTATTATTTTTTATAGCTATTGGTGGTTTTTTTTTATGTTTTTTCTTGTTAAAAAAATTACATCATTAATTATTAAATTATGATAAATTTTTGTTTTGATCACTTAATTAAAAATTTTTACATTTTACTTATTAAAATGTTCAAAAAATTTCATTAAATCAATGAACTGTTAAAATTGATGCTATATTACTTTTTAAATTAAGTAACTAAAACGAAACTTTACTCATCATTTAATAACTACTTGCATAGTTTACCTTAAAAACCCACAGCAACTAAATTCCAATGGAATTGAAATTTGTTTTTTTATTATTATAAGTAATTTTAAAATTTTTATAATGCGAAAATAGTAAAAAAATATTTTATCAAAAATAAATTTAAAAATACAAAAACTTGAAATTAGTGTAAAAAAAATAAACTCAGTAAAAAATATTATGGATGATTAAAAAAATTGAAAATGACTTAAACTCACTCAGTTGTGTTTGTTAAATCATTTGAATTTTATCCAAAGTTATCTCAAATAATATAATTATATTAATAATATTAAAAGTAATAAATAAATAATTAAAAATTAATATTTATTTTCATCAAACAAAAAAATTATATTCGATATTTATATTTTACTAATTTACCAAATAATTTTTTAATATAAATTTAACACTTAACCTACAAAATGTAAGAGTAAAATCAATACTTAAAATTTTATCAAAGTAATCAATATATAATTATTTGTTTTATATATATCAAGAATTTTAATTACTTCTAGTTAAAAATTGTATTAATTAATTAATTAATTATTTCTGACAGATTGATAATCTTAATTTTTTTTATTGCAGATATGAATATGGATTCGTTAATTAAGGATGATGACCACATATCGGCACCTGTATATATGCAGGTAATAAATTATTATTTGTTACATTATAAAAAGTTCATTTAATTTATGAGATTAAACTAAGTTAAATTAACTATTTTGGTAATTTAACAGTCTAGGAATGAGTACCGAAAATTAAGGGGTCGCGTGAATGGGGTAGATTATGAACCGGACAAACGCATCATGCCATACTTGATTGCAGCTGGATTTAGAGCAGCTTCACTGATTCGAACATTCGATTTACAGTACGACTTAATTTCCGCTTTGGTCGAGCGATGGCGACCAGAGACCCACATGTTTCACTTACTATGTGGTGAGTGCACCATCACACTAGAGGATGTTGCACTGCAGCTTGGGCTCCCAATCGACGGGATGCTCGTTACAGGCTCATCGATAATATCTGACCTGATGACCCTCTGTGACAACTTATTGGGAGTCTCACCCGGTAATTGTGGATCGAGATTCACGGGACTGAAGTTCACATGGTTGAAGGAAAGATTCCACCATCTAGAAGCTGATGCCACTAATTTTGAGGTGATGTGTGCAGCTCGGGCTTATATAATGCACCTTATAAGGGGTGTACTGATGCCGACGACAAATGGAAATAGAGTCCACATCATGTACTTGCCCCTATTAACCGATTTTAATGAAGCGGGTCAATATAGTTGGGGCTCAGTAGTACTAGCGATGTTGTACGTGAACTTTGTCGAACGAAAAAGCCTGTTGTCGTTGACATTGGCGGGTGTCTGATATTATTACAATCGTGGGCCCTATATCGGATGCCTTTCTTGGCTAATATCAGACACCTACCATATATTTTCCCACCTGTGAATAAGTGATAACATCTAATCTTTGTCCACAATTATTTAATTTTAGTGTGTGTAAATTTGATCTAACAAGTTGTTTTTCATAGATGGATAAGAATCCCAATATCGGGAGGTCATTCATGGTTCCGATATATCGCCAGATGATTGAGACACATGCCAGGAGATGGTAAGTTATTCGTGACATGTAATTGCATGATTCATCTTAATTTATTAATATTAATTGAGTCGTGTTACTACAACAATGTTATTTAAATTTGCAGTTCCTTTGGATGCCCTATTCACTCCCTGAGGTTGCAAGTATTATTACCGGTTTTGCTCGCGATCACTCGTACTTGTAGTGCATTGACGAACCAGTTATATGCTTTCAGACAGTGGAGAGGTACCATGGGTATCAAGTACTTCGCCAGTTCGGATACATACAAACCATTCCGAGAAACCCAGTAAATTTAGGAGATATCCATGGTATCGATAAGAAGGGGAAACTAGGACTACACTGGGGGCAAGTGCATAGAGATTACATTGCGGTGTAGGCGAGACGGGCGGAGCGAATACCTGAACGCGAAATGGATCACAGTTTCACTTTTGAAGTATCCGTACAGTATAGACAATGGTATTTTCAGACAGGAAAACCATATATATTTGGTAGGTAAACAATGTTAGTCCCCTCATTCATGCTGCCACGTGGACACCACTTTTAACCGCTTGAGCCTAAGCTACCATGTGGGCACCAGTTATGTTTATGTTTGTATTTAAGGTTATGTGTTTTGACTTTTTGGTTTTTGGTTGTATTTAAAATCCTAAACTCATCACTTTAAATCCCAAACCTTAAAACCTTAAAATCCTAAACCCATAAAATTCAATACCCTAAACTCATCACTTTAAATCTTAAATCCTTAAAACCTTAAAATTTAAACCCTTACAATTCACAAAACCTTAAATTAAACACTTTAAATCCTAATCTAGAACCCTAATCCCAAAATGATGACTTGGCCTTGACCTTGGCCTCTTATTTATTTTACATTTAATTAATTTTGTTACTGTTTTCATTAATTATTATACTTCCCAAATTTATATTGTTATTGCATGCATTTGCCTTGTCTTCCCTTTTTCTCTTCCTTTCAATTTTTCTTAGTTTTTTCGAATCAAGTCACAATATTGAATGAGATGATGTATAGCCGATAAAACGGTGATACAAACATAAAAAATATTAATTAAATTTAAATTTAAACATAATTAATCCCAAATTAATTCATAAACTTAATTAATTCCAAGTGAAAAATGACCAATATAGCTAACTTAAGCCGGGCCTGATCTAGATGAGTGGCCAATATGGTAGGTTCGTTTGGGGCAATTACGTCGAGTATGCCCAGCTAGCCTACATACTCCACACAGCTTGCTGCCGTCTATTTTCTCCATAATATCCATTTCGATGCGAATTCTGGTGACATTTGGACGACCTTTCGAATTCCTTCGCAAACCTCTGTTTAGTATAAGCTCGAAAGTTGTCGGAGGCACCTCCCATGTGAACAAGTTAGGTAAGACAGGGAACTCATTTTCCCAAATACGTAATGTGTGCTCGAGAGTGTAAACGGGGTCGATGAACTGTTTAATATTGAGCGACACTTTAGCATAAGCTGCAACGACATACGCACATGGATAACGAAGTGTATCGAACCTCCTGCAATTGCAGTGTCTGTTCTGCAAATCAACATTGTATGACCTAGGTCGGATACTAGGTCGACGCCCAATGGTCTCTGTAACTTGAAATCGTTGAAATTATCGTGAATATATTTCAACATTCATCGTCCTTGCTATCCGACGGTTTGCATCCATTGCATTCTCGATAGCTTCGACAAACACATGTCCGGTGTTCATCTGGTCAATTTGTCACGTCCTCATTATTGGCATCAAGGTAGCCAGCCTATAGAATGTAGCCGAGAAGACGGATGAAATCAAAAAATGTCGTATTCTCTTGAACATGCCGTTAACCGACTGTGTCAGGTTGGTCGTCATTTGGCCATATCGATACCCATCATCGAAACTTTGAGCTCATTATCACGTCTCCATACTACCCAACCACTCTCGCAACGGCTTGTTCATTTGACCTTCCATGTCACGCTCAAGTCTGGTCATTCTTTGCTGGAATTGGTGTGGCTCTAACTCGTATGCTGTAGGAATATTAAGAAAACATAAGTTACAGTCTCGAATTAAAACATAAAAAATATAACTTAAATTTTTTTTTTTACCAATTCTCACAAGTCGTCTTCGACAGTTTGCATTCTTATATTCTTTTTGGAAGTTGGCCGCAATGTGCCGGCTACAATAAATCAATCTCCATGGTACACCGGTATGCCTAATAATCGCGATAATCCCCTTCCCTCTATCAGAGATGATGCAAATATAATCGTTATGAACAACATACCTCCACAGGTTCGTCAAGAAGAATTCTCATGATTTCATATCTTCTTTGTCCACAATAGAAAATGCTATTGGGAGCACGTTCTGGTTCCCGTCTTGAGCCACCGCAATTAGTAAAATCTGCGTATATTTCCCGTATAGCCAGGTCCCATCTACCTGGATAAATGGCTTGGAATGAGGAAATGCTCGAACATAGGGATCAAACATCCCAAATATATACTGAAAAATTCTTCTTGCCGTTTGTAAGTTGTTATCTGAACCATAATAAGGCCGTGCCACCAACTCAATCGCAGTTCCAGGCACGTACTTTCGCATTGTGGCTATCCACCTTTATAGCTCATTGTATGATGCATCCCAATCATTGAACAACTGTTCCATTGTTATCTGTTTCGCAATCCATGCTTTTCGATATGAAACTCGATAATGGAATCGTACTTGCATCTCGACAATCAGTGTAGAAACTTTGATGGTCGGATCGTCCTTCACCATTGGCATGATATGTGTGCAGATAGTTCTGGAATCGAGTTTCCAGTGATCTTCTGACAAATGTGTTGAACTGCATGTGTGAGGCCCATCAAATTTTCTTGTCTCCCACTTCTGCGACTTCTGGATAAATGTAGCTCGTACCCGTCAATTGCAGCCTTCTGTCCAACACTCCCCAATATATAATGCCGGTTTAGAAACGACGACTTTGTAGTCCACTGACAAATTCATGCTATACCGCTTAATGGCAAATACGCACTCTTCCTTCGAGTCAAATCTCTGACCCACGAACAACTCTTCAGGTTCTGGTGCTACTGCCAGTCGGTGAGCAGGAATTATATTAGGGTACTCTGTGAAATCGGTTGCATATGCCGCATTAGGGTCTATAACTGACATGTGTGCCCCAGCAGGATAATTGTGCATCACAATATGTCGACCAACCGGAACCTCGTCATTCAGGCCTTCCTCGTCGATATCATCCGGGATCTCGTCCACGTCGGGATCACTATCAATATCGTCCTCGTGATCAGAAGGATAACTACTATCATATCCATCATCACCATCCGTATCATTAGCGGGTGCAACATTAAGATTGATACTGATCTCGTGAGCTACATATTGACTATCAACATAGGATGTCGGAGCTATCATACTTAATGGAGTGGGATCTTTAGCTTCCTCAACATCAGTTAGCTCAGTAAATAACTGAATCGGTGTATTTTCGTTACTCCGATTCTCACAATAAAGAGCGAGCATTGTCTCCACATCTTCATCGTCTACGAGTTTCATCTCAATAAATTTGATAGGATTTGTTGAAACTGGAAACTTATAGAAAAGTTTCGAGATCCTTCTCCCACAACGTCTAACAATTCTTTCACTAATCTTTGCTTTCATATTATCAACCGAGACATTTTTGCTAAATCTCATTGCTAGTTGTTGACGACATTCAAATACACATCCAATTATTGTTGTCAAAATTTCTCTATCGAAATAAACGCATACAAAAAATTAATTTTCCATCTGTTAAAAGAAATAAATAGGGTTTTTATACAAATAATATAAAAAAATTTATTTATTAAAATAATATAAGATCGATACTGTTAAAATTTTATACTAACCTTTCTTCTCTGAACTCTTCTGTTTCCTTACCTTCTTCAAAAATTTTGCTTCATTTTCTTCTTCAAAAATTTGCTGTTAAAATTTGCTTTTCTTTTTCTCTTATTCAAAAAATTATCTCTGGTGGGAGGTTTAAGTAGTTGCGACAAAGGTAGCACTAGTGCCGCCTACCCAGTAGGTACCATTAGTACCGCCTATCCAAAAGGCAACATTGGTGTCGCAAACCCCAAAGGCACCACACGTTCAAATTTTTATTTTAATTTTGTTTTTTAATATAAAATAATAATATAAAAAAATATTGTGTGCACCATTTCCCTAAGTGTATCATTTTGATAAATAATTGGAGAGTATTATTTTGGTAAATAAATATTTTTTTTATATTATTTGTTTAAAAAGTTTGAATTAGTCTTATAGAATATCTAATTGAAATTTTCAATTTTGTATTATTATTTTATAGGATTTTAATTTTTTTACTTTTTTATTTTTTATAATTGGAATGAATTAAAATATATATATATTTTTATATTATTTAAGTTATTAATTTATTATTATTATTATTATTATTATTATTATTATTGTAAAATAGGGGAAAATGGGGGATTGGTGTTGCCTGTCAGGTAGGCACCACCTTATTGTCCCATACCCGTATTTCAATACCGAATTTATACCATACCAATATTTTTTTAATTAATTATATTTTTAAATATTAAAAAATTTAAAAAAACAGGGGTGTCAAAAATACACAGGGTGTCGCCTACCTAAGAGGCACTACACCTCCAAATATACCATTTTGATAAATAATGAGAAAAGTGTATTATTTTAATAATTAATAATTTTTTTATATTATTATTATAAAAAAATCCTTATTTTCTTGTTCATGAATGGATTTCATCAAATTTTTATTCAACTTTTTTAGGTTCATGCTCTACTTGGAGTAAATATCTACTCGATTTTAATTTGTTCATATAAAACAAATGACTTAATACTACATCTTTTTGTTAATATATATTAAATTTATCTAGATATTTGATAGACATCCATCTATGATAAAATATTGGTTGATGGGTGTATAACTGTTTAAAAAATTTCAAAAAAAGAAATTAAGTTTTTTTTGCACTCAATTGAGTACTTAAATTTTTAAAATAAATCAAAAAGATTTTTAAACTTAAAAAAAAACAATTAAATCCATATTTTTTTTGCATTCAATTAAGTATTTGAATTTTTAAAATGCATCAAAAAATCTTCGAATTTTTTCAGAAAAAGCAATTAAGCCATTGCTTTTTTTTTGTGTGTGTGTGTACACTCAATTAAGTACTTAAACTGTCAAAATGCATAAAAAAGACTATTTGACCATTAAAGTTAACTGCCCCTAATGTTTTTCAATTAAAACCACCCTATCCCACAATCACGGTGTGACATGTGGTAAAAAAATATAAATAATAATAAATAATAAAAGTTATAAAAATTATTAAATTTTAACAAAGAATATAAAATATTTAAAATTTATTAAAAATTATAAAAATATAAAAATCGTAAAAATTTATAAAAAAAAATTGTAAAATTTTATAAAAAACATAAAAAATATAAAATGCATCAAAAAGTCCTTTAACTGTTGACCGATAAAGTTAACGAACTTTTTTTTTCAGTTAAAGCTGTCATGTGTCACAACACAGTTTGACATGTGACGAAAAATGATAAAAATTAAAAATCAATAAAAGTTATAGAAAAATTATAAAATGATTCTTTTGGTACGATAATTTTTATAATTTTTTACAAATTTTATATTTCTTTACATTTTTTTATAATTTTTTACGACTTTATAAAATTTTACAAATTTTCCTATACATTTTATATTTTTTTTACTATTTTTTATAAAATTATAAATTTTTTATTTTTTCTTCTAATTTTTAATATTTTTAATTAAACTTCAATAATTTTTATAACTTTTATTGATTTTTTATTTTTATCATTTTTGTCACGTGTATGACATGTGATTTTAATTGAAAAAATTAAGGATGATTAACCTTAACGGTCAACTATTAAAGTTAATGATCAAAAGATTTTTTTTTGTGCATTTTGACAATTCAAATATCAAATTGAGTGCAAAAAGAAACCAAAATCTTAATTGCTTTTTTTGGAAAAAATTGAAGATTTTTTTTATACATTTTAAAAGTTCAAGTACCCAATTAAATAAAAAACAAAAAAAAAACTTAATTACTTTTTTAAAAAAGTTTGAGAATTTCTTACACCATTAAACCTAAAATATTCGTTATATTTCCGTATTAATTAAGAACATACAGAAGTCAAACGTTGACTGGAATATACTCTCTACTGCCAACTATAAAGCCCACATAATACTGTCTGAAAAAAAAAGCCCACATAATGGTTTTGAAGACCGGACCAAACGGAGGAGAACTTCCCATTATCTATAAAATATGAAATAAGACTTCTTTTTAATACTAGTCAAAGTCTGCTCCCAGTTCTTGAAGAAGAAAAGGTCTGCTCCAACTTGTATTCCCTCCTCGCCTGCTGCCCTTTTCTTCTTCTTCTTCTTTTTTTCATCTCCTTTGTCCACAGCTCTCTTCAACGATGATGGTGAAACAAATGAGCTTCTCTTTCTTTTTATTCTTTTACCTCTTAACTTCCTTCTTTATCGCTTCATCGGCCACAATCTCGTTAGGCTCCTCCATCACCCCCTCATCTCCACCTGGAACATGGGGCTCTTCCAATTCCACTTTCTCCGTTTCCTTCATTCCCTCTGCTTCTTCCAACTCTTTCCTCGCTGCCATCACGTATGCAGGTGGGGTTCCTATTTGGACTGCTGGAAATGGCACCACCGTTGACTCTGCTGGTTCCCTCCGTTTACTCTCCAACGGAGCTCTTCATCTAGTCAATGGTTCTGGAGCTGTTGTTTGGGACACTGGCACTGCCAACCAGGGTGTTTCCTCTGCTTCCTTGGAAGACTCCGGGGAACTCCGGCTATTGGGCAATGGCAGTTCTGTAGTTTGGTCTTCATTTGACCATCCAACGGATACCATCGTTCCGACTCAGAATTTCACCGTTGGCAGAGTTCTAAGATCTGGGTGGTATACCTTTTATCTTCAAAGGTCAGGGAATTTAACTCTGAGATGGAATGATAGTATTGTTTATTGGACCCAAGGGTTGAATTCTTCTGTTAATGCAAATTTAACTTCACCGAGTTTAGGGTTGCAACCTATTGGTATTTTGAATCTGTTTGATCCTAGTTTGACTACTGGGGCAATTATCGCTTACAGTAGTGATTATGCGGAAGGAAGTGATATTTTGAGGTTTTTAAGGTTAGATGAGGATGGGAATCTAAGGATTTATAGTTCTTCTCAAGGTAGTGGGACTATAACTCCGAGATGGTCCGCAGTTTCAGATCAGTGTGATGTTTTTGGTTACTGTGGGAATATGGGAATTTGTAGTTACAATGATACGAGCCCAATTTGCGGGTGTCCTTCAGAGAATTTTGAGCTGGTGGATGTGAATAATAGGAGGCAAGGGTGTAAGAGGAAAATAGCGATAGAGGATTGTCCAGGGAGTGCTGCTATGTTGGAACTGGATCATGCTGAATTTTTGACTTACTCGCCTGAGTTGTCTTCTCAGGTTTTCTTTATTGGGATATCAGCTTGTAGATTGAATTGTCTTGTAAGCGCTTCTTGTGTTGCTTCCACTTCATTGTCGGATGGAACAGGGATCTGTTACTTGAAAACTACTGAGTTTGTGAGTGGGTATCAGAATGCAGCACTTCCTGGTACTTCTTATGTTAAGGTTTGTGGACCAATATTACCAAACCCATCTCCTTTTGCAGATAATGTAGGGAGTGGGAGTGGTTGGAGGGTGCATGGCTGGGTTGTAGTTGTTGTGATCGTGGCTACCGTGTTGGTTTTGATTGCATTGGAAGGCAGTTTATGGTGGTGGTGCTGCAGAAACAGTCCCAAATTTGGGGGTCTATCAGCTCAATACGCTCTTCTCGAGTATGCGTCTGGTGCTCCTGTTCAGTTCTCGTATAAGGAGCTTCAGCGCTCAACCAAGGGATTTAAGGACAAGCTTGGAGCCGGAGGGTTTGGGGCTGTATATAAAGGAGTTCTTGCTAACAGAACGGTTGTGGCAGTGAAGCAACTAGAATGTATTGAGCAGGGTGAAAAGCAGTTTAGAATGGAGGTTGCAACCATCAGTAGCACCCACCATTTGAACTTGGTGAGATTGATTGGTTTTTGCTCTGAGGGCCGTCACAGGCTTTTAGTTTATGAGTTTATGAAAAATGGGTCTCTGGATAACTTCCTTTTTACCACAGAAGAGCACTCAGGAAAGACGTTGAGCTGGGAATATCGTTATAATGTTGCTCTTGGAACTGCAAGGGGAATCACATACCTTCATGAGGAGTGTAGGGACTGCATTGTCCATTGCGATATAAAGCCTGAGAACATTCTCTTGGATGAAAATTTCAATGCCAAAGTGTCAGATTTCGGACTTGCCAAACTTATAAATCCCAAAGACCATAGATACCGAACATTGACAAGTGTTAGGGGGACAAGGGGCTATTTGGCACCTGAATGGCTTGCAAACCTTCCAATAACCTCAAAATCTGATGTTTATAGTTATGGGATGGTCTTGTTGGAGATAGTGAGCGGAAGAAGGAATTTTGATGTTTCAGCGGACACAAATAAGAAAAAGTTCTCTGTATGGGCTTATGAAGAGTTTGAGAAGGGTAATATAGAGGGAATTGTTGATAAAAAGCTTCTTAGTCAAGATGTGGACATGGAGCAAATAACTAGGGCAATTCAGGTTAGTTTCTGGTGCATCCAGGAACAGCCTTCTCATCGGCCAATGATGGGAAAAGTGGTTCAGATGCTGGAAGGAATCACAGATATTGAGAGACCGCCAGCACCAAAAGCTGCCACTGAAGGTTCTATAAGCGGAACCAGCATAAACGCGAGCAGTAATATCAGCGGTTTCTCGACTTTTGCTGTTTCCGCCCCAGCTCCCTCATCATCATCTTCATTGCAAACAGCTGGGGTTTCTCCTTTAGCTTCAGGAAGGATTCCTTCAGAAAAGCAGTCATCATCCCTGATACAGCCTGACGTGAAATGGTAAAGGTGCATGCTAAATTACTTTGGCTGGGCGACCTCTGGTCCATATTTAACGGTAAACCTGTTGTATATAAAATACGAGAGGTGATGTTCATGCCATATGTTGTAAAAATATGTTTAAATTGTTACCTTAGGAAATAGTTCTAGAAAGACTGAGGCATTGCTGTCAGAGTTGTTGCTTCTACAAGTATGGCCTTAGTTCATTCAAAAACATGTTACTAATAATGTTTAGGGGTGATGTGTGCTACATATATATACTTGTCTGTTGCTCATAATTGTTGTGTGAAATGCAAAGCAGAAGTTGGTAGCTTAAAAGCATCATGTTGTGCAAGAATGGTTCAAATCGATTCTTGTAGTATGAGTTTTGTGTCAGTTGATTTTGGCAGGCATATACTCCTCAAAAGAAATGGATGCATTTTTGTCCCTCGAGGAACTTTGAAATGCTATAATCTGGCTGTGTCATTTGCATTGAAACAAACAGCCAAGGAAAGATGAGTCTGTGCCAGGGTCATTCCCTTGTTTTTATATCATTGCTTTACCATTGGCAACAACTTCAATTTGTATTCTCCCTTTTCCTTTCATACTTAGGTTTAGTAATAGTAAGAGATTTTATGGGACACTTAACACTCAGGTTTAATTTATATATCAAAAGAAAACAATTGTAGCGCCATCATATTTACATACAGTGGTTTGAAAAAAAACCCAAGAACATTTTGCAAAAACAAAAAGTAAATAAAAAGCTTGCTATGATGATAGCATCAAACTTTATGTATTTTGACAAACAATTCAAAATGTTTGATGTTGTTTATACCTGCAAGGTGCTGCTTCTCGTATTATTGCTCTAGTTCAGTATGCTTCCTAAAAAAAGTAACACAATTTCATAAAGCAAATAGACGTTTTAGCCAGAAGTGAAACGCAAACACATATAAAATATATACAGTGGTTATTATTTGTTCAGAGACAAACGTAAAAGCATACCTTAGTTTTGTTGTTACCAACTTGGATGTGCTTGCAATTTAGAAGTTGAGATAAACATCAAAATGTTAGTCTAGTCTTCCATTGCATCATTATTATAACTGTCAAAATGGACTCCTTATTTTCATACTAATATCTTTCCTTACTCAGCAAAAAAGTTACTAATTTGTTTCTTTTCAAGGTAAGACACTATTAGAACAGATGATATAATAACTTTTTAAACTATGCAATTGGAATTGTCACCAATATGACACCCACATGATATAATAAACCATAGCAAAAACAGAAACATACCACTACCACAATAAGGTAAACCCTGAGACAATCCAAAAAATCAAGAAAGAAAATCTCAAAAAAAAAAAAAAACTTACTGAAATGAGAAAAGGAAACCCACCGAGCTAGTTAAAGAAGAGCAGGAAAATAAACGAAACGGTGAATAAAAAATAAAAAGAAATTGTATCCTACTTAATATAAGTGCCATCCTTTTGGGATTCTTTTTTCTTACTAAAAGCGTATCAAATAATTTTCCTTTTTAACATATCTTGGAAGCCAAACTAGAGAATCCACTTGCTCACTTTTATTGGATGGCATATCTGTCACATACAATTAACCAATCATATTCTTGAATTGTATTACCCACGAAATGAAGTGAAAGTGAAACCCATACCTTTTAACTGATGAACCCTTGTATAATTTTGTATTGTGATAGAATCATTACATTATTGTAATAATTGTAAGCGAGATGCTACACTTTGGCATGGGCCAAACTTAGGAACCTGCAAATCAAACTTACCATATTCTCACAGAGAGAAAGAGAATATAGTAGAACATGTAAAAAATATATAGAGTAGCAGTCACTAACGGTCATCAACATAGTAATTTTTTTTTCCCACAGATTTCATCAATTGATTGAAATCGTCAACTATCTATCTTTTCCCTTTACAAAAACCAATGACTTCATTTTTTTGGCTTCAGGAAGTGTAATCACAACAAATCATCTAACATGACAACCTTAAGCTTTCCCCAAATATAACAAACACCTCGCTGAAGAATCGATTTCGTTAATTTCCTATAATCAACAAGACAACAGGCAAAAAAACTTAAACAGGGATTAGCAGTCAATTAAATCCATTGTTAAGCACCCAATTTGTATCCAACAGATATTCCACTGCACCACACTAGATAAGTGAGTTGAAGAGTCTGTGCTCCATACAATAGTTTTTTTTATGTCTTCCTATTTATTAGTTACCTTTTAGCATTCAGCTAAGAACTCAAATAAATGCTACATTCACATGTGATACTACTTGGCCAGATCTGGAGAGAATCTTATTAATTAATTACTGTTTCTTTTCTTGCAACTTCCCAAGGAGACTCTCCAGATCTGGCCAAGTAATACGACATGTGAATGCGGCATTATTTTAGTTTTTATTATGCAGGGTCATTTTTAGCAAGTCACAATTTATCAAGGCTGAGCCTTGTTTATGTGACTCATTAGATTTTATACTGACTAAAAACACTCTATTAAGAGTTCGGATTTAGTCCCAAGTAAGAGGAGATTTACTTCTAAATATAAAGCACTTAGAATTCCTAGCCCAATTATGATAAAAAAAAAGGTCTGCCTGTTGATTCTTCCATGTATTTTCGAACTTGGTAGAAATAAATTTGATGGAGATTTTATTACAGATTGGAATGTTGTTTTACCCCTTCAGCTTCCATTTTATCCTTCTCAAGGTTATGATGTCACACTGTTCACAAGGGAACAACACCCATGATTCCATCTAATCTTTGCATAATGCAGCCACACACCACTCTTTTCTTATAGTATATTTTACAATCCTAAATAAAAATAGGTTCACTTTTCAATCAGCCTACTTATTACTAAAATATATATTTATGTTCACCGTTAACAAGAATTGCAAGCAACTAGAATCATCAAATTGAACCAACATTTTGAATCTTCAATTTCAAACTCCAAGTAAACTGTAGAGCCTAAAAGCCTTTCTATATATAACCCTGATAAAATCCCTTCATAACCATAAGCCCCAAACCCATCATACATCTTGAGTGTATAAAGAAGGATAACCAAAAGCCATTGCTTTAACTAAAAAGGTAAATTGTAATCTTACTCTGGCATTTTATACTTACCTAATACGGCTACCTAATTTGAGCTTCACTCTAGTCATTTCAAGAAAAGCAAAATTGTTACAAAACGAAAGCTTGGCAAAAGAATTAAGATCTTAAAATCAAAGAGAACAAACATGCAAAAAGAGGAATATCATATAGGGTTGTAGACTCACCCATAGTGATCAAGAATAAATCACAAACCTGGTCAGATATACCGTGAAAGATGCAGGATTTGCAGTTCAGAATCGCCATCCAACAATGTAAAGCGCTGTTCAACTTCAAACAAATAGATATTTTGCACATGGAAGTCTTACGAAAAAATAGGCATTTTTCGAAGGATTCATGATGCAAATTCAACCAATCTAAAGTCAGAGTAGGGGGTTGCTTAATTATTCTCCTGCCAATTCATTTATGTAACCTCTTGACCATAAAATTAGTATTATCAGTTTATTAACTTAAGTGTTATAAAGGTTTCAAAATAAGAACTATAGCATTTTGAGCTTATGTAAACTTGAAGTTAAAAAATTCATACTTGGGAAGCAACTCAACATAGCTCATCTTCTAGTTGATGGTTATTTGAGCATCTCACATTTATGTTTATTTCCACTTAATACTTTATCATGTCTCATTTTATAGAGCAGAGCAGATACAATTGATCAAAGACTTTGCACCTTACAAAATAATTTATCATTAATTGCTTGATATTGAAATTGGTCATCTTCAATTACTTGATATGTATTTGTATGTCTTAAAATTTATGTTTATTGTTAATTACTTTCCATTATCATGTATTTTTTTTATAGAGCAGAGCAGATACAGTCGATCAAAGACTTTGCACCTTAGAGAATTGAATACCATAAAGTTAATGGGAGTCGTTTAAAAATGTCATACAGGTAACAAACATCATACACCATGATTAAGTGTCATAAAAGTTTCAAAACTACAAATCATAGCGATATGAGATTATGTGAACTTGAAGTAAAAACTCATAAAGTCATTCCTTGGGAGACAAATCAACAATGGTCATCTTCTAGTTGATAGTTATTTGTATGTCTCGGATTTATGTTTATTGTTAGTTACTTTCCACTTAATACTCTATCATGTCTCATTTTATAGAGCAGAGCATATACAATCAAATCAAAGGCTTTGCACCTTACAGAATTTATCATAAATTAATGGGAGTGATTTAGAATTATTCGAAGATAAACATATCAAAAGCCCAATACTGCTTGACTATTTACTTGGAATTGGAATATCTCAAGTACGACTAACCGAACATAGAAACTAATGATGTTTTACATATGAAGCATGGTCAAAAATTTTGATAAAGGTCAATTAGAATATTAGATTAATATCTCTACAATATTTCATCAAATATGCATGAGGCTTAAGTCAAAACAAGCGGAACCACAGACACTGCTACAAGGACAAAAAGGAAGGCAATGTGACCCAGATCCTATTATTGAAACACCAGAGTGAAGTTAAAATGACAAGACTAACACTTTTTTCTTTTCTCTCTCAGGCTTGTTGTTCAAAATCATAAGTAGGTAGAGATGGATCCTAGCAAAATATTCCAAAAAGAAAGTCATATTTGACACAAAAGATAGTAGGCATTCTCTTGTCCAAGCAAGTATGTCCTAACATGCAACTCTACCTGGAGTCTTGACCTAAGCTTAATGCCTTTCACAAGGCGATTAGGCACTCCTAAATTACAAACAGAGAGGTAGTCACCAACCTAGCTAAATACAAGTATTCATAAGAATTCCTAGAACACATTTTAGGAAATAAATAATTGTCAAACTTACATTTCTACCAACCTCCAAATTCTAAAATTTCAGACTACCACAAATAGCATTTGACCAAAAAAAAGTAAAAGTTTAATTTAACAGAAAATATAAAACAAACCCAGTGTGTAAATAATGCAACATATATAATACCATGCAGTTAAGCCAATTTCAAAGGAGAAAAAGAAACTACAAAGCAAAAGTTTACCCCAAAGCTGAACACAATCTTACCACATCTACACAAACCTTCCCACTGAACTTTCAGCCGTTATGTTGTCTGCTTCCCCCAAAAAAGGGAAGTTGAATTGAAAAATCTATAATAAAAAAGAAAAAAAAGAGAAATTCCACCAATATAAAAAATCAATTCTTTCAAGTTTAAAAGAACTGTTATAGTATTAAGCATTGGACCTGAAAATTATTAAAAGATAACTAAAGGAAATTATTTTAGAATTAAAACTAATGAAACACAGCATTTAAATGACAATTACATGGAAAAATTTTCCTTGAATTCCGGTAAGAAGAAATACAAATGCTTCAAGGCAAGAATATCGAACCTATAGTAGGATCACAAATTAAGAGGTCGGAGACAAACCACCACAGGATGGAGATAATTTCACCCCTTGCTAGTTAGGAGCAGTTCAATAGTCATAACCAGAAGCTTATTCTTTACGCCAATAAACGGTTATCCTCTGCCAAGGAAGATCTATCTCTCATAGCTTAAGGCTTCCTTTGGATGGGCAGTGCGATTAGCTCTGGTGAGATTATAAACAACGGTGGTGATGAGTTTGGGAACTATAGTGGTGATATTAAAACCAGCAGTGGGATGAGTTTGGATTCAAAAGCAGTGGTAGCGGTGAGATAAGAATAAAAAATGACTATTAGGGACATTGCATTAAGATTTTATATATGTAAAAATATATAATCAAAAATTGTATTTTATGTTAAATAATTGTAGTAATAAATAATTAAAATTTTATAAAAATATTAATTATATTTGTATCTATCTTTTATTAATCATATAACTACATATTTATGATTAAGTATATAAAATTTATTATTAATTGATTAAACTATTATAAAAGTCAAAATTTTATATTTTATATAACTAAAAATTATTTGCCTAGGAAAAGGAATTACACTTTACATGCCTATATAGTATTGAGTGAAAAGGGATCAAGTGGGCATGCGTTGTTTAATAAAAAAAGGCAAAGGGTTAATATGGTAAGTAAAATGTTATTGTAGCAGCTTTTCCTCAACTGGAGAATAATCCATCAGTGGGCTTTGAGTACTCCAGCTGGGTGCAAACATGTAACTGAACTGCACCTTAGGTAATCCAAACAATATTTTACACTATCGTCGAGACAAAAAGAGAGCTAAACGCACTGCACTGGTACCCACTGAGCATCCAAAGGGAAGTCTTCAAAAGCTCATCTAAAAGCTACCAAGTAAAAAACAAACACTCTTCCGCTTATGATTCAAAATTTTCTGCTCCTGGATTTCAATTGAATAGCCCAGCAGGCATTTTAGTGATCATTTCCACTGGTCAAATCATGTATAGATCCTCAAATAGAATTTATATCCTAGACTTGCCTAGATGACAGAGATCAAATGCTTTGGGCCGATAGGTTTAGCAATCTATAGCACAAAAATTTTCCTAGTAACATAATGCAGTGCAATAAACAATCTTAGCTACAAATGTGGCAAGGAACTAGTAGTATCCATAATCCTTAACAAGTTGATCATTAATACTTTTGGCATTAAAAAGTTTTATCGGTTAACTGTAACCAGTTCTAAATGTATCATATTTAAACATAAACGTGTGCCCCTGCCTATATTATTAATGGAATTCATTCAAAAGTCAAAACTGTTTGATTTGAATTAATATTGAGCACTAATATTTAGATAGATCACGATACTTGAAAGTGTACTTGAATTACAAAATATAAGAAGCATGTTTTCAGATACACTAAATTTCACATGCAGCTTTAACAATGATACAACTTAGAATTAATTATAGAAAGCAATGAAGCCACTAGAGGACAACTAGTTTACATCTATATAAGAACAAATTTCCATATATACTTCACCACATTATGTGCACATGTTCTATGTTCTAGCTGACTCGTGATAATTTGTTATGACATTCTACTTGAACTTATATTTTATTCCCTTCAATATTCAAGAGGCAACAAAAGTTGGCAGAGAAAAAACATCTAGAAATAGAAAGATGATTGGGCAACAACCTTATGTTATAGGAGACAATAGTGGTGAAGGTTGCATGATCAGTTTAACACTGATTAAGGAAAACATTTGTATAGTTAAATGTCATACAGTGCCACAAGAGGACTCTAATCCTAAAACAAATAAAAGAAAGCCTGAGCCAACACTTGATTGAAGAATGCATGATATTGGATATATGTAGGTGCAACCTAATAAACCTATCGACAAGAAATTGCAATATAGACATCCTGACAAGCAAAATAAGCACTAGTTCAGAACATCCTGATATATCAAAAAAAACTTTAAGTAGGTAATGCTGAAGTTGCCATAGAATACTGAAGTCCTAAAAGCAAATAATTATCATATTAAAAAACAAATATAAAAGAAAATCAAAACAAACTTAACTGCCACTGAACATCAGTTCCAAAATCCATCTCCATTAACATGGCAGCAACCTGAAATGACAGGACCAGCATAAACCACCCAGAAGTAGAAAAGAGGCAAGGGTGAGTGACCTACATCACTAAGCACCAAATACCAAACCGACAAACTCAATCACAAGCCAATAAGGGAACAACCACAATCTATGGGACAGCATATATCAAGACTTAATATTATTCGAGCGGCTTTCAGATTTTGCCTTCTTTGATTTGTTTGAATCATTGCGTAGGGAGTGATCACTGGAGGTTCTACAAAACAAATCAACATAAAAAAAAATAAATAGATTTTTTTACATGTAAGCAGATCAAGGTTTAAATACCACCATGCATGGTATGGAAATAGAACACTTACTGTTTCTGTTTCTTTGCATTTTGTTTGATGATTGCAACCATATCCATAGCTGTCTTCTGGTGCTCCCTTGTTTGTGAGTGCAGGTCCAAGCCTTCAACTGTTTCACAGTCCACTACAAATACGGCACCAACCCATGCTCAATGGTTTTCTCTTTCTCAAATTTTCAAATGAATCCATATCACCCTGAAAATACAATCAGCCAAAAATAGATCAAGAGCATAAACATATGGAACTCAAAGATACAAACTTCCCGAGCATACATAGATTATGTTGTATCAGGAGAAAAATATATGATGAATGAACAGTATTTTTGCATAACATAATTGACAAAAATTAGAACAAAACCAACACTTAACTGTATAGATTCCACCATCATTAGGAAATTCTCGAAGTGAATAGCTGCTTCTAAATCCTGGCTCACCAAGTCGTGGTTGACGGAAATTTCCAGGCCCATCAAATTCTCCCATTTGTTCATGGCTAGAAAAATCACCAAAGCCAATAGGTCCTTCCATCTGCAACTGACCTGGCATGTTATTGCGACCAAAATGTTCATCCCTTCTAAAGTGTGGAGGTCGAATATCTGGACCAAAATGCTCTGTCATGTGATCAGAACTCTCGAACCCACCCCTATGTATATGCCCAGGAAAACCTGAAAACCTATCATTGAACTGACACTCCCTGCCATCTATCTCATCACCAGGATATCCTCCAAATCTGTGTGAGGCTACACCTGAATATTCTCTTCCTGGACTTCTAGAGACAAAACCATCCAACGAAGCCAACCATAGCCAGGAACTGTTCCAAGAAATTCTGGTCTGCCTAGAGTATCTTCAGGAATACCAACTGATCTTTCCCCTGCATCATCAGGATGATATGGTGGAAAGAATCGAGGAAGACCAGAGCCAATCATAGGATCAAAACTCAAACCACGAGGTTCCTTCTCATGAGCCCATGGTCCCATATCCTTAGCAAAGCCATGAGGACCTCTATCAAGAGGCCTGGATGATGAGAAGTAGCTCCCATATTTAGGAAGAAGCTCAGTGTCCAATTGAGAAGGCCTAGAAAATAGTTTAAGATCTTCGTCAAATTGTCCTCGATCACCAGCACGATGAACATGATATAAGGGTATGGATTCAAATGCTCGTCTTGTCTAGGCTTTAACCTTTCGCCATTAGCATGATAATCCAATATATTTGAAGAACGCTGCTGAAGCAAATGACCTTCAGGGCCATATAATGGTGTGCCAAATGCTGGACGTACAAGAGTTTCACCTCAAGGCATCCTAGGAGCGCCAGAAGCAGGACCTTGATTATAAGGCCCTTGAGGACCATAACTACTTGGTCCTCTTCCAAAGGAAGAAGCAAAACTTTCAAGTGGAACTAAAGTCTGTCCTGAGGCCTGAGGTCTAACTTGATTGGGAGGAAATCCTGGTGCTTGTGCATATGAAGGCAGTCCTGGTGGAGGTGCTTGTAATATTGCAGAAGCAGCAGGTTTTTGTTGGTTACTATTAGACCCATAAGGCATCTGTAGGGGATGGAGTATTCCCTGATCAACAACTGGAGCTGAATGAGAAGGATGCAGAAAGCTTCCAGGCTGCACTTTACTACATGGAGGGATACCTGTAAATACATTGCCTGCAGGGCCTTGATTATAAGGCCCTTGAGGACCATAACTACTTGGTCCTCTTCCAAAGGAAGAAGCAAAACTTTCAGGTGGAACTAAAGTCTGTCCTGAGGCCTGAGGTCTAACTTGATGGGAGGAAGTCCTGGTGCTTGTGCATATGAAGGCAGTCCTGGTGGAGGTGCTTGTAATATTGCAGAAGCAGCAGGTTTTTGTTGGTTACTATTAGACCCATAAGGCATCTGTAGGGGATGGAGTATTCCCTGATCAACAACTGGAGCTGAATGAGAAGGCTGCAGAAAGCTTCCAGGCTGCACTTTACTACATGGAGGGATACCTGTAAATACATTGCCTGCAGGACCTTTAGCAAGACCTTCATCTTGAGGCTAATTTCTTTCTTTCAGCATCTTCCCATTCTGTTCTTCACCAAGATTAGCCTTTTCTTCGGCTTTGCATTCACCATTGACAACATCTTTCTGGTCCTCAATAGCCTCACCCTTGGCCATGTTCTTAGACAAAGCATCTCTATACAATACAAGATCTGTCCATCTAGATTCTTGTGTCAGCTTAGTAGATATATCAAAACCACCAGTATTATCCCCAACATCACCGGCAGGTTTTTCATCTATTGATTTCAAATCAGCATTGTATTCTGATGTATTAGCGTTGACCATATTAGCTTCAAGACTAGATGCCACACCCAACACATTAGCTTCCTTCTTAGCAATTCCCTGGGAAGATAACTCTGCTTCTTGCTCAACCACATTTAAAGTACCATGATCTACTGGCACCTCTGACATTGGTTGCAAAGTTAACCCAGACTGGTTGTTGGTTCCAAGCATGTTATTCTGATAAGAAGACAGCTGGTTCACACCAAGCTGCAAAGGATTAACCAGCATCCCAGGTGCAGAAAGGGAAAAATATGGCTGTGATTGTAGTCCATGATTTGATGTCAAAGGTCTCCCAGCAAGATTAGGCGTTGGATAGGGCTGCACAGCATGCAATCCTGCAACATTTTGCTGCAGTTGTGGATAGGCATGAGGAGGCTGCTGGAAGGACCAAGGGGGTCCAGGGGGGAGTAATTGAGATTGCAAGGACTGTTGTTGCTGCACAAAAGGACTTTGCTGATGCATTTGAGGCTGAACCAAGCCCATTGGTTGGGTTGACAGAGGTTGCTGCTGCATATATTGCTGAGGCATAATTGATGCAGGAGGCAGCATAGCTGATTGTGGTTGAACTGAATGTGGATGTTGAAGAGAATGATGATGAGCTTGTTGCAGCATAGGAACAGGTAAAGGCAACAAACCAGGCTGCTGTTGGTTTGGAATTGGAGCATGAGATTGGGGCGGGCGAATCTGAGGAGGTTGCTGAGGGTACGAATTCTGCTTTTCAGCAGGATGTTGCTGTGGATGAAGGCCACCTTGAGCAGGCATATGTAAGGGATTTTGTGGTGTTACCAGCTGCATTTGCTGGTGAGGCTGCGATTGTGAATAAGACTGATGACCAGTCACTGCCTGGGCTGCAGGGTGCTGTGTCTGAGGCAACAAATTTGGATTCAAGGGCTGGCTTGGTTGAGGATGTAGCTGCAACTGGGGCTGGGGAGGGAGAGGGGGAGGGAGAGGGGGAGGGGGCAGAGGCTGAAGCTGCTGAGCCTGTGGCTGGGCTTGAGAAGCAGGATGAAGCTGGGGCTGTGACAGTTGCATCTGGGAATGAGGCTGCTGATACTGAGGTATGTGCCCATATTGCTGATGAGGCTGAGCTTGAGGAAGTGGTTGAACCTGCGGTTGTGAATGGTCCTGGGTTGTTGGGTAAGTTTGTGCTGAAATTTGAGAGTGTGGTGGCATCGTAAGCTGAGGTTGCTGTTGTTCATTGGTTTGTGCCTGGTTCTGCGGTTAAGCAGCCACAGGAACCTGACCAGGTAAGTGTGAATAAGGCTCGGCCTGTGGTTGCAACCGAACCTCTGGTTGAGGTAGGGTTGTCTCTGCAGGTACACTGGATTGTGTCCAGTCATTTGTGATGCATTAACCTGCAAAGGTTGCTGCTGTGGTAATGCCTGCTGCTGATATGGATAGTACTGCTGATAATACGGGTCATATCCAGAATACTGCTGGTAGTATTGCTGAAACTGTTGTTGCTGCTGTTGATACCACTGTTCTGAAGTAACCATAGCAACCTGGGAGACGGCAGAGACTGAGGACTTGGATTAGCCTGCTGATTGAGGTCCTGTACGGGTGTATTGGATGATGTAGTTTGAGATGCCTGGGCCTGGAAAGCAACCTGAGTATGATCAGCAGCAGCAGCAGTGCCCGATACTGAAATTTCCTGACCACCCTCAGCCTGCTGTGCCTGAGGCTGCACCATCTGTCAATAAAAATATGCATAAAAGTCAAACTTAAAACAAATGCTACATAAAACATGGTCCAACATCAACACATCGATTCAATATACTCACAGGGCAATTTTTTGCATGTTCCTGAACTTGACGATGCACAATCTGAACACCACACCGATTACATACAACAGGAGAATTGCCAAATACACACCCAGAGCAATGAGCTGTACAGTCAGAAAGCGGACCCTGCCATGTGCAGCCACTCCTATGGTAGAAGCAATGAACAGTGATCTTCCCAATGGTTTCCGCAAGTGCCTTATTTGACTCAACAAGAGGCTGTAATTTGACGTAGGGGAAAGGTCAATGAGAAGGAAATAATAATTTTAAGAATCAATCAGAACCAGCCAGCACAGTGTAGGATCCGTACCATAGAATCAGCTTCTGTTACCAAATAACCATCATAAGGACAAGCTCGAGTAGTGCTGACAACATAGGTTAAACACGGTTTGCAGTAAAGATGGGTGCATTGCGACTGTAATGCTTCATTTGGGTAGACTAGCAGGCGACAAACAGGGCAGAAGTACTCTCCAGCCAGAGATTGGATGTTCAATATGCACTAATTATCAAATCCCATTCCGTCCAAGAAATTTGTCTTCAACTCCCAACGAGCATCTGAAAACAAAAAGAAATGAAAAAAATCATCGTTTCTAGAGTAGCAGCATCAGTAAAACCAACAATGTGACGATCAACAAAATCAATGCAGTTAAGATGACAAGATAAACAATCAGAATCAACAAACAGTGAGCAGAACACCTAAAAATTAATCAAATTTTATCAATCTTCGCCACTGATTAAAGTTTTATCTCATAGAACCTAATAATAACTCAAACAAATAAAAAACAAATATTTTACCGCTAATTTGTCAGTTTTGAACTTTTTAACAGTAGCTCGAAAGAGAAGAGAAGATCGAATACCTGAAGTCTCCGCTTAAACCCTAAATCAAACCGCACCAGCAAACCTATAAACAAATAAGGGGTTTTTTTTTAAGGATAAGAGAATAAAAATGATAATAAGGTAGAGTAAAATGAACGCCGATGATGCAAGGCGGTTGACGAAAATCTTACCTCGTAGAAGACGAAGAGCGGCAGAGAGAGAAAGAGAGGAAAAAAGACTGAAAGAAACAAACCAGACGGGACTCACTGTAACGATTAATTCAACAACAGCAATGCGATTTAATCCGCCATATAGAAATTCTATTTCTTTTATTTCACGGATGGCATGCATGTAACGCATAAATCATAATTGTGTGAAAAAATATTCCATTACGTTGTATTTATTATTATGGGTGGGTGAAAATTGGAATTTTTATATTTAATTTAATTATTTTATGATTTTTATATGATTGGGAATTTTAAAATATATTTTTATACAATAAAAATATTTTATTTTTAAAATATAATTATATGTTATTTTATTAATTTTATTTAAATAATCTGAAATTTTATTTATAAAAGATAATTTCATATATATTCTGACCTATTAAATAATTAATTAAATTACAAAATATTTATGATTAATTTTATTAATAATCGTATTGTCTAATATTTTCTTTGGCTAATATATTATATAAAATGATTTGATTTTAGATTTTGTTATTTATTTAAAAAAATTAATTATTATTGATAACTTTTATATATAATTATTATTTTTTAGAACTTCAAATGAGGTAAGTGTATAATTACAAATTATATTAGTAAACACGACATAAAAAATTATGATATCATTAAACTCTATTACTCAAAAACGTATTGTGAATTAAAATTCATTATAATTACAAAAGGATGTAATTTCTAAAATTATATGAGTATCTATATCTATGCTTGAGAATGTCCGCCTTTTTAGATTATATATCAATGGTGAATTTACAATTTTGGTATTTATATTATATTTGAAATTAAGATTTAATCTCAACGTAATGACATAATTTTTTTTTATTTCTCAAGGTATCTATTGGAGGGAGCCCAATAATAAATTTTTCACATTCTGTAGGTCCATTAAGTGGGTAGATGTTGGCCATAAAATGACATAACCTTTTAAGAATTGTTAACCTTTCGAAATTATTTGTTAAAATTAAATTCATTGTAATGTCAATTTTTTTGTTACAGGGCTATCAGAGTAGTCAATGAACTGGATCGGGCCTAAACAAAAGATATAGATATTGTCTCTATCCAGACCTAGTTCAGCCCAAAATATGAGCTTGAAATTTTGTCAGAGCTTTAACATAATTTGTTCCCTTTAGTTTTGTGATGCCAATAGTTAATATAAATAATTAATATTGTTAACTATTTCAATCAAAATGTTGACATTAAATTTTCTTGAAAATAATATTTCCTACAAAAAATAATTATGATGGAAAGTTCAAATGAATGTTTTATTTTAATCTATATCAATATTTTAAATGTTATTTTTATTGTTGCATGACTTTCAAGTGATTTTTTTTTAATTTCAAAATGTTATGCGAATGAATTTAATTGAAGAATTTTTTTTTTGGTAGTAAAAGAGGCATTTTATAGCCTAAATATCAATTTAATTGAAGAATTTTAACGATGGTAGCAATTACACTTGAATTTAAATTTTAAAAAAGTAGATGGATTAAAATTCAAATTTACAAAGTGTATAGAAATTTAAAGCATGTTTCAACCTTTAAATTTTCACTTTATAGTTTTTTTTGAATATACTGATGTGATTACATGATAGTATCTGTTCATACTTTCTTAACCCTTTGACAACGCACACACACCTTGCACACACAGGCGCTTGAACTCAGGACCCCTAGGATGAACATCTTTTTTTTCACTGGATCTACTTGTTGAGTTTCACTTTATAATTTGACACAAATAAATAATCAATAAAAAGCGAATCGTAAACCGAAATCCATACTAATAAAACTTATTTGGTAATTTTTAATTAAAAATTTGAACCATCCAAAAGTGAATTTAATTAAATATGTTGAAAATAAAAATCCATTTTTTAATATAATTTTAGAAACTTTCAATGAAATAAATATCCAACATCTTTGGATGATTTATTAGCACAATCTTGAGATAAAATTTACACGTGGTTTTCATTTATATCAATGTAAAATTAAAATAGTTTTATATATTTTTTAAAATTTTTTCAACGAATATATAATATCTTATACTTGACCTGTTCGTCAGGTCCGACTTACAATGAGTCACATTTATTGTCGAAGCAACTACAATCAATTCACAATTTCATACAATTGATATGATAATTATAAACAAATGTACATTCCTTATTAGTAATTAAATACTATTGAGAGCATTACTCAAACATTTGGTATGCGTTATTTTTTTGTGATTTTTTATTTGTTTATAATTTTTTTGTCTTTCAAGTCTATTTTCGCTTTGCTTCGGTGTCTTAGAGAATATCTACAAGAATTTTTATTTTTCGAAAATAAACTGACTTAGGTAGGATTTGAACCCAAAAATCACCTAAAACCGTACAATTTGTCAAATTAGAGATCTAGCCCTTGACACATATACATACTTATTCAATTGAATGCTAAATATCATTATACCAATTCAAGAAATGCTGTCATTTCATTAAATGATCATTTAAAAATTTCAATACCATGCCTTATTATAATATGTATACAATAATCCATTTCAGTTTCAAACATACATACATTTAACAAAATATACACAATTTTCATTTTTGATCAATGCCATTTAATCTTCCAACTTACATACATCTTTATCAAGTCACAAAATCATGTCATTTTAATTTAAATCACTAATCATTGTAATGTATTAAATTAATTTATTTCGATGTCATATTCCATTTTCAAATCTTTAAGGTTAAACTAAATACACAATTCATTTCAAATACATGTTTCAATATCAATATGTAAGGTTATACCAAATACACATACTTATGTATATTACTCAGGAATCCACAACAAAGGTTGAATCTCGTTATATTACCCGCGAATTTGCTAGATCTTGAGAATCTGTAACAAGGCTAGATTTCATTATATTACTCGAGAATCTATAACAAATAATAGATCTCGTTATAATCTATAATAATCTCTGATCAAAAGCACATATTAACCTATTGGCCTGCCAATCGTATCCTAAGCTTTTACTAAATTCACATTGGCATATATTTCATTACACGTATTTCATATTCATCCATGTAAACTTTCACATTTACCTGTCATACATTATATTCAATTCATTTGCATTTTCGTATCCTGTAAACTATATTTATCACACAACAATAACTTATTTATTTCATTTAAATTCAGTCCAATTCATATATATACATGTATCATATATATAATTTCACATTCGATATCACAATTTCATTCCAATTCATCATTAACACACAATTAACTCATACTATATAACATATTCAATCCATTATCATATTACGCATAATGTTCCTAATAAATCATAATATTTCCCATTTTATTCAATTCAGTTCACTATCTCGACAATCAATATCAATCATAGCAAACCAATTCATGTGATCATTATTGTATACTCACGTCATGTTCAATCATACAATTAACATCTATATGCAAGCAATTAAATCTATCTCGAATAATAAAAGTACAAATTAAAAATCTCATGTCACTCGTCGACAACTCTCACTTTTTCTTTCCCTCTTGACGGCTAGGAGTCATCATTCGTTACGATCAATAATTCAATAATAAAAAAAATCATATTTCAGTCAATCCACATCCAAATACAAAGCCACACATATTTTTTATTTTATTCAATTTAATCCCTAAATTTGGGATAAGCATATCTCTCAATTCTTGTATTCGGATTGTAATCCGACTTCAAATGTTCTCATTAGGGACCTTATTTTTCTATTTTTAACATAATTTCATGACATATTTTATATTTATTTAATTTAGTCCTTAATGTAACAAAGTTAACAATTAAACTTAATTAACTTTACAATTTAATCCTTTTCATAATCTAAGCTTAATATCTATCAAGTTCAAGCCTAATTCATCAATAAATCAACAACGAAAACTTTATAAAATTTTAACAATGAATCAAATTGATATATAAGCTAACTAAATCAAACTCCCAGATCATAAATCCATAAAAGTTACATGAAATTAGTTTAATTACCTTTGAAATTTTTGGTGGCCGAATGCTTGATAACCTAAAATTTTCTTCTTGTTTTTTTTTAAACATGAATCGGTTGCAGAAGATGAATGAATCCTCTCTCCTTCCAATAGTTATTATATATTAAGCTTAATAATTAATTAATTTAACTAAGTACAATTAACTAATTAATAAGACATGTTTAAACTTAATTTTATTATAAATTATACATAATGGGAATTATCATCATATCCCACTACCAATATGAAAAATTGGATTATTAACTATTTAAGTCCCTTGAATAGATACTATCTAAGACCCCCAAGCATTTTCCTAATTAAAACTCTATAACGATTTAACTTTTACAATATAATCCCTATATTTTAATTAACTACTTTTTTCGGTTAAATTACTTATCCGAAATTCAATATATTTTTGTAATAATTCTATAAATATTTTATTTAATATCTACGAACTCGGTTTTAAAAAATGAGGTTCCAAAATCGCATTTTCTGGCACCACTAAATTTCGAGTTGTTACAATATATAAGCACAAATTTGAAAAAACTTTTGAACTGACGAGAATACCATTTATTTTCGATCATATTATTAATTTCTCCTCTGAAAATTATAATATATAATTTAGAATTATTACTTAAAAATTAAAATAAAATAAAAGTTGTGATAATTATACATTTGAAAAAAATATAATTTAATAAAAATTATGATAATCACACATTTAAAAATAATTTAAATTACACATATTAAGATTAAATTTTAGTATTCGATATTGTTACTCAATTAGAATCCACACAAAATGGAGGTTTCAAACAGATAATCTAGCAATTTAGGTAAAATGATTAAGTATACAAATTCATAAGCAAAAGTATGTCCATAAAAAAAGTGCCCAACATGATTGTCCAATAAGTCTAAGAGTTCAGTAAATGAATCCATAAGCAAAAAATGGTGCAATATGAAAGTTCAATTGTTTAAGTTCAATAAAAAAAAAATAACATATGGTATTATAATCACGTGATAACTTCAAAACTTATAAAAAAAGATTTCAAATATTTATTATGTCAATTTTTATATATTTACAACATATCAAAGTTAGTTTATC
The DNA here is from genome assembly GCA_005610355.1 of Gossypioides kirkii. Classification (NCBI taxonomy): domain Eukaryota; kingdom Viridiplantae; phylum Streptophyta; class Magnoliopsida; order Malvales; family Malvaceae; genus Gossypioides; species Gossypioides kirkii. The sequence goes on along the minus strand of CP032245.1, from coordinate 35,853,815 downwards.
CAAGCATTCATTGTACCATATATTGTCTAAAACAAATAAAAAATATTACTTTACAAGTATGATTACGACAAGTGATTGATAATTAATTGTAGCTCAAAGGATGAGTATAAAACTTACACTAATATTTTCAAAAAATTTTACAATAACATAACAAAATTAAACAACTCAAATTTATATGAAAAAACATATTAGATATAAAAAACTTACGATTTTACAAAGATAAAGAAACAATCATACACTAAAAAAAAATGATATCGATCTCAACTTCAAGATGTCTCCTATTTTGAAGCTAAATGCTATTTATAGAAGTTTGGAAAGAGAAAAATGACAATGCAAAAGACTTGCTAGTAATAAATTGCTAGGCTACTTCCTTGTCATCTTTTGGAATTATTTTAACATATTATTTGATAACTTCTTGTCCAAGTGAACAATTCCCAATGAAAAAAAATTCAAAAAAGTTGATTACAAATTTGCATCTTGTTCATTTATTGTAAAAATTTCTAACTCCAAACTTCAAATATGTTAGGAGATATGATTCAAATGCGTCAAAACTATCCACTAATGCAAAACTTGTAACTTTTCTCTTTATTTCTAAATTTCTTCTTGATGCATTTCAAAATTGATGTTCCAATATTTGAATATATCTTCAAATTCCTTTTCCAGCGATATAAAGTACACCCAAAATAAAATCTTGAAGCTCGAAAAAATGATCAAAACACTAAAAAATGTTCTAGTAGGAAGTTATGAATGTATCCAAATTACAAATTTTGAAATTTTTTTTAAAGCCTAATTGATACCTAAACTTGAAATTTATAAATCACTTAGTACATGACTAACAATATTAAAATACGTTAACATTGCATTATTGATCAATTTTAACTGTATTAGTCAAATAGCAACAAGTTGACTTATGATTTCCATGTTCAGGTACCAATTAGTTCAAAAACAAATTTAGGTACCAAATAGATAAAATTACCAAGTTTAGATATCTCCATATATATTAAAAAAAATTGATCTTTATTATTTTATATATAATCAGGGTCAAATTAACAAAAGAAATATAAAAATTAAAGACTAAATTGTTATTATACCAATGGAAAAAATCACGTAACAATCAGATGACAAAAAAATCATTTTTAAAAAGTTTAAAGATCAAATTGTAACTTTTTTTAATTATGTGATCAAAATGAAAACTAACTCATAATTTAGTTAGTGACTAATGATGTAGTTTAGTCCATATTTAACTGACGGTGAATCATATAAAATATGTACAATGATTGCATAGTTACATTATTGTAATAAATAATTCTAGGAGAAATGTTTCTATTTGGCAACTTACCATACACACAACCTGAGTAAACTGATTAAATTATTGAACCAAAAAAAAGAGTGATCAGATAATAATTGAAAAACTGTTTTTAGATCAATAAAGTTTTTATAGAACAAGTAAAAAATATAAGTGTAGCACTATATCTTCTAACCCTTCATCAACATAGTCAAAAAAAAAAAAAGAATTTTTCTTTTTATTACAGATTTCATCTGTTGAATGAAATTGACACACTGGTTATTCTTTTCCCTTCACAAGGATCCATTGCTTCAGGAAGTGAAAGAAATGAAGGGAAATCACAACCACCCACCTAAAATAAACAACCTTAAGCTTTTCCCCAAATATAAAACAAAGGAACACCTCAGCTCAAGAATCAGCTTCCATAATTTCCTATACTCAACAACACAACATGCCAACAATACTTAAAATAGGTAATTAGTAGTCAATCAACACTTCAATATCTTTGCCCCACACTTAAGTCCATTCTTATGCCTACAAATATGACTCTACTTGCTTGCAACAATGCACACTAGATAAGTGACTCGCTATTTTTAGCATCCAACTAAAAACTTCACAAGATTATTTAAGTTTCCTATATATCATTATCTTAAATAGGGGGTCGAATCCATGCATGCTTGCTCTGTCTAATTTATTTCCTTTTTTTCATGCAACTATCCTCTCCTGATCCGGCCAAATAGCACTACATGTAACTGCAAGCATTTATTTGAGTTCTATTCTGCAGAGTCATTTTTACTAACTCACTATTTATCTAGGCTCAGCCTTGTTTATGTTACTCATTGGATTTTATACAGAGTAACTCTATTAGGAGTTATGAATCGGTCATAATTTTAAATAAGAGAAGGTTTACTTCTAAATCTAAAGCACTTAGAATTCCTAGTCCAATTATGATAAAAAAAGTGTCTACCTGTTGATACTTCTATGTATTTTCGAACTTGGTAGTAATATGTTGAAAGAGATTTTATTACTGAATGGAATGTTGAACCTATCATTGTTGTTTTAACTCTTCAGCTCCTTTCTATCCTTCTCAAGGTTCTGATACCACATCTTTCACAAAGGAACAGCACCCATGATGCTATCTATTCTTGCAAAATACGGCCACACACCACGCTTTTCTTATAGTATAATTTAAAACCCTAAATGAAAATAGTTTTTCATTTGTCAATCAGCCTACATTTATTTGTAAAATATATCTGTATGTTCACCATTTCCGAGAATTGCAAATAACTGGAATCATCAAATCAAACCAAAATTTTGAATCTTAAATCTCAAACTCCAACCAAGCCAACTGTAGAACTGTTACAGCTCCAAGTAAGAGCATGATTAAACAGGGTCGTTTTAGGGAGTTAATATTTACTTTTACCAGATTTTATTTACGATTTGTTATATTTTATTGAGCCAGCAAAAATGGTTAACGAGTCAGCATTTGAGGTCAGGCACAGAGAAAAGAAAGAGGATATTCTGAAGAAATTAAAAAAAAAAAAAAAACTCTTGTCTTCTTCCTCTATTTTTCTCTTCTCTATTTAGTTTATTATTATAATTTCAGATTGAGTGTATCAAGAACCTAAAGCCTTTCTATGTATTACCATGAAAAAAATTCCCTTCATAACCCTAAGCCTCAAACCTGTTGTGCATCTTGAGTTATTAAAAAAAAGGATAACCATTAGCCATTGCTCTAACTAAGATTAAATTGTTAAATTCTGATCTTCCATTGCTCTAAGACTAATTGTTAAATTCACATATTCGTCTAGCCTTTTATACTACCTAATATGGCTTTCTAATTTGAGCTTTACTCTCACTTCAAGAAAAGCAAAATTAATATAATAACAAAGAATGGAGAAAGACTTAAGATCTTAAAATCAAGGAGAAAATCAAACAAGCAAAAGGAGGAATACCATATGGAGTTGCAGACTCACCACATAATGATCAAGAATAAAATCACACACCTGGTCAGATATACAGTGAAAGATGCAGGATTTGCAGTTCAGAAACGCCATCCAACTTCAAACAAGTGCATATTTTGCACATGGAAGCCTTAGGAAGAATTAAGCATTTCACGAAGGATTCATGATCAAAATTCAAAAAATCTAAAATCAGAGAAAGGGTGGGGAACAATTGCTTAATTATACTCCTACCAATGGTCATTTATGTGACCTCTTCGCCATAGAATTAGTACTATTAGTAAGGTAACCTCTTCACCATAGATTTAATATTATTAGTAGTAGTATTTGGGCACTAAAGTGTTAGAAGTTGAAATTTCACTCGGGATAGTATTATATAGGTAACAAACATCGTACACTATGATTAAGTGCTATAAAGGTTTCAAACTAACTATAGCATTTTGAGCTGATGTGAACTTGAAGTTAAAAAGCCCATAAAGTAATTAATTGGGAAACAAATAACACCGGTCATCTTCTAGTTGATAGTTATTTGGGCATCTCAGATTATGTTTATTGTTAATTACTTTCCAGTTAATACTTTACCATGCCTCATTTTATAAAACAGAGCAGATACAGTAGATCAAAGACTTGACACCGTACAGAATTGAAGTTTTCTGTAACTTATGGAACACGTTACCATTAATTACTTCATATTATTAAAACTGGACATCTTCAATTACTTGATAGTTAGTTGTATGTCTCAGATTTATGTTTATAGTTAATTACTTCCCACTTTTGCTACTCCATCATGTATCATTTTGTAAAGCAGAGTAGACACAGTCAATCAAAGGCTTTGCACCTTACAGAACCGAAGATCATGAAATTAATGGGAATCATTTAGAATTATCATACAGAATTAAAAAGTATTATTCAAGCAACAATCCTACACCATGATTAACTTAAGCATTATAAAGGTTTCAAAACTAAGAATTGCAGTGATTTGAGCTCACGTGAACTTGAAGTTTAAAACCCATAAAGTAATTCCTTAGGAAACAAATCAAAATTGGTCATCTTCTACTTGATAGTTATTTTTTCTGTCTCAGAGTTATGTTTATGTCAATTACTTAATCCTTTATCATGTCTCATTTTAGAGAGCACAGTAGATACAGTTGACCATTACCTTACAGAGTTGAAGATCATAAAGTAATGGGAGTGATTTAGAATTATTGGAAGATAAACTTATCAAGAACCCAATTGTACTTGACTCCTTACTTGGAATCAGAATATCTCAAGTAAGACTAACTGAACATAGAAATTAATGATGTTTTCATATGAGACATGGTTAAAAAATTAATCAAGGTTAATTAGAATTTTAGATTAATGCCTCTACAAGATTACATCAGAGATGCATGAGGCTCAAGTCAAAACAGACCGAACCACACACAAACTACAAGGAGAGGAAGGAAGACAATGCAACCACCAGAATTGGGAAATTTAAGTCATAACTTGCCAGACCCCACTATTGAAACGCCAAAGTGAAGTTAAAATAACAAGACTAACACTTATCTTTACTATTCTTTCAGGAATGTAATTCAACATCATAAGTGGGTAAAGCTGGATCCTAGCAAAACATAACTCCAAAAAGAAGTCATATTTGACCTGAAATATAGTAGACATTTTCTTGTCCATCCTAACATAGGCCAAACCCAGGATAACCCTTGGCTCAAGCAAGTACGTCCTAACATGCAACTCTAATTGGAGTTTTGGCCTAAGCTTTATACCTTTCACAAGGCGATGAGGCTCTCCTAAACTAAAAACAGAGAGGTAGTCAACAACCTAGCTTGATACAAGTATTCATAAGAATTCCTAGAATACATTTTAGGAGATCACTTACTGTCAAACTAACATTTTTACCAACCTCTCAATTCTAAAATTTTAGACAACAATAAATTTCGCACGAATAGCATTTGACATAAAAATGTAAAAGCTTAATTTAACAGAAGATAAAAAACAAAACCAGTGTAAATAAGGCAACGTATATAATACCTTACAGTTAACCAATTTCAAGGGGGAAATTACAAAAGCAAAAGTTTACCGCAAAGCTGAACACAATCTTACCACATCTAAAAAAGATGAGTGTCAAAACCTTCCCACTGAACTTTCAGCCAATATGTTGTCTGCTTCGCCGAAAAAAGGGAGGTTGAATTGAAAAATCTATTATAGAAAAAGAAAAAAGAAATTCCACCAGTATAAAAATCAATTCTATCAAGTTTAAAAGAATTGTGATACTATTAAGCATTGGACCTGGAAACTATTAAAAGGTAACAAAAGAAAATTATTTTAGTATTAAAACTAGCGAAACAAAACATTTAAATGGCAATAACTTGGATAAAAATTTTCTTGAATTCCGGTTAGAAGAAATATAAATTCTTTAAGGCAAGGATATTGAACCTATGATAGTATCATGAATTAAGAAGTTGGAAACAAACCACCACAGGATGGAGATAAATTTCACCCCTTGCTAGTTAGGAGCAGTTCAATAGTCTTGACCAGAAGCTTATTCTTTACACCAACAATGGTTATCCCCTACCATGGAAGATCTGTCATAGTCTAAGTCTTCAAAAGTTCATATAAAAGCTACCAAATAAAAAAGCCATTGATCTTCCGCTTATGGTTCTAATTTTACTGCTTCTGGATTTCAATTGAATGACCAAGCAGGCCCCATTTTGATGTTCTTTCCATTTTAGTGATCACTTCCACTGGTCAAACCATGTATAGATCCTCAAGTTGAATTTATATCCTAGACTTACCTAGATTACAGAGATCAAATGCTTTGGGCCCATAGGTTTAGCAATCTATAGCACAGACATTTTCCTAGAAACATAATGCAGCGCATTAAGCAATCCTAGCTACAAACATGGCAAGGAACTAAGTATATCCATTATCCTTAACAAGTTGCATTATTAATTTGTTTTGGCATTAAAAATGTTTAATTGAGTAAATGTGTTTTAAATATAACATATTTAAACATAAATGTGTATGCCCCAGTATATATTATTATTAGAAACCATGCAAAAGTCAAAACTGTTTTATTAAAAGAAGTATTGAGCACTAATATTTAGATAGATCACAGTACCTGAAGTGCACTTGAATTACAGAATATAAGAAGCATGCTTTTAGATATAACTAAATTTCAAATGCAACTTTAAAAACTATACAACCTAGAAATTAATTATAAAAAGCATATGAAGGCACAATATGTACACTTGTTTACATCAATTTAAGAACAATCACTCTCTTTTTGAAGGTAAGTGGCAACAATGGTTGGTAGAACAAAGACATCTGGCAACGGAAAGATGTTGGCCAACAACCTTTTGTTATAGAAGAAAAACAAGTGGCAAAGGTTGCATCAATTCAACAATGAGGAAGGAAAAAATTGTTCAGCTAAATGCCACTGTCAGAGAAGGACTATATTCCTAAAACACCTAAACAAATTAAATTGAAAAAAAAAAAAAAGAAAGCTTGAGCCAGCACTTGATTAGAGAATGCAAGCAAAAGTGCCCATATTGGATCTACGTTGGTTCAACCTAATAAACCTATGGATAAGAAAACACAATATAGATACATACATACTAAAATATACCATCTCCACAAAATAAGCAAGTTTAGAACATCTTGATATAGCAAAAATATTTTTAACTAGATAATGCTGCAGTCGCCACAAAATACTGAAAGTTCTAAAAGCAAAAAGATATCGTATTAGAAAATTATAAAAAAAAAAACCAACAAACTTAACTGCCACTGAACTTCAGTTCCAAAAACCATCTCCATTAACATGGCAGCAACCTGAAATGACAGGACCAGCATAAACCACCCAGAAGTAGAAAAGAGGCAAGGGTGACTGACCTACACCACTAAGTGCCAAATACCAAACTGACAAACTCAATCCCAAGCCAGCAAGGGAACAACCACAATCTAAGGGACAGCATATATCAAGACTTAATCTTATTTGAGCGGCTTTCAAATTTTGCATTCCTTGACTTGTTTGAATCATTGCGTAGGGAGTGATCACTGGAGGTTCTACAAAACAAATCAACATAAAAAAATAAATAGATTTTTTACATGTAAGCAGATTAAGGTTTAGATACCACCATGCAAAATATGAAAATAGAAAACTTACTGTTTCTGTTTCTTCGCATTTTGTTTGATGATCGTAACCATATCCATAGCCATCTTCTGGTGCTCCCTTGTTTGTGAGTGCAGGTCCAAACCTTCAACTGTTTCACAGTCCACTTTACAAATACGGCACCAACCCATGCTCACTGGTGTTCTCTTTCTCAAATTTTCAAATGAATCCATATCACCCTGAAAATACCATCAGTCAAAAATAGATCAAGAGAATAAACATACGGAACTCAATGATATACGCTTCCCAAGCATGCATAGATTACGTTTGACAAGAAAAAAGAGAAACATGATGAATGAACAGTATTTTTGCATAAAATAACTGAAAAAAATTAGAACAAAATCAGCACTTAACTGTATAGATTCCACCATCAATAGGAAATTCTCGAAGTGAATAGCTGCTTCTAAATCCTGGCTCACCAAGTCGTGGTTGACGGAAGTTTCCAGGCCCATCAAATTCTCCCATTTGTTCATGGCTAGAAAAATCACCAAAGCCAATAGGTCCTTCCATCCGCAGCTGACCAGGCATGTTATTACGACCAAAATGTTCACCCCTTCTAAAGTGTGGAGGTCGAATATCTGGACCAAAATGCTCTGCCATGTGGTCAGAACTCTCGAACCCACCCCTATGTATATGCCCAGGAAAACCTGAAAATCTATCATTGAACCGGCGCTCCCTGCCATCTATCTCATCACCAGGATACCCTCCAAATCTGTGTGAGGAAATACCTGAGTATTCTCTTCCTGGACTTCTAGAGATAAAACCATCCATACGATGCCGACCATAGCCAGTAACTGTTCCAAGAAAATCTGGTCTACCCAGAGTATCTTCAGGAAGACCAACAGGTCTTTCTCCTGCATCATCAGGATGATATGGTGGCAAGAATCGTGAAGGACCAGAGCCAATCATAGGATCAAAATTCAGACCGCGAGGTTCCTTGTCATGAGCCCAAGGTCCCGCATCCTTAGCAAAACCATGAGGACCTCTATCAATAGATCTGGTTGATGAAAAGTAGCTACCATATTTAGGAACAGGCTCAGTATCTAAATGAGAAGGCCTAGAAAATTGTTTAAGATCTTCGTCAAATTGCCCCTGATCAAAATTCAACATGTTTGCAGGACGCTGCTGAACCAAATGACCCTCAGGGCCATATGATGGTGCACCATGCGAGTCAAAAGCATTAAGAGATGGTGGACCAAATGGTGGATGTACAAGAGTTTCACCTTGAGGCATCCTAGGAGCACCAGAAACAGGACCTTGATTATAAGGCCCTTGAGGGCCATAACTAGGTCCTCTGCCAAAGGAAGGAGCAAAATTTTCAGGTGGAACTAAAGTCTGTCCAGGGCCCTGAGGCCTAACTTGATTGGGAGGAAGTCCTGGTGGAGGTGCTTGTAACATTGCAGAAGCAGCAGATTTTTGTTGGTTACTATTAGACCCATAAGGCATCTGTAGGGGCTGCTGCGGAAAGCTGCCAGGCTGCACCTGACTAGATGGAGGGATACCTGTAAATTCATTTCCAGTAGGACCTTTAGCAGTACCTTGATCTTGAGGTTGACTTCTTTCTCTCTGCATCTTCCCATTCTGTTCTTCACCAAGCTTAGCCTCCTGCAATGTGGGAGTTTTCACCAAAGGGCCATCCTTAATTTTATTTTCTTCGACCTTTCGCTCACCATTGTCAACATCTTTCTGGTCCTCAATAGCCTCACCCTTGACCGTATTCTTCGAAAAAGTATCTCTATTCAATACAAGATCTGTCCGTCTAGATTCTTGTGTCACCTTAGTAGATATATCAAATCCACTACTATTATCCCCGACATCACCAGCAGGTTTTTCATCTATAGATTTCATATCAGTATTGGATTTTGAAGAATTAGTCTTGACCATATCAGCTCCAAGAGTAGATGCCACATCCAACTCATTATCTTCCTTCTTAGCAAATCCCTGGGAAGATAAATCTGCTTTCTGCTCAGCCACATGTAAAGTACCATGATCTCCTGGCACCTCTGATATTGGTTGTGAATTTAATCCAGATTGGTTGTTGGTTCTAAGCATATTATTCTGATAAGAAGATGGCTGGTTCACACCAAGCTGCATAGGCTTAACCAGCATACCAGGTGCAGACTGTGGATACGGCTGTGATTGTAGTCCATGATTTGGTGTCATAGGTCTCCCAGTAAAAGTAGGCGTTGGATAGGGCTGCACAGTATGCGATCCTGCAACATTTTGCTGCGGTTGTGGATAGGCATGAGGAGGCTGCAGAAAGGACTGAGGGGGACCTGGGGGGCGTAATTGAGATTGCAATGACTGTTGTTGCTGCACAAAAGGACCTTGCTGATGCATTTGAGGCTGAATCAAGCCCATCGGTTGGGTTGACAGAGGTTGCTGCTGCATATATTGCTGAGACATAAGTGATGTGGGAGGCTGCATAACTGATTGCGTTTGAACTGAAAGCGGATGTTGAAGAGAATGCTGATGAGCTTGTTGCAGTATAGGGCCAGGTAAAGGCAACAAACCAGGCTGCTGTTGGTTTGGAATTTGAGCATGAGATTGGGGTGGGCGCATCTGAGGAGGTTGCTGAGGGTATGAATTCTGCATTTCAGCAGGATGTTGCTGTGGATGAAGGCCACCTTGAGCAGGCATGTGCATTGGATTTTGTGGGGTTACCAGCTGCATTTGCTGGTGAGGCTGTGATTGTGAATAAGACTGATGACCTGTCACAGCCTGAGCTGCAGGGTGCTGTGTCTGAGGCAACAAATTTGGATTCAAGGGCTGGCTTGGTTGAGGATGTGGCTGCAGCACGGGCTGGGGCGGGGGAGGGGGCAGAGGCTGCAGCTGCTGCGCCTGTGGCTGAGCTTGTGAATGAGGTTGAGCTTGAGGAACAGGATGAAGCTGGGGCTGTGGTAGTTGCATCTGGGAATGATGTTGCTGATACTGAGGCATGAGCCCATGTTGCAGTTGAGGTTGAATAGTTTGGACCTGTGGATGAGGCTGAGCTTGAGTTAGTGGCTGAACCTGAGGCTGGGAATGGCCCTGGGTTGCTGGGTAAGTTTGTGCTGGAATTTGAGAGTGTGGTGGCATCGTAAGGTGAGTTTGCTGCTGTTGATTGGCTTGTGCTTGGTTCTGAGGTTGAGCAGCCACAGGAACCTGAACAGATAAGTGTGAATGAGGTTGGGGTTGTGTCTGGGGGTACATTGGATTCTGTCCAGCCATTTGTGATGCATTAACCTGCAAAGATTGCTGCTGTGGAAATGTCTGCTGTTGATATGGGTAGTATTGTTGATAATATGGGTCATATCCAGAATACTGCTGGTAGTATTGCTGAGACTGTTGTTGAGACCACTGTTCTGAAGAAACCACAGCAACCTGGGAGACAGCTTGAGACTGAGGATTTGGATTGGCCTGCGGATTGAGGCCCTGAACAGGTGTACTGGATGTTGTAGCTTGAGATGCCTGGGCCTGAGAAGCTACCTGAGTCTGATCAGCAGCTGCTGTGGTGCCTGAGGCTGAAATTTCCTGGCCGCCCTCAGCCTGCTGTGCCTGAGGCTGCACCCTCTGTCATTAAAAGTTTGATAAAAGTCAAACTTACCACAAATGTAAGTAAAACACAGTCCAAAGTCAACAAAATGATTCAATGCACTCACAGGGCAATTTTGCGCATGCTCTTGAACTTGACGATGCACAATCTGAACACCACACCGATTACATACAACGGGAGAATTGCCAAATACACAGCCAGAACAATGAGCTGTACATTCAGAAAGCGGACCCTGCCATGTGCAGCCACTCCTATGGTAGAGGCAATGAACACTGATCTTCCCAATGGTTTCAGCAAGTGCCTTATTTGACTCAACAAGCGGCTGTGATTTGGAGTAGAGGGAAAGGTCAATGAGAAGGAAGCTATAATGTTAAGAATACAATAAGAATCAGTCAGCCCAGTGTACGATATGTACCTTAGAATCCGCTTCTGTTACCAAGTAACCATCATAAGGACAAGCTCGAGTGGTGCTGACAACATATGTTAAACATGGTTTGCAGTAAAGATGGGTGCATTGCGATTGTAATGCTTCATTTGGGTAGACAAGTAAGCGACAAACAGGACAGAAGTATTCTCCGGCCAGAGATTGGATATTCAGTATGCACTCATTATCAAATCCCATTCTGTCCAAGAAATTTGTCTTCAATTCGCAACGAGCATCAATTTAATTAGCCTTTGAAGACAAAAAGAAATGAAAAAGAAAATCACCATTTGCAGAGTAGCAGCAGTAATAAAATCAACAATGTGGCTATTAACAAAAACAATGCAGTTAAGAAAAGTTAAACAATCAAAATCTACAAACTGTGAGCAGAATAGATAAAGAAATTAATCAAATTTCACCAATCTTCGCCGTTAATTAATGTTTTATCTGACAGAAATAATAACCCAAATAAATAAAAGCCAATCGAAAATGGTAGTCCTGCTTATGTGAATCAGAAAGGAATATTCAGCATGAAAATTCCCCGCTTATTTTTCAGTTTTGCAAATCTTATAAGCAGCTAGAAAGGGAAGAGAAGATGGTATACCTAAAATTTATATCAGATTTCGATTCAACTCCCTGTTAATCCCTAACTGAAATCGCACCAGCAAGCCCAATTTAGGGGTTTTTAGAAAGTAATAAGAGAATAATAGTAATAAGGTAGAGTAAATAGAACGCGAAAGGTGTAAGGCACTGATAAGAATCTTACATTGGAGATGGCGAAGAGCGGCGGAGAGAGCGTGCGGGAGACGAAGAAAGACTGAAACAAACTAAAGACTGGGAATATCGATTAAGGTTTTATATTTTTTATAGAATAAAAAATAAATACACGAATTAATAGGAAAATAAATTCCACTACCACAGTTAATTTGCTACTTTTTCATATTAAAATCAATGTTGTCTACATGCTATATTATTTTTATAGTATTTAATTTCATTATCATCGTTGCTTTATATTAACAGTAAGTAAAAATATCATCTATACAAATTCACCTTAATTGAATTGAATTAAAAAAAATAAAAATAAAAATTAGAATTATAGAATTGAATTTTATATTATTTTAAATTTTTAATAATTAATTTTATTTGAACCAAACATACTAAGTTTGGATATGCGATGCAATGAAGTGCATTTAACTTGCTTTTTATCTCCCGCTATAATATCGTTACAGTATCTAATCTTATCATCACTGCTGTTTTTATACTAACCGCAGATAAACGCACAGTCCATTCAAACCCGTCTTAATTAGAATAGAAATCAATAGTTTAATTGTGTGACTATTTTTTACCTATCTTAACATATATTCGTAATTTTTGAAATGTGAATTTGGTTTCAATGTTCAAATTGACACATAAATTTTTAGATAAATTAAGTCATTAATCACTTTAAAATTAGATAATTCTTATTTTGATCACCCAAATTTTTACAAAAATTTTAATGTAAATATTAAATAAAAAATAATTCTCAAATCTAGGTTCAATTATCTAATTTTTAAACACCTACAAAAATTAAGAAATGAACAAACATAACAAAATATCATAAATCTATACCAAAGCAAAATAAAAAATTAAATATGCTATTATTGGCTTTTGGTTTTAACCAAAACAAAATTGATAGTTTAAATGCTTTTCTTATCAATATATATCAACATGGAAAAAGGTATAATTTTGCATATAAACCTTTAATAATATTATTATCATTAATTTTATAGTAGGTAAAATAATGATCTTATCATCAGTTATTCAGATGAAATTTGAGTTTGGATGGACGGTGTGGTGCAATACATCTAGATTACTTTTTATCTCACGTTACAGCATCATTATATTATTTAATTTTATCGTCACCGTTATTTTTACACTAATAATAGATAAACGTACTATCCATCTAAATCCACCCGAAGACCGAGAAGTCAAATAACACTATACTTGTCTAAGGAAGAAGATTCAGATTTTAATCAAAAAAATTATTATATGTTTTCAAAAATCAAAACTTGCACAAATGATTTTGTGCCGATGAGAATCCAAAACGGCTTATTCCGTCGTTGGTAATGGTAAGATTGTGGTTTTGAAATTTTTGAGGTCGTAAATTTGAATCTCATGAAGTAAAATGTGTAGATCATTTTAATTTGTTAATTGATTAATGATTTTATGCGAATGAAAATCCAAAACCATAAAGTAGTGTTTTGAACTCTGCTTTTGACAAAGCAAATTAAAAGTTTCATCCATGTACAACGACAAGATCATGTTACTCAAATTTTGTTTCAATGCAAATCATATCAACAAGGCTTTGGCTCTTTCAGTTATTCATAATGGCAAGGTTGTGATTTTGGGATTTTTGAGGCAGTAGGTTCGAGTACCATCAAGTAAAATGTATACAATTATTTTAATTTATTAATAAAACGGACATGAAAAACAAAAAAAAAAATGGAATCGGAAGTTATTTTCGCTGAATCTGATGAGATGTTTGTTGACATTCTCTTCAGTTTCTTGACATTGCGGATGGGAACTGCGGTTAGGCTCACTCGTAATTGAGGATCGACGACTAACATAGGTTGCATGAATAACTTATATAACAGCGTCGAGGTTCTCGACGTGTGGTATCTCTGAACGGAAGCCAGCAAGACCATGTTTGCTGGACTCTCAAAATGGGGCCGCTGCTCGATTCAAGAACCTGAAACTGGCAATGGATGACAATGCAGTTCAGGTTATAAGCTACTAAGTCATTACCCAAATGGTATTTGTCGATGTGGAAAGCCAATGTATTCGACATGGTCGAAGGAGAAAGAAACTAAAGAGACCAGGTTCTTATGACCAAGATGGAGAAGTGTTTGTCAAAGGACCGATTCTACTGATGATAAGTGACGATTTGCATATAATACCTTCATCAACTGCGGCAACTTTTTCTTTGTTTTCTGGACTCGGGATCAACGACTCAAGTGTCGTCGAAGATCGGATTTTTTCGATGAGAAAACTCAAGGTGATTACTCGGAAGACAACAGTACTGAATGAGGATGGGAAGATGTATGTGAAACTCATGGTGATATTGTGAAGCAAGTCAAAATTTTGTTGATTTGCTCTTCAGTTTCTTCACTGTTCCACTTGGGTTTATAGCAAAGGAAATGCAAAAGGGCAATTCAAAAGGCTGCATATATGATAAAATTCAAGATATAGAGCTATGAAATATTTAGTATCCAAGGAAACAACAGCAATGCTGTCCCTGGTTTTAGCTATGATCGACAAGCATTAGACATTGAAGAATACACGCATCAACGATACTATTATAACTCGGATGTACGGCGGGACACGGCATGGGTGACTTCCGATGAGACACTTAGCCTTCATTTCTAATGGTGGCTGCTGTCGTCTCCTAATCTGCTGTAACTTAAAAGAGTGGAAGCAAGGATTTTAAGCAAGTCCGATTGGAACCTAGAGTCATCCATGTTTGGAATAGGTTGTGATGTTAATGCATGTAAGGGGTGAAGAGACAAGAGTGCAATTATTATCAATTATCATACCATAATATCCAAGTAAGCTAGTTCCTTAACATAGCAATAACATCTTCACTTTCCTTAAGAATCATAAATTAGTGTAATTACGCTATATATGTTACTCGTTTTCTGCATTAGAACTAATCATGGGTTGCGTCGAGTTGGGTTACTATAAGAGATAAGCTTAGTTTTTACGTTCAGGTTCGGGTTCGATATGGTTCGAAAAATGAGTCTAAAATTTTGCCTAAGCTTAGCTCGAATAGAAAAATATTAAATCAAAGCTTGGCCCGACTCGTCCGTATTATTATTTTTATATAAAAATATAATACATCAAATATACTAAAAACATTAGGATAAATATTTCCTAACAAATTGAAAATACATATAAAAAAGTCTTTATATTTAAATAAGATTAATATAGTTGCAACTTAACAAGCAAATACCTCTAAAATAGTAACAAAATTAACAATAAAACAAGAATTACATAATATCTAAACAATAAAAACAAAGTAGTAGTAATATAATAGCAAAACAATAGCAAATTTTTTTTTGTCAAATTCAGGTCGAATCGAACTTGGACCAAAAAAGTCTGGTCCGAAATTTGATCTGTTTAGAAAATGAGCATTATTTTTTTATTCAAATTTATTTTCTGAACCTATATTTTTTTTAAACCCTCTCCTTTTTCAAACGAACCTTCAAGTCTAGATGAATGACTCGATCCATGATCGGGTTTTCAAAATTTTCTTTAAAAAGTTTTACATATGTGTATATTATAGATAAAGAGTTAATACACAAATTGGAAGTTGAAATGCTACTATACTCACTTCTACTGATATTTGTTTTTGTATATCAACTAAAGATAAAATTATCACTATATTTTCACTCTATTGAATTTTAAAGTATAAAACTAGAAGTTAAGTCTCAAAAAGAGTACAGTTATCATTTGACATATTTAAACAAACAAAAAAAAAAAACCTGGTAAATATGTATAAAAAAAGTCACATTGAAAATTAGAAAAATGATATCAACAGTGGCGAATCTAAAAAGAGTAGGCAAGGGCTTGGCTACAAAAATGATTTTTTTTCAAATTTTTTTATAAATGATAAATTATAAATTAATATATAATAAAATTATACTTTCATCCTCTTATAATAATTTTTTTAATTCAAATCTTTTATAAATAAAAAAATTATAAATTAACCTTAAAGATAAAAAAAAATTGTTTAATCTTTTCAAAATTATAAAAATTTAAATTAATACATAACAAATTTATATTTTTTTATAGAATCAGTCCTTTTCTTCCTTTACTCTTCATAGAATCAGTGCTTTTAAGATTGTTGTTCCTTTGCTTCTTTCTGGTAAAGCTTTTCTCTCTAGCTACCAGAATTTCACATGCAAGTTTTCTACCTATTTCAATCTGTTTATTTTGCAGAATTTTGGGCTCTCTTTTTTTTCTCAGTTTCTGCTTCTAGTTACTTTTTCTCTCAATAATTCTTCAATAAGATTATTATGTTCTTTTTTTCAGAAATTAAAACTTGAACAAATGTTTCTGTTTCAATGAGAACCCAAAACATGAATTTACAAGCAAATTTGTATCTAACCTTTTTAAGTTTTCATTTAGATTTGGGGAAAATTGTTTTACTGTGTAGTTTTATTTTGCAGGGATCGAGGACTAATTCAAGGGTTTGATGATGAGTTATTCCATCAGAAAAACGAGTCAAAATAATAAAATTTGTATCTTTTGATAAAATGTTATTAAAATATGGTTATCAAAATAATAATTATTTAAAAGTAATTATTATATATTCATCATTTTTTATTAAATATAATAAAATATTTAATATTTAATAATAAATATTAAAAGTATTAATAATGAACAAATTATTTTTCAGTTCAATGGACTTTCTTTGGATTCAGAGATGAGTTACATTTATTTTCCTATTACTTTCTTTATTTTCAATATATCGAAAAATAAATATTTGAAATTATTTAAGATTACTCTCACGTTTTATCTTTTCTAGAAGAGAAAAAGGGCGAATTTCTAAAAGGAGCCTCACATAGCCAGTCAAAAGTTAGGCGGCACCTTATTAGCCTACACGACATGTCAGCAAAAGCAAACAGTGTTAGAGAAATGGACCAAAAATAATTAAAAAAAGAAAAGTACAAATATTAAATTGAACATTTTGAAAACATAGGTATCACAGTAGAACAAACGCTTAAGTATAGGGACTTTCATGCCATTATCCCTATTTTAAACAGAGCACTTCATTAAGATTCCGTAAAGCAAAGTGGTATAGTGTAGCAGCCAAACTAGTTTTATTTAAGACACGACAGTATCTGATATCTATAACTAACAATTAATTAATATTATTTTTCTGACACTTTAACATAAAAACCATTTGTAAACATCAGAAGAGGCGCACGAGCCACGTCCCCTCCCTTGATTTTGGTCAACCTATATTCATATTAAAATAAATAAATATCAGTTAATTTTCAGGTTGAAAAAAATTATATTAAAAACAAGATCTGAAATTTGTAGAATTAATTATAAATAAGTATATATTTAAAAAGAAAAAAGAAAACCTGTATTTGGAGAGCCAGGCATGTAAAAAGACAGCAACTAGAACCCTGCTGAACTCTGATCCTGCACATGCCCTATTCCCTCCACCAAATGGTATGAATTTCTTTGCCATTGTATTGCGCTCAATGTTCTACATTAATTTCAACATTTATTAGCAGAAAAAAGATTACGATCACACTGTCGTGTTTGGGTCCAAAATTTAGTATTTAAGTTAAAAAGTTATTAAAATAATGTGTTAATGATATGAAAAAAATGTTAAAATTATATTAAATAATTAATAAAGGATACATTATGATTTAACATTTTTGTTTTATATAATCCTCTCTTTTATATAAATTACATAATATGTAGGGTTAGGGACAATGCTAAAAATGTTATGCTAAGGAACCGAAATAAAATTAAAAATTCCAAAAGGCTAAAAGCATCAATTTTGCATTTAAAAAACCTAAATTAAGTTGTAATTTTTTCAAAATGTAAGTCAAGGCACTCTGTCTGTGATAATACATAAAAATGAAAGAAAAATAACATGTTATAAAATTAAAAATTACATTGAATCAAACTCGATAATATTAAAAATTAAGTTTAATTTATATTTTAAATGAATTTAAATTTTTTTATCAAATCTCATTTTTTAAATTTAATATTTTTTTTATCTCAAACTTTCAATTTTAAATATACAACAAACCTTCGAATTTGAAAGTATAACCACTTAGAACAAATTTATAACAGATATTGGTATACAGTTATAAATAAATATTATTTTTGTTATACCTTCCATCTCCAAGGGTTGAAAGCAAGAGGATCTTCATAGACATTAGGATCAAGATGAGGAACAGCGGGAATAACCAATAGAATCCAACCTTTTGGTATGGTATATCCTGCAATTTTATAATTTAAAGGGAACAATTTATATGAAGATTATTATAAAATATTTAGTTTTTAAACATTAATTTTTAAAGATATATAAATATTATTCTACACGATATCATCTTTAACATAATTTAATTTTAATTAAAATAATTAAAATTTTGGGAGAAAAAACGTTGAAACCATATGTTGAAAAAAACATAACTAAAAAACGTTGAATCTATATGTTGAAAAGAACATAATTAAAAAAGCTTTGTCACAAGGGCGAATTTGGGGCAGAGGCCCGCCCTATTAAAATGAGAAACTTGTTATTTAGGTCTTTTGAGAATTTTTAAAATTTTAAATAAATAAAAGTAAAATTATATTTTAACTTTTTTAAAAAAATAAAATTTTGGTTTAATCATTTAAAAATTACATTTTTACTATCGTAAACATTATAATTTAATTTTGACCCTCTAAAAAAATTTCTTGATTTCGCCTCTGCTTCATCATCATTTTTAATTGGAATATTTAACAGGATTTAATTATTTGTATCATTATTAAAGTAAAGAATCAAATGATGACAAATTAAAGTACATGGAATAAATTTTAAATTTCAATTTAAAAGGGGTTAAAACCACAATTGACCTAAATAAAGTAAAAGTATACTTCAAGTATTTGTACTCTTTGTACATTTATAATCTAATCCCCATATTTTTATTTTTGAGAAATTAGTCTCTCAACTTTTTAAATTTAAAAATACAAGTTTAATTGTTAAAACTGTTAAAATTCTTCTATTAAATTCAAGTCCATTCGAATGCCATTTCTTTTGTTACATGGCTACTAAGTGAGTGCTTTTATTATTTCAAAATATCAAACTAGCAAATTTAAAAAAAAATTAATAATGTTAATAACTAGACCTGAATTTTTAAATCCGACAAGTAAATGAACTAAAATTTTGAAAATAAAAGTAGAAAGACTAAATTCTAAATATACAAGAATACAAGAACATAAAACATAATTTAACCACTAAATAATCATATTATTATTTTTAAAAAATAAACAGAATACTGTTATCAAAGAAGTAGATAAAGTAGTACCGTCAACGGGGATGTCAGCTATAGTTCTTCTGAAGATCCCAGGAAGGAAATTGCCTAACCTGAGTGTCTCGTTAATGACCTAATAATAACAAATAAAATTAATTAATTAATTAATTAATTAATTAAGAGAAATTAGACAATTAATTAGGTGGCATAACTCACGTAATGAGTAAAAGTCATGGATTTGTAATCATCCCAAGAAAGTCCAGATTTGGCATCTTCTCTGTTCTTCACTATTCTCACATGCTCCTCCTAATCAAGCAAATAATTTTACTTAATTTGTTTGATAATCCACTAAAATTTAATTAATTGATAATTAAAATTTTTAGTGATTTAATTAACTTATCCAATAATACTTTTAAAAAATAATTAATTATTATAGTAATGAACACAACACAAAAAATAATTTGTGCAGATAAAACTTAATATGGATGAATCGATTAAGAAGGAAAAAAAAGAAAGTTATAAAAAATTGTTTAAAATTCATTTAAAATTTGACTTTGTTTAAAATAATATAAAATGTTATTTTTAAATAAGGATAAAGATATATAATTCTTTTTTCATAATTAAAATTTTACATGTATTGAATAGTTTAATTATATTTGATACTTAATTTTAGGTAATATATTAAATAAATTTTATAATTTAAATTAAATACTTAGTTTTTCAATTTATCAAATACCTTAATTTTGAATTGTCAACTAAGGAGAATATTTTCAAATATTTTATTTTAAGAATTAATAATAATTAATTAGAATGTATTAAAATTAAAATATTAATATTAAAGGCTCAATTTATATAAAAAAACCTCAAATACTTAGTTTTTCCTTTTCCTTCTTTTTTTTTGGGTTTTTTTCCAAGTATTTATTTGCTATGCTTTTAATTTTAATTTTTATAAATCAAATTATTAATATTATTTATTAAAATAAAGTATTTTAAAGATTTTTTTACTAAATTTTGTCATCAAATCATTCAAAATCAATGTTGCATGCACGATAAAAGTATCATAGAGGTCTCTATATTAGGAGTCGAATTGCATTTTGCTTCGTCTACTCAAAAAATGGATAAACTAGTCCTTGTACATTAAATTAAATAGCAAATTGATCCTTTCTGTTAAAAATTTCATTCAATTATACTGTTAAAAACTGACGTGGTTGACGGATTACCAAACAATGACACGTGACACAAGATGATGTATAGAAATCGATTTTTAATAGCAGAAAATGGATGGAATTTTTAATATAAGGATTGATTTGCTCTTGGATCTAATGTATATAGACTAATTTATCTATTTTTTATGTAAAGAGAATACAATACAATCTTACTCCTAGTACAGGGGTCTCCATCGTACTTTTACGCAAGATGCAATAAAAAATTAAAAGTTGGATGACGAAGATTTAGGGTGATATACATTTTTTTTGCTATTTTTTATGTTTATTTTATGGTTCATGTTCGGGGTGTGTGGTTATCCCTTCCAACAATGTCGTCTCCAAGGGTGATATACATGTTAATGAAGTAAAAAAAAATAGAAATTTAAATTAGTTTGGAGAATGATAATGTATGGTTATTAAAAATAAAGGAAGGAAGTAAGAAAATACATACAGTTAAATGTTGCAATGCAGAAGGGTTGTCCAAAAGATACTTAGCAGCCAAAGTGATAGTTGGGGCAATAGTCTCAATGGTGGCAATGAGGAGTCCAAATAAGACGTGGGAGACGAATTGTTTGGTCAACACTGCTTCACTTCCCATGTCTCCCACTAATTTCTCCAGCAAATCTCCTTTATCTGTTGGATACAATTTCATTCTCTCTTCCAGCACCCCACTCGTCAGCTTTAATGCTTTCTTCTTCTTCTGCATACAGTTTATATACATCTATTATTCCTCATCCACGGATCTGATATAGAAACCCTACCTAGCCTAGGCAAAGAATTTTCTTAAAAAATGGGGCCGGTTCGATCTAATCTATGAACATATTTATCCAATGATGTTTGAATTAGATCGAATTGGTTGGCCAGATCAGTTGGATCGAAAATTGGTTGAAGTATTGGTTTGGAGAATGATTTTGAATCAATTAAATTAGAAATCAATACAGACCACTAGAACCAGCTAAAATCTCGGTATAACCCGGTTTTTTATTTTTTTAAGATACTTTGTTATTTTTTTAAAAAAAAATTAATGATTTTTTAATCGAACCGATCAGATTGAGGAACAAATAACTTGATTGGTTGGACCATTAATCTAGTTTTAGAAACATAGCATTTATCCCTCTAATAGTTTTATACCAATGACTTATAAGATATAAAGAATGAATTATTATTTGATTGTCTATTTGGATTTATCGAGTTTTGCAATTCTATCATAAATTAAAGATACTTCTCATAAGAACTTATAATGATATTAATGTTAAAAAATACTTCTCATAAGTTACAACATATTTTTTACTAGTTCAATTTAAAAACGATGTTGTTTGGGTGGATATAAAGAATTAGGTATTTTTTAAAATAAGCATACTCATAAATTTAGTCTTTAATATTTATATTTTTTTGTCAATTTGACATTTATTCTATTTTGAGTTAAATTTAATTATTAATCTTTTGAAAAGAGCTATATCACTTTTTTTAACAGAAATATTCACTAAAATATTATTTTTAACAATGCTAGTGTGGCAACCTGCATGACAATTTACGTATACTTCATGCTGACATATCAATTTATCTTTTATACCACATCAGTAAATAGTTTAGAATTTATAAATATATTCAAAGAAATGCAAAATTCAAAAACAATATATATAAAGAAAGTTGAAAACAAATTAAAAAAATTAGCATGAATTATACATGGATTGCCTTGTGGGCTACCATGTTTAAAATTTGAACATGTTGGTGAGTATTTTCATTGAAAAACAACTCAACTATTTTTAAAATGTTAGATGTTCAAATTTGGACTCTCTTTAAAAGGTTAGGGAGCAAATTTAACTAAAAAAAATCAAATTGATAAAAGATGTAAATATTAAATGTCAGATTTAGCTAAAAACAGAATAAAAACCAAATGACAAAAAGACGTAAATATTGAGGCTATACCTTTTATAAATGAGTTAATATATATCGAGGTATCTAAACTTTTTTTTGGACCTACATGGTATTTGAACATGGAAATTGTAAGCCAATTTAGTACTTCTATTAAATACCTGACTAGGCCTGATCATGGGCTAGGCCACCCGATCCGACCCGAAGGCCCGCCCAAAAAAGGGAGGGTTTGGACAAAAATATAGGTCCGAAAAATGGGCTTGGACAAAAAATGAGGCTCATTTTCTAAATGGGCCGAGCCTCGAGTAAGATTTTTTGGCCCGAGACCAGCCAGGCCCGACCCGAATAAATTAATTATTTTTAATAAAAAACTATATTGTTGTTGTGGTGCTGTTTTGGTTGCTATTTTTTGCTGTTTTGGTGTTATGTTTTTACTATTTTAGTGTTTTTTTATTGTTTTGGTTGTTGTTTTGGTGCTATTTTTTTACTATTTTGGTGTTATTTTTATTGTTATTTTTGTTGCTATTTTTTCTATTATTTTTGCTGCTGTTTTGGTTGTTATTTTGGTTATTTGAATGTTATTTTTTATGCGTTTTTATTATTGTTTCGCTGTCTTTTTTAATATTATTTGAATATTGTAGAACTTATGTTTTATTGTTAATTTTTCTACTACTTTATTTGTAACTATCTTAATATAAAGAATTTTTTTATGTATTTTTAAATGTTTGTTTTAAAGTTTTTAAGCGTATTTGATATATTATATATTTTTTAAATTTGTTGTACATAATAAAATAATCTAAAAAAATTAATATGGGTCGGGTCGAGTCGGGCTCGGGCTTGACTTCTATAATTTGGGTCGGGTTTGGACAAAATTTTAGGCACATTTTTGGGTCGGGCCGGGCTTGGCTCTAGTAATTGGGCTTAAAAATTTGTTGAAGCCCGACCCGACTCGGCCCACGATCAGCTCTATACTTGACTAACACTATTAAAATATATTGATGTGACACTGATGACCAATAATATAGTGACATGTGGCAATCTCACATTTTGACATATGACAAAAAAATAAAATAAAAATCAAAATTTTTATAAATTTTATATTTTTTTAATTTTTTTATCACGTATTAAAATATGATGCCATCACATATCACCATGTTATAGGTCACCAGTGTCATATGTTAACAGTATTATTAAATACCCAAAAAAATATCAAGTTAATTTATATTTTGAATTTGAGGTACTTAGATAAAAAGAAATTTAAGTATAAGTTCCAAAATTCAAATGATATTGTCAAATTCAGCATATTTATTATTATTAACCAAAAAATAATTAGACGACAAAAAGAAACTTATAAAGAATAGGGAAAGTACGGATGAAGTTTGCCCTGTATGGATATGTTTACCTTTAAACATTTGTAAAAAGTGGTCCCTGGAAAATATATAGGAAATGTCATAAGTCCTTGCAAGATGTCGCTCAAATCATGACCTAAATTTTCTTCTGGTACACAGCTCATCAGAATCTTTGAGGCCATGTTAAATAACAACTGAAAACCCGAAATGTTGCATCAACTGCTAATACATATTAAACATTAGAAGAAAAACATTGGTTTATGTACACTTAGAAGAGTTTACTTACAGCAGCAGTTTGGTGTTTAAGATCAACCTCAGGCAGCTTGCTCCAGTCCTGCAATTCATGGTTTATGACATCCTCAAACTGAGACAAGAGCTTGTGTTTCAGAGGCTCATGTCCGAAGTGACCGAGGATGACGCGCCTGAAATACTTGTGGAAGTCGCCACCTAGGTTTTTCATGTCGTTTTGGTGAACCAGCTTGGCCACGGAATCCATGTAATATAGTTCGACAAGTTTGTCCTCTTGTTGCAGCACGAAATAGTTGAAATCTGGATCTAATGATACCACCACTGGTCTCCCTGCTAAACTCGTCTTGAACAGTGAACCATACCTAAAATTCCACATATATAGTTTAAGACACGATATTGTCAATACAAGCAGGAGACCCTGTAAATTCCACATGTGGGTTTGTGGTTACCTTTTCATTCTTTGAGTGACGAAAGGATGGATGTCAATGGAGTTGGAAGTGACAAAAAAACTAAGGGTCTCTCCTATAAGTGGGAGTCCCATGGAACCTGGAGGGAGTTTACCGTTGCATCTAGGGTTCCTCCACCTGTAAATCCAGTTGCCCAAACTTGCACCAAACAAAGAGATGACTGAAAACCAAAAATAGCACCACCACTGCTCCATTTTCTTTTTCCTAGACAAGGGAAGCAAAAGAAAAGACAGATATATCTAACACAATTGTTGGCTGCTTAATATATTGAGCAGGTAGTTGTCCGTTGGATTCTATTCATTTGTAAGATATTTAGATTAATTTTTTAATTTGAGTCTAGTTTAGATTCAACAATGAGTTTATTTTTTTAAGTTCAATCCAATTTAAGAAAAGTCAATCTAGGCTCGATTCAGTCCATTTATATTTGATTTTTTAGATTAATTTTTTATTTAAATTTTTATTAATATAATACACTAAATGCATAAAAATATTAAAATAAAAGTTTTTAAACACATTAAAAATGCATTAAAAAGTATTTAGATTAAAAATATTACCATAAATATGATAAATGTTTTATTCTATTAAATATAATTTTTAAAATTTAATGTTTTGGCTTGGGTTATTTAGTTGGATAATTTTTTATTTTTTTTTAGGTTTTGAATAATGAATTTGATTGTTATTAGGTTACTGATTTAATATAAATATATAATTATTATTTAATATATATAATTAATTTTTATAACATAATATATTTGGGCTAAACAGGACTCGGATAAAAAAAATTTATCCAAAACTCAATCCATATACAAAACGAACGTTAAATTTTATCGAAACCCATTTCTTAAGTAAACATTCGAGAATAGGCTAATAACCCAACCCATTAGTAGTCACATGTCTATATAGTGTACAATTTTACCTCCGTAATGTTTTAATTTATTAAAGGATTAATTCTACAAATGACCCATAAACTATATCCTTTTTTCAGCTTAGATATTTAATTTTTTTTATTAAAAAATATCTAAATTATTAATTTCAGCGTCAACCTTACATTCAAGCTTTTATTAAATAATATTTTTATTTAGTTTAATAATACAATTAAAATATTTAACTATTTGATAATTGAAATATTTAATAATAACAAACTCCGATAATAATAAACTTTCAATTAAAATAATGATGAAATTCATCGCTTGAGCAATCAACTTGAGAGTATTTACTTTAATACTTTAGTGAATTTTTTTTGGGAATCTCAAACTTCGAAGGGTCAGATTTACTTAAAACAATTTGAATTGAATTCACCACCCAAGTACGCATGGTTAGCTAGACTAAAATTTAGTCTTATGGTAATTGGTATTAGATAGTGTTGCTTGAATTGGATTGGTCGATCAAATCTGTTAGATCAAGAACTGATCGAGAAACCGATTGGGAAAGTGATTTTGAACCAATTAGATCGGGAATTTGTATGAACTAGTTGAATCGACAGTTGAACCGACTAAAAAACCAATTGAATCGGTTGTACTGGATTTTTATTTTTTTTTAATTTTGAATTTCTAATAATTTTTTAATCGAACCAGTTTGACCGGTGAACTAGTAGTCTAACCAATTTGATTATCGATTCGATTTAAAAAATCGATATAAAAGAGACCCTTGACTATTTGATTTCATGCTGAGCGCCCCAAAAGATAAGATAGGTCGAGCGGACCAATCGTGATTGAGGAACCCATAACGACGATGTTACGAGATTGGATGGGGGAAAATATCACGTCAAGAACTCTAAAGAAATAGGTAGAGTGTCTTAATCCTACATTGAAAAGGGAAAGGAGGGTCTAGGGGTATATAAACGGGTACTGACACATTTTAAACATATACTTTGGGATGATGATAATTGCCTTTCGAGGATTTTTTCAAAACTGACTCAAATAAATTGATTATTTGTAAACTTGACCCAAATGCGAAATTATATATGAAAATGATTTGTTTTTTACAGTGCATGTTGGTGCCGACAATTGATTCAGCAGTAAGGAGAACTTTGAATAACAAGACACCGGAAGAAGCCCAAGAATTTATTGAGGAGGTGACAAGTTACAAGAGTAAAACTTGTGAAGGCAGCAGGGATTTATGATATTGATGCCGTTTCTATGTTGGCTCGACAGGTTGAAACTCTTAATAAAAAAATTGATGGTTTGAATTTTTCTCAACAGTTAGATCCAATGATGCAGTGCAATGAAAATGGAGCGGGGATGACGAGTGCAATGAAACTCTTAATGAAAATGCAAGCTGGAGAAATCACCTAAATTTTTCATGGGGTGGTCAAGGAAACCAAAGATCACAAATTCCTCTGGGTTTTCAGCAGCCTCATCAACAAGAAAAAAAAATGAACCTTGAAGACATGCTTGCTGAATTTATTTCGACTTCTGAAGCAATATTTCAAAGTAATGAGACAACCTTAAAAAACCAGCAGACATCTATTCATGATCTTAAGAATCAAATTGGATAGCTTGCTAGAATGATTTCAAAAAGACAGCCAGGTGGTTTACATAGCAACACTGAACCAAACCCAAAGGAACATGCGAAAGCCGTTACATTGAGGAGTGGGAAAGAGTTGGTTGAACCGAAAAAGAAGTTGAAGTAGAAATCTGATGAGAAAAATGATGAGGTAACAAAAATCAAGGAAATTCAGGTACCAATGCTTAAGGAATATAAACCGTCAATTCCCTATCTAGCAAAGTTGAAGAAAGACTGCAATGATGAACAATTAGGTAAATTTCTTGATCTTTTTAAACAGTTACATATTAACTTACCTTTTGTTGAAGCTCTTTCGCAGATGCCCACTTATGCAAAATTTTTAAAAGAGCTGCTGACAAATAAAAGGAAATTAGAAGAGTTGTCCATTGAAGAAACAACTTGATGCAAACAATAAAAAAAATATCCAATGACTCATAATAAAACAAAAATAAAAAAAATGGCTAAAGTAATAGAAATAAAATTTTCTTAATATTTCACTCCCCGGCAACGATGCCAAAAACTTGATGCAGTAGAAACTTAACTAAAAATATAACTAAAGCATGTGCACCTATCAATTAATAATATAGTTACGGTAAGCATAGATATCGTTCCTACGAGGACCAAAAGTACTAGTAATAACTGTCTTCCTATTATCTAACCGGTCGAATAAAGTGACTGTTCTAAACTAATTTAACTAAATTAATAAAAAGTGCGACAAAGATTAAAGCAAAAAATAATAAGTGTTTTTATACCAAAAAGCACACAATACCCAGGAAAGACTCCACCTAAATTTCATCTGCCATTATCATTCTGAATTAAGCAATTTATTCACTTAGTATTTTATTCCGTAGAAATCCCTAAATTATGCTAATACCTCTATTTAAGCATAAAAGCAACTGACTCTATGTTGATTAATTGAAATTTCTTTCTAATTAAAACCCCTATTGTCGCATTAATTCGATCCATGAATTCCCCTATTAGATTTGACTCTAATCCAGTATATTTATGTTGTCCTATTTTTAGGATTGTATGCAACTCCACTCAATTATGCTGGATCTACTCTTAAACAGGGTCTATTTCACCTCTGATTTAAATACATCAAATAAGAATTAATATCCAGGAAATACTAAATTAAGAGTTAAGCACACATAATTGAGAATAAAATCCAAGTATTTATTGCGTAAAATCAGAAATCAAATGACATAATTCATCATAAGGTTCATCTCCCCTAGGTATTTGAGAATTTAGTTCATGCTAATAAATGGAAATATCTTAAAGACAATAAAACCACAAGATGAAGAGAAACTCATAGTAAAATCAAAAGAATTTAGAAAGAGGTCTTCAATCTTCGTGAAAATTGGCTTCAAAGACGGCTTATACGGTGTTTCTTCAATTGTTTTCTTCAATAATCTCTGACGGCTTAGATTTGAGGAATGGAGGATGTTACAGAAAATTCGAAGTGCCCAATTCATATCACTCTATCCCTTATTTATAATATCCAATAAATCACTTCCTAACTCTTCCACATTCAATCTTTTTACCCCAAATTTTCCTTTTTGTTTTCGATTTAGTCCATGCTCATGTGTCCAGCCCGTGTGACACCTAAAATATGCTATTTTATCCGGTTTTCGCTTGTTTTTCGTTCATTTCGCTCCTAAATACTTTCTTAAGTATAGAAACATGAGTTTAAAGGATTATGAACATAAAATTTACTATTTTAAATCGATTAATCATCCAAA
This sequence comes from Gossypioides kirkii, assembly GCA_005610355.1. NCBI lineage: Eukaryota > Viridiplantae > Streptophyta > Magnoliopsida > Malvales > Malvaceae > Gossypioides > Gossypioides kirkii. The sequence continues at coordinate 35,825,041 of CP032245.1, read as the reverse complement.
AACACATTAAGAATTAGGCTAACACATGTTATTTTTACCACTTATCAACAATCTCACCATCAGCATCACCCTCCATCATATCATAATGACTGGCCAATATATAAAAAAATGGTTTTTTTGTGCCAACATTGTGTTCGTCGGCACCGGTATGTATTTTTTAAATATAATTTAAAAATGCAGGTATTCCGCGATTTAAAAAAAAGGAAAAAATAATATTTTAATAGATACCAACGTTCACGTTAGGAGCGTTTAAACTATCAGTTCGATTATTATTAATCGAATTATTATTAATTGTTAATCGTTAATCGAATCGAAATTTTTTCAAATACATTAATTAAATCGAAACATTTCTGTTAATTCGGTCGGTAATCGAAATAACTGAAATTTATATGTTTTTATCTTTTGGATTAAATAAGTATAAAACATATAAAAAATACATTGCTAATGTTGATTTTTTATATATTTCAAAAAAAATATTATATATTATTTATTTCGATTAGTATAAAAAATAATGGTTCAAACAATACATTGCTAATATAAAAAATATATATTATTTATTTCAATTCAGTTAATTACCCGATTTTGAACCAAATTAATCGATAGTCGAAATTTCAAGAAAATAATTAGCCAACCTCCAACTAAGCTAAATTCGACCACCGACCGATTAACTGAATTAGATCGGTCCGGTCGGTTAATTCGATTTTAGCCTAACTATGAACATCCCTAGTTCACGTTGTTGGCACTGGTTCAAATTAAAAAAAATCTTGTCAATGTTTTTTTGGCATTGACGTTCTCGTTGTCGTTGTGCTAGAGAAACTTATTTTTTTAGTGTCAATGTTCTCGTTGCCAACACCCGTATGGCTTTTGAATTTCTTTTTGTGCCGATGCTCTTTTTGCCATCCATTAAATCGTGTTAAAAAGAGAAGTTCAACTGCCACAAATCTATCCTCATTTTTTTTAGTGAATTACAAACAGCGACTAGCGCGACTCGAACTCAAGTCATACCTTGGACGGTGAACACTTTTGACAGTCAGTCCAATACATGGGATTCATCCTCCTCATTCAATATGTTTTTAGACAAATGTTTTTAGAAGAGAAATCAAAAGAGCTCTTTAAAAAGAGATATTAAACATGCATGTAGGTTTCTAACTGATTAATGCAAAAGAGCTCTTTAAAAAGAGAAGGAGAATGACCTTTTAGTTGTCAACAACATCGGTGACCGTTTTTTTAAAAGGTAAAAAACACTTTATCATTGACGGAAAACTGTGATATTGCCATATTTATTACTGCTAGCTGCACTTCCTTCACCGCCAATATCTTCTTCCTCCGCTTGTTGCTATCACCACATAACGCTTTCCACCACTTGCTTCTTGCTCTTGAATCGATTGACATTAACTTATTCAACATTATTTTTTAATTTTTTCAAATCAAGACACTAACATTAAATAAGTCAATGTTAAAAAGAAAAGTGCAACAGTCATAATTCTATCTTTCTCATTCTGTATGTTTTTAGACATATGATTTTAAAAGGGAAATCAAAAGAACTTTTTAAAAAGAGATATATTATTAAGCTTAAATATGTACGTGGATTTCTAACTTATTAATGCAAAGAGCTCTTTAAAAAGAGAAAGAGAACAACCTTTTAATTGCAAGTGGCATCGATGACTTTTTTTAATCTTGAAACCCATATATCCGTTATACTGTCTTACTATTGCCTGTTTGTCTCAGAGTGAGAGTGTTAGGCTATAGAAGTAAGAAACTTACAGATAACAGACGGTTTTAGGTACCAAAGATTAGAGAAACATGAAATTAACCAGAGTTGAATATAAAGGGACAGAACTTACAATAATATTATGATATTATTTCTCTAGAAACGAAATACTGTAGCTCTGATACCAGTGGTTTAGTGGTAGAATAGTACTCTGTAACTGGTATCAGAGCTACAGTGTTTCATTTCTGGAGGAATAATATCATAATATTATAGTAAGTTCTGTCCCTTTATATTCAACTCTGGTTAATTTCATGTTTCTCTAATCTTTGGTACCTAAAACCGTCTGTTATCTGTAAGTTTCTTACTTCTATAGCCTAACACTCTCACTTTGAGACAAACAAGCAATAGTAAGACAATATAACAGATATATGGGTTTCAAGATTAAAAGAACATGAAATTAACCAGAGTTGAATATAAAGGGACAGAACTTATAATAATATTATGATATTATTCCTCCAAAAACGAAATACTGTAGCTCTGATACCAGTTATAGGGAGATACTGAACACCAGATAGAATAGAGAGACTGGGAGATAATTACAGAGGAATTACAAGCGGAAGTATTTTACAAAATGTTTAAGAAAATCTAACAAAATTGGAATGAAATCCGAATACCTTGGTTAGGCTCAGAACTCTTCTTTTATAGGAAAAATTTACAAATTGTAATTTAAAATTCTTGAAGTCCGGATGCCCTCGATAAGGATGCTATCACTTCATTTTGTTGGAGTGAAACACCTGGCAATGCTTTTCCTTGTTGATAAGCATGCTATCACTTCATGTTTTCTGGCAAATGCTTTTCCTTGTTGATAAGCATTATCTCTTCCGGATTTTTCTGGCCATTACTTCTTTGTTGAAGTTTGCCACGTGTCTATTATTGATATTGACAATTTATTTTGTCCTTATCCCTCCTGGATGTTGTCAAGGTTCATTTCTTCCAATTCATTCAGATTTAATGAGGCATTGGAAATTTTGGGAGGTGAATTCCAATTTTACCATGTGTCCCTAATTTGTTCTAGGATTTCTGAGGGATAGTCATCTATTTCCATTTCAGCTATCTTTTTTAATAGCCTTATGGCTTCACCATCTGGTTCATCATGGTGCTGATCGAAATATCATAAACAAATATTCTTTTGCCGTCTGTTCAGGAATAATATGTCTGTCTTGACAATATTTCCTTGGCTTTATTCATAAGATCAATTCCTGATTGGATTTGATAATGGAGGAAATTCTTTTGGCATCTTTCAATTGTTTTATTTAGATGCTCTGGATCCTCATTTACAGCCGAAAGTAAAGGACCTGCTATAAGCTTGGAGAATTCCCAGATTTGATAAGGCTGATAAAATCTTTCTTTCTCAGCAAAACCGATTAAACTATAAATATTGAAATGAAAATAAAGCATAAAATCAAAATTTTTTTGTTTTGTTTATCAACATAGATTTTATAAACGCAGGAAAATCTTTTGTTAGATGAAAAGAAAAATTTTGTACAGTTAATTGTTTTACAAAACCCCATTCAATACTTGTTATATCAAATGGTTCATGATCAAGTCTTAATTTAATGGCAGGGATTTTTTCTCCCGAAATAGTATTATAAACATAAGCTTGATAAAAATATTCAGAAAAAGATTTCTGAAATACATCTTGCTGTTTGCAAATGTATTTATTGATTTTAGAAAATACATCTGGTGGTAAAATAAATTGGGATTTATGAAAAAGACAAATTTTAAATAGCTTATTTACTACTGGGTTAGTAGTTCCTACTTCTTTAAAATATTGAACTGTGTCAAGAAGATTGTTTATCTCATTGAGATCTAGATATCTAATATCAAAATCATCCCACTCTCTGGTTAGAATGAAATTTAGTAGTAGATTATGGCATTTATTTTCTTGACCTATTTTTTCAGCTAGTAGTTCAGAAAGCTTGGTTAAAGCTCTTCTAAATTTTACTCTTTGATTTGTGATATGGGTTTTCCATATTTCATTAATGATATTGTATAAAAATCTTGTGGTATACCAGGATTATAAAAATCTTTAATTTCGCTCATCTGTTGTTTTTTCAACAGATCTTCTTTTATGCAGAATTTTTCTGCATTTTTAATCACTTCTGCATAACTGGTTTGGTATGCAGAGTTGGGATCTTGAGACCAGGGTGTATATACCTGAGGTATATATGGTCTTGGTTGGACTGTTTGTCCAATTAAAGGATAGGGCATATAGTATCCCTGGTTGGGATATTGAACTGGAGCAGGAATCCTTATAAAATTTGGGTTTCTCGGATCAGATCATTTTTTACGAACTGTTGTCCAATCTCTTACTTGCTCCAAAGGCTTTTTACCTTTGTCCATTAGGCCTGCTAAGATAGTCAGCAATAATATTGTCAGTACTCTTTACATAAAGAACTTCAAAATTAAAAGAATATAATTCATTGTACCAACGTATCCTTCTTGGATTAGTTTCCAAACTTTTATTAGTTAAGAATTGTTTAACTGCTTGATTATCAGTTTTTATGATAAATTTTTCAGGGGCTAAATAAATAAGGAAATTTTTTATCCCTTTTTTAATTGCTAATAATTCTTTCTCAAATATAACATAATTGGCTTCGTTTGTTTTAAACTTGCCAGAACTATATCCACATATTAATTCTTCTTCATTAATATTGGTTTTAGCCTTTAGTATACATCCCCAATGGTTTTGAGATGCATCGGTTTCTAAATTTAATTTATCACCTTGTTTAGGTAAATATACTTTTGGTATATAATTTATTTCAGTCTTTAGTTTTCTTACTAATGCTGAATCGTTTTCTGTCCAACTAAAGATTTTGTCTTTTTTAAGTTTATCATATAAAGTACCTATCTTTTTTGATAGATTAGGAAAGAAATTTCTTCCGTAATTAAGTATTCCTAAAAATTGTTGAAGCTGTTTTTTATCTTCAATCTTTTCAGGAAATTCTTGGATTTTTACTATAATATGATCTTGGAGTTTAAGACCATCATTTGATAATTTTAATCCTAAAAATTCTATTTCGGTTTTTTCCAGTTCTATCTTTTTAGGACTTAGTATAATTCCATGTTTTATGAACTCTTGTGAAATTATATTTAAATGTTTTCTGTGTAAATCCAGGTTTTCTGAAAATACTAAAATATCATCTATATAAACAATGAAATTTTTTTTATACTTACTAAATATAGTGTCCATCCATCTCTGGAAGATTTGTGGTGCGTTACACAAACCAAATGGCATTACCCTCCATTGGTAACGTCCATTAGGAGCACTAAAAGCTGTTAATGGTCTGGATTTTTCTTTTAGCATTATTTTCCAAAAGCCAGATTTACAATCAAACTTACTAAAATATTGACATTTTTAGCCTGATTGATAAGAACATCCTTTCTTGGAATAAAATAACCATCAAAAACGATATTCTGATTTAATCGTTTATAATTAATTACCATCCTAGCTTTTCCTCTCTTAATTTCTGCATGGTTTCTTACCATGAAAGCTGGGCTTGAATGAGGACTATTAGTTTCTTCTATTAATCCTTTTTCAAGTAATTCTTTTATTTGACTATCAAATTCATCTATATCTTGTTTAGTATAGATCATTGGCTTTACCCTAATGATTTTATTAGGATTTTCTAATTTTATTTCACAATATCTAGGGCTGTTTTGCCATAACTTTAATGGTTCTTCACTAAAATTATTTTCTAGGATTTTATATAACCAATGATTTGTTTCAATTTGGTTTATTTGTTTTTTTTTATAAGGAAAGAAATTTTTATCACATACAAATTTATGGTTTTCTACCAAAGGTATTTCTATAGAGGTTTTATCTATAGATAACATGATTGTATTTTTGTTAATAGAAAAAGGTAAATGCTGATAAATAAAATTATTACCTAATAATATGTCTCCATGCATAGTAGGAAAACATAACATTTTTGGTATTATAAATCTTACATTATTTATTTAGATTGGTATATTTTTAGCTTTATATTGAATTAATGTTTCATTACCATCTATTCCTACTGCCCTAATTGGGTGTTTCATTATTTCCCATTTTTTACAGGGATTGCATTCTTTCTACAGCTATTGGTTGTAGCTCCAGTATCTAATAAAGCATGTGAAGAATATGATTTATATTCTCTGAATTGAAATGTAATTTCAACATATGTATAATTTTTTTTAGATTGGAAATTTGAAAATGTAATAATATCATTATTTCCGATTTTCATTTGTTGTATAATTATAGAAGATTGTATATCTTCTATTCTGCTATTTCTAGATATACTATTTCTTGAACTTACAGTTGGTTCTGTAGGAAATATAGGAATATGAACTGTTTTCATTCCTATAGGTGTTGATTCTATTTCATCCTCTGTTTGAGAACTAGAAGGTAAAACAAGATTATTATTACTATCTGTAATTGTATTATTCTTAAAATATAGCTTATCTCCTGATGCTATATATTCTATAGTACATGCCGGTTTGGATGTACTTGGATTGTTAATATTACCTATAATCCAGTCTTTTGGAATTGATAGGTCGCTTAAATGTACTAACCTAGGTTGTATATCTGTAGTAAATTTATTAGATTCAAATAATTCAATTATTTTATTATTAATTTCTTTTATTTCAACTTCTGCTGTATTAGCATATTCATTTATAGAAAACTGTGACGTTGCTATATTTATTACCGCTAGCTACACCTCCTCCATCATCAATATCTTCTTCCTCAGCTTGCTGCTATCATCACACAACACTTTCCACTACTTACTTCTTGTTCTTGAATCTACCAACATTAACTTATTCAACTTTTTTTTTTGTAATTTTTTCAAATCAAGTCAATAAGCCGATGGCTTCAACAAACGCACAGTGTAAAATCTTGTGTGATGGTAACTACCCTGCCAATAAAATATTATTCGAAATTTATGTTTAAAAATACAATATATTGCGAATTCATCAAGTGGTTTCAGTGGAAAAAAAAGATGATATTCATTTTAGGAGATTTGAGTTCGAGTACCTATGTGTGCAAGATGTATATCTATTATCAAAGAGTTAAGAAAATTTAAACATATACTACTATATTAATACACCAGCATATTAAAAAATACAATTCATTGCACCCAACTTATTGGTTGGGTCGAAGATAATCATTAAAGACAAGTAATTGCTCCCGTTTGTGACAGTTGAAAATAGCGGTAGAATTAAAGTTTCGGTTGTGCTATTTTTGTGATTAGTTTGATAGGTTCAGCACAATAATTGAAGAGTGAAAGTGGTGTGCGGGAAGGTGTAAAGAAATTTGATTTGATGAATTTCTGTTTCTCTCCCCCAAGTTTTCCAAAGTTTTTTAATTTGATTTTTTATAAACTTTATAATTTTTTATGATGAATTTAATAACAGTTTTAATTTAATTAATAAATTAATATAAAGTAATATCTAAATATTAATTTTGTAAAATAATTAATGCTTAAATAATTACAACATTTAATAACAATTGAGCATTTAGTTTACATTATTTTTTCTAAACATATTTTGGTGATCTAAGATGGTTTCTTTCAACAATAATATATAAATTTATGGTTAAATTTAAAACAATATTTTAATCTAGTAAAAACAATGAAAACAAAATATATGATTAGGCCATCGGAGTTTGATGGTTTATGTTTGAGTTTTATTTCAGATTATTTTAAGTTTAAGTCCTATAATGTGTGTTATTGAATGTTACCATGGTGTATTATTGTAATTGTAGACACTACTCTTTTTATTTTATTTTAATAAATTTTCTCGATTGAGCCAAAAAAAATTATGATTTTTAAATTTTTGTCCGATGTATATAATTTATCTATGTATTATATAAAATCAACTCCTAAAAGAGTCATTCATATTAATTGAGAGATATTTGTCATTTTCCCATAATTCTCTCTCTCTCTCTATTTTTTTGGTAAATTATAGGGAAAAATAAAATCTTAATAACAACGTGACTGACGCGATTCGAACCTAAATCACACGAATACTCATTGTACATATTGATAGTATTAAATTTGCGGTTACTATTTTGAGTATCAATGCATTTTAACTTTTAAGCATTAATTACTTAATTACATTTACGGATATTTCTGTACATATATTTTAATTGCGGTTATGTCTAATATTATCAAATTGGATGCACAAATTAATTTATTCAATCTTATAACGTTGCATTAACGAATATATACAGACACTAATTAAATTTTTAATACATTAATTTATTGAATTAAAGAAAATAATGTCAAATATATACAGACCCTAATTAAAAATTTAATACATTAATTTTTTAACTTAAAATATAGGGACTAAATATAAATTCTATACAAATACAAGGAGTAACAATGTATTTTAACCATTCAAAATGCTTTTATGAAAGAACTACAATATGCAAAAGACCAAATTTACAGAATGCTAGTACATTCCTCTCCATTTAACATTGTCATTAAACACATGTGGATCCGAGATATGAGATATCATATTTATCGTAAAAATAATTACGAATTTAATTTAATATTCGATAAACGAATTATGTGAACAACTAAATTAAATTATGCATTCATTGTCTTAGATGTATCTTGGGTTCGAATCGCGTTAATCGCATACTGTTAAGGCTTTGTTCTTCTTTTTGTAATTCATAAAAAAAAATTAAATTTTTATTTATTATATAAATTCATTTAATAAAAATCTTTCAATGGAATTAGGATTATTATTTATAAGCATGAATAAATTTTCTTATCAAGCAAATTTATTTTAATAAAATTAAAACTCTTATATATAAATATGGTAAATCTTATTGATAATAAAAAAATATTTAAAATGATGAGGTCAGTAATATAAACAACGTTAATCAATTCAATAATTTCTTTAAATTTGTGCTTTTATATATTACACCTTTTTAATCATTAATTTTTACCCGCTAATATAACTAATTCTCTCTTATTTTTAATAAGCTTCTCTTTCTATAATTTTTTATTTTTGTTAATTTTATTGACTTTTAAATTTTATTAAAAAACTTTTTATATTACCTTTAAAAATAATATTAAAATATTTTCCATTTCATAAATAGAAATGATTGGAGCGTCAAAATTACATTGTAGATTTCTCTTTCCGAGATTGGTTTTGATTAAATTTGTCCATGAGTCAAATCGGAAAATTCGCCCAAATGATAGGATTTGAATAAAAATATAGTTTCGAAAAATGAATTTGGATTAAAAATAAGGTTTATTTTCTAAACGGACCAAGTTTTGCATAAGCTTTTTTTGGCCTGACCCAACCCGACCTGAATCTACAAAAAAATTTGCTATTGTTTTGTCACTGTTTTGTTATCATTTCGCTATTATATTGCTAATATTTTGTTTTATTATTAATTTTGCTATTATTTTAGAGGTATTTGTTTGCTAAGTTACACTTATTTAGTTTTATTCAAGTATAGTTTTTTTAAAAAAATTCTCATTCATTGATAAACATTTATTTTAATATTTTTAGTATTTGATGTATTATAATTTTTAAATTTATTTTTATATAAAAAAATTTAATACAAGCGGATCGAAATCGAGTTTTAACATTAAATAAATAATATAAAAAAATAGTGTATTTGTTGCTAAATTTTTTTTATATTAAATAAATAAATAAAATTATTTTTAATTAACAAAATAATCAGACAATTACAGGTAATGTGTCACGTATATCTTATGTCGATAATATGAATTAATTTTTAATAATAGAAATAGATGAAATTTAAAAAATAAAGATGAATTGATTATTTGATGTAATTAATTTATTATGTTTTAATAAAAATAAATAAAATGCAATATGAAGGACTTTGCTTTTACCCATTAAATCACTCCTTCCATACATTCATATGGTCAGTAGCGGTAGGGAGAGAAGAGAAGCATGATTAAAGAAGGTGGCAACCCTACCATGATCTTATAACCGCCCATAGTTATAATTAGAGTTTGTTGATAGAAAAAAGAAAGGGGATGGTGGTTTCCACGGTGCTATGGCAATGCTCTCGGTTTGCAAACATAGCATAACTTTACATTTACGCAAAGGATTGAACAGCGTGTTTGAGTGATGATGCCACTTTTAATATACTGATTTTTAGTCTCTTGCATGAATTTAAGGAAAGAAATTCAAAAAAAAAATATGTATATTTATTTAATGAATTTTTTTAACTCTATTACAAGATTTTTGAGTGAATTTCTAAAAAATATCGTTATTTTTTAAAAGTTATCAGATTAGATATTTTTTTCGAAAAATTATGAGACTAGGTAGATTTTAAGAAAACGCAAGCGTTTTCAGCTGATTTGCAAGCAAAACTGCAATCTCACATTTTTTAAAAACAAATTGCAAATGAATTATGAGTCTATATAGATTCATATCCCGTACCGATTAAGAAAACAAGAGAAATGAGACTTGGGATCTATATAAAAACTAGTTTTTGTAAGTTTTATTTCAACACGATGTGGCACCAAGAAACAACATGGAAGCGCTTCCTTGCAACTATGCTGAAAATACTTTTAATTGGAAGCTCTTTTTGCAAATTGACCTAGTCTCGTAATTTTTCAAAAAATAATCTAATTTGATAATTTTATGTAAAAATTGACATTTTAAAGAAATTCAGTTCAAGATTTTTAAAGTTTAATAAAATAATGATTAAAAAAAGTGTAAAGAAAACTCTAATAAAAAACTATAAATAAAAAAGTAATAAATATTGTTAATGTTTCACAACTTTAATCATTTATTTGAAAATTCGATATGTTGCTTGAAAATTTATGTTATTGTTAATATAAATTAAGACACGAAAGTTTCATATATTAGGAATTAAATTGAATGAAATATAAAATTAAATTGTATAAATAAGAAATAGGAGATCCTTAATGGATAATAGTGTAACCGAGATTCAAATTGAAGCTTTAAATCGAAAATTATATTAGTCCCGATTTTAGGGATTAAATTGAAAAAATTGAAAACTTTATATAAAATGACAATTGATTATAAATTTTGTGGAATATTGATGGTATTGTCTGTTTATGTTAATCCGTAGCTAAGGTCAACTCGGATTCCTCAAGAGGGAAATGAAAAGTTAAAGTCGTCGACAAATAGCTCGAAATTTTTGGTTTGTATTTCTATAATTTAGGATCAACTTATTATTGCATATTTGTTATATGTTGCATTACATGATATCGAAATAGAGACTAAATTGAATAAAGAACAAAATTTTCAGTTTATTTAATATGTCAATTATATGAAATATGGTTGAAACAAGTTATGTATGCTATGAATTTATGAAATGTCTGTAACACCCCTATATCCGGTTCGCACGTATAAACCCGGTATAAGAGTATTACATACAATGTCAGAGAATTAAAAACGAGTATAATAAAAATTTTCTTTCAATTCATGTAAATTTTTAATACAATATTAGTAACCCATTCATTAGAGACACATAGGTATACCATTTGTACATACCATTTCACACAAAATAAATATACATTTTCTTGCAGTCTTTCGATGTTGATGTGATTTGATAGGACGCACCTAATCCAATCTTAACTTCTCGGAGGTCTTATACCTACGCGTTGAAATAAACACGTTAAGCCGGTAAAAGCTTAGTAAGTACTACAAGAGTCATTAATCATTCATCTTTTAATCACACATTTCAAACTCATTCATATAATTATTTATTCATGTAAAATACATACCTTTTATATGTATAATATTTAACTTACAGTAGTGTTATGAATTCACATATTCTTCCTCATTTCACATTTTAGCCATTCCAATCTCTTAGCTTACTTAGTTTTATCATTCTTTGATTTGTTATACATATATTGTACTTACCTTTCATGTGATTATCATTTCACTTACCTCAATGTCACAATTTGCACGTTCTTTCTTTTTCACATTGTTTACCCCATTAACAAGACTCGAACCTTGGCGGATACACAGATCCAACCAAACACTCTAGAATGGCACTCAGTGCCTCATCGGATAGTTCGAAGCAATAAAGTGACACCCAGTGTCTCATCGGCCTAGCCGAAGTAAAGTGGTACTCAGTACCTCATCGAATCTATCCGAAGTAAAATAATGACACCCAATGTCTCATCGACTTAAGGTCGAAGTATCCCTGAACTCTTCCAATCCTATGGCATGCCAACTATATCCGATTCAGCCCGACTAGTTAATAGGGATTTTCAATTTACAATTCATATCACTTTCAATTCCAATTTCACTTTCACTTTCAATTTTGATCACAAATCATTCAAATTCAATTCAAATATATATATTCATGTATTTCTCACCTTTGTTTCCTTAAATAAATCCACAATTTCACCAATTAATCACACAATCAATCTTTATAATTAACCACATAATATTTCACACATATATTTTTCTCACATATTTATCATCATATACCTCTTACTTTTATTTTCACATGTATAATGGTGGCATCCAATTGAGTAAGTATGTATGTGTAATGGCATGTTAATGTTAAGAAATGAGATAATGGTGGGACTTGGTATAAATTGCATATGGATAAGGTTATGGATTGAACTTATATGGATGTGTGTGTTTGCATGAACATGATTTTATATCTTGAATTATAGATTTATCACTGAGCGGTTTGCTTAGCGTACGGTTTTGTTTCTTCGTGTGCAGGTAACTTAGATTTACAGTAGATTGTGAGCAGGTCTTCTTACCATCTAGAATCCGAACCCGACTCAACAATGTTTGTGCACCTTTTATGTTTATAGTTGGCATGTACCTAATAGGTTAAGTTTTGTTGGGATAGAATGATGTTTATAACTAAATGTTGCATTTTGATGTTCTAGAAGTGATATATGTGGTGGATGTGCATGTATATATATATGTGTATGCAACTTAGAATTCTCAAAGTTTGATTAAGGTGTGAGATATGTGATGGGTACCTTGATTGAAATGTATGAATGAACCTAGCAAAGGGTTGATACATTATATGTCATAATGTGCAAATATGTGCAATTTGGATTTGCTATGGTAGGATTAGGGAATGATACATGAAATGGCAGTTTAATTATGAAGTGATGAATGAACATGTATAAGTTTGCATCTAGTATATTTTGAAAATTAGGTAAGCTAGTGAGAATGATTGGGATGATTGGAAATATTTAGTTAGAACATTATACTTATATGAATTGAAAGTGTTATGGATTGTTATGGAACCTATTTTTACTGTACATCTTGTCAAAAAGAAGAAAATAGTAAGGTTAAAGTGAATATGCATTGGCGTGCCTCAAAATTGCAGGTTTTGTAAGTTGGTATTGTAGAAACAGTATGTGACGTTGCAATGTCAAATGTATGTCACCGCGACGAGAAATGGCTTGTAATGTCACGTTGAGATAAGGAACCTCGTCATCTCAACGAGGCCAAACAGTGACGTCGCGATGTCGAGCGAACTAACGTCGTGATGTGACAAACTGTTTGGCAACTTCACAACATGTAATGTTGACGTCACGACGTCAACCCTGTGTTTTGAAAATTTTACAATTCAGTCTTGTTTTGATCTCGGGTTAACTTAAAAGCTTTCAGAAGCTCGTTTAGGGCTTGAGAATGATTCTATACTGTATTGTTGTTTATAATTCTTATGATTAATAACTTTATGATGTGGATCCGTATGTAATTTGATCATAGTTGCTTCGGCAGCGAATGGGGCTCACTGTAACTCAAATCAAACGATCGGGTCAGGTATAAGGTGTTACACATGCAAGGAACAGTGACACTTCGATGCATCTTATCGATATTTCCGTATATCCTATTGTGTTCTATTAAGTCTACAATTGGGCAAATTAATCAAAAAGGTAAGTGAACATTAAGTGGCAATGGTAAGTGGTTTATAATTTATTGAATTGGTATCTTATTGTAGATTTTATTGAAATAAAATCTACACATGATGATAGAGATTAATGATAGTATTATATAATCATGTTTACATATAAGTATATAATTGTGCTTGTGTATGGAACGAATTTTAGATGTGTTGATTAATTATTGATATGCTTACTAAGCTCTCATGAGCTTTACACGTAGGTAAAGATCTTTTTGAAGTATGATTTCAAACTTTTAGGCATAAATATGACATGTACATAGGAATTTATTGAGAATGTTATATATATAATTTAAAGAATGAAATTGTTGAATATTGATCTTCATTGAAAACTTTGTATATTTTATATGCTTGAAGTAGTTTCATGATGATTTGATTAATGTTTACGGTTGGAAAATATATTTTAACAATGGTTACTGGTTGTTTGGAAGGGATATAGTCGGTGGAAGTGGTTTAATGTGATTAGGAAGCAAATTGTGCAAGTTTTGAGGTTGCAGGATCGACGTCACGATGACAAGCTGTTGACGTTGTGACGAGCTTTGACAATTTGTCACATCGCAACGTGGAGCCTAGTGATGTCGTGACAAGCTTTCGATGGCTTGAGTCTATATCTTTTTGTCTCAAATTGAGTTTTGGCTAATTAGGAAGCTTTCAAAATGTTCGTTTTAAGCTCAGTTAAGTTAGAAAATCATTTTATTTATGCATTATGAATATTTTGTTGATATGATATTATTGTAGTTGTTCTGGCAACGAATGTGACATCTCGATACCTTGATCTGGAGAACAGGTCGGGTAAGAAGTATTAAAATATTATATTATAAAAAATTAATTAAATTTAAACTTTTCAAAAATATTTACACTCTCTCCCTCCCCATAATTCTCTCTTCTCTTTTAACGCACATTAAAAAAATGTTAGATAATACCATTTTTCTTAACTTCTTCTGAGTATTTGGATTTCATGCTTATTTGGGGTTTTCCCATAGATATTCACCCAACACTAACTATTTTATGCAAGGTATATATAAAAGAATGGAAAAAGTTATTTTTAAGAAACACAATACATAGGATTTGAATTGAGGTGAGAAAAGATTTAAAATCAAGATTTAAAATTAGAAAAGAAACCCATCGAAATCTATGCTTTATCATCGAAAAATAAAGTTGTATGAGTTATTAGGTGTATATTAAAAGAAATGAATATGTTTATAAAAAAATAAATAATATTTAACTTTTTTTTAGATTTTTAAGTTAAAAACTGTCATATGTTACAAAACGATTAGCTAAGAGATATTTTTTTTTGTAGAAGGAGACAGCTAAAAGCGATTATAAAATTAAACATATACTAACATAAAGCCTTAATTCGATCATCATCTAATAATCTAAGAACTGAAATCGGGGGTGTGTGGAAAACTCGAAATAACCCATCCGCTGGCATAGAAACTTTCGCCATATGATTGTTTAATGGTTGGGTAATAGGGAAGCAAATACTGCTTGTTTTTTGAATCAAACTTGATTCAATGAAATAAGAAATTTTGTTGGGGTTTAGGATAAAATTTTAAAAACTGGAGTCAAAATTAAAAATTTTCTATTAAAACAACTTAAATTTAATTATTAATTTTTAGATGGATAAAAATACAATTTATCTATCGAACAAAGGGGCTAAAGTAATTAAAATGAATTAATGTAACTTAAGAGGGACTAAAACTACAATTGAATCACGGGGTCAAAAGTCGCAACCCTTGTTTACTTCTAGCTTTATCCTTACCAAGACTTTATCACATTCTTTTATCTCCATATGTGATTTAGTCAATATAATATTTCATATTATATAAAACTTTTAATATCTTCTTTTTTCCCTTTCCTTTATTTTAATGATTTTTTTGGATAAGTAAATTGTATTATTCAAGAAGTAAAAAAAAAAAAAAAACATACTACATTCAACAATCCACAACAATCAAATTAAAACTGTATAGTAAAAACCTATACAAAACCAAGAAACACATCAAATTACAGCACCCAAAACCAAAAACCTAACTTACACATTTCTCAAACTTCATTGCAAACATAATCGATTATTGATAGGGTCTAAATCAATGGAGTATTTACCACTAAAACGAAGACGCACAGTATTTTTACTTTTCTTCAACAAAACTTCAACAAAAGCATAAGAATTTTCAAAAAGCCTACTATTCTTTTCGCACCAAATAAATATATAACAGCATTCCATGCAAACTTGAGTAGGTAGATAATGAACGATTTCCCTTTCAAACAAAAAATTGTCCAATTAAATTCTTTTATGGTCTGCATTCCTTTAATGATTTTTATCCAAACATAGGTTAGCTGAAAATGTCAAATTTCTACAACATTAAAAGATAGTAAAAATTGTAAAAAAAATAAAAATAATAAGGATAAACAACATTAGTAGTTACAAAATAATTATCTAATTATTAGTCACTTAATTATAAAAAAATTACAAAATAGTTACCAAATTATTAGTAAATTTTTTTTAATCACACAACTATGAAAAATTACAAAATGATCATTCAACTATTCAAATTTGTTTTTTTTGTCACTCAATTATCTTGAATTTTTGGCTATTTTCATTTTTCCGTTATCCAACTAGTGATCAAATAATACTAAATTAAATAGTTGTACGATCATTTTGTAATTTTTCATAATTGAATTATCAAAAAAAAATTTACTAATAATTAGATAATAATTTTATAAATTTTTATAATTGAGTGACAATTAATGTAGTTTACCCTAATAATATTACTTCAACAATAAAAAGAAAATATATAATGTCTTAAATTAACCAATTAAACATCGGGCATGCACCTGAACACTGTCCAAAACTAAATTCCAAGAAGCCATCAGACCTTGAAAACTAGCAGAGATGCAACAAAACAAAACAATAGCATCACAGCTACCTTATCTTCAAAGCAACCAGTTTAACTTTCCTTAGTTTGACTTGTCTTTTAGAATCTTTGCCTCCCCAACACCTTTTATTCTTCCCTTTATCTTCACTTACAAACTACTAAAGCAAGCTCAGATAAATCTTTTCTTTGGTAGAAAGGTATAGTCTCCCCCCTCCCCCTCCCCCTCCCCCTCCCCCTTTCCTTTCTTTTTTTTATCTCTTTTAATTCTGGGTATTGTTTAATCATTTTTGAACTTCTTGATTCTTGCAATAAAAAAGAGTGATTACGAATTCCAGTTTTTCAATGGGTTTTCTTCGGAAGTTGTTTTAATGAGGTTCATGGAAGGTGTTCTTGATTCTTGACTTACTTCGAATTGATTGTTGCTTATTGAACCTGCTAAGTTCGAGAATGAATAATCGTTTTTTACAAAAAAAAAAAAACTAAATTAGGTAATTTAGTTATTTAGGGTTTGATTTTATTGGTCGAAATGATTACTTAAATGATGAGATAATTTTCACACTGTCTGGGGGGGGTTACTTTTGTACTTTTTACTTTGCTTTAGTTTTAGGTTTGATACTGGCTTTTGATATTTAGAGCATCATGCTTGATAACGCGAAGGCATCCTCTTTGGATGTTGCCAAGGTTCTGTCCCTGGCTTTATAGAGAGCCTAAGGGCGCCTCTTAAGTCGCTAAAGAGTGAGAGCGCATTGTGTGACACCTTGGTTCTTGCCCTTCAGCGAGGCTTTTTCAGAACTGGGGATGAAACCTTGAGAGTTATCAGCTCGTCAGCGGCACCCAAAGGAGATAATACCCTCATGTTATCTGCATGATGCTCTAACAGATATAATGGAAAGTTCATATATTTTGAATTAAAAGAAATAGGAAGAGGGGATAGAATCTTAGGTTAAAAGCTTAAAGCCGTATTGAGATCGCACAACGTGTTGCTATATATTTTTTCCTTTATGGTGTCTTCAGTTTGATTAATGGAACATTTTTTGGTTTTATGTATGTGATTATACTAATGTTAGATAGTTCACACTTACCCTTTGAAGCTAAATTTATGACAAATCTTGGATTAATGTTTGTTTGTTTTTTATTTTGCCAAATAAAGCCTTGACATGTTATTATTGTATTTGATGAAGGGAAATGAGAAGGATATAATAAGTGCTGCTTGGTGTACTTGTTGAGTTCATGATGGAGTTACTTGCTTCTATTGGCTGCCATTTTCGAATTCCTTTGAAAACCATGTGGTTATGGATATCTCTGGTACTTGTGCTGCAATATAGTAAAACTGTGCTTTCAGATTCCAACTATTTAATTGGGCTGGGAAGCTACGACATTACTGGGCCAGCAGCCGACGTTAATATGATGGGATATGCTAACACAGAACAAGTTACTTCGGGGATTCACTTTAGGCTGCGAGCTCGGTCATTTATCGTGGCAGAGCCACAAGGGAAACGAGTAGTTTTTGTTAATCTCGATGCTTGCATGGCTTCACAATTAGTGACTATAAAGGTTCTTGAGAGATTGAAAGCAAGGTAATTGTTATCACAGCAAGTTAGGCTTGAAGATCAGCTTCTTTTTTTTAACCATATTAAAGTACATTCCTGATTGAAGTTTATGCTATTATCTCTTTGTCTAACCTTTTTGGTTTTCGAACAATGTTGCATCAACATGGAGTAAGACCGAACCAAAAGACACCAAAGCCTTTGAAATAGATGAAATTCAAATGGATTTTAGTTTGATATGCATATAGTGTTTATATTTTAACCTTTGACTTGTCTATCCTAATTTAGCTGCTACTTCTACCTGCAGATATGGGAACTTATATACTGAACAGAATGTTGCTATCAGTGGTATTCACACCCACGCAGGTCCTGGTGGTTATCTCCAATATGTGGTGTATATTGTTACATCCCTTGGATTTGTACGTCAGTCATTTGATGCCCTGGTAGATGGCATCGAGAAAAGTATTGTACAAGCTCATGAAAATCTCCAACCTGGATCAATTTTCGTGAACAAGGGTAAGGAACATGAAATATGCAGTTGCTACCATCCTGTTCGTGTTTTTAGAAGTTGTCGATATTGTTTAGCAGAAATAATGTGACTGGATAATCTTCTTTGATTCTGTTATCTCCATTCTCAAGTTGAAGTTTTCTGAAATGTTGTACACACTAGTTTCTGTACCTATTTGGCTTTATCTTGCTGTGATTTCCACTTTGTGTTGTATATCTGAGGCGTATGCATTTATTTATTTATGCTCAAAGATTATGGATTGTGAACAGGAGAGCTATTAGATGCTGGAGTAAACCGTAGTCCGAGTGCCTATCTCAATAACCCTGCATCAGAGCGGAGCAAATATAAGTACGATGTTGATAAAGAAATGACCCTTTTAAAGTTTGTAGATGACCAATGGGGTCCAGTGGGTAGCTTCAACTGGTTTGCAACTCATGGAACATCAATGAGTCGTACAAACTCGCTGATCAGTGGCGATAACAAGGGTGCAGCAGCACGATTTATGGAAGATTGGTTTGAGCAGAACAATGCTAAAAGTAATGAATTGGGTACTGATGAAATACCTCGAAGAGTTTCGAACATCATTTCTAGTATTCATAATAATCGTAAGAACCAGTACTAGATATTATCTTTAATCTGCAACAGAAATTATTCATCCGATCCATAATATGTAGCTTGAATTTCTTGATGTGCTGCCTGGGTCCGTGCAATAATTCTTTTAATGTCTTTTTAATGTAGACCATGAGTTGCTGGAGCTTGCTTCATCCTTCCAGTCTTCTCCTGGTAAGCCTGCAACCAGGATTTCAAGTGCTGCTAGACGTGTCAGGAGTGCTCTTCGACGGGCTGATAAGCCGGGATTTGTGTCTGCATTTTGCCAAACAAATTGTGGTGATGTTAGTCCCAATGTACTTGGAGCATTTTGTATCGACACTGGTGTTCCTTGTGACTTCAATCATAGTACCTGTGGTGGAAAGAATGAACTATGCTATGGCCGAGGACCAGGGTAATCACTATTTCTCTTCCTGCTATGTAATTTTTTTCTCATGACATACCTATATATTGTGTCAGAAGACTAAAATGCTTCACTTGGCAGCTATCCTGATGAATTTGAAAGTACACGTATTATTGGAGAGAGACAATTTAATAAAGCTGTGGATCTGTTTAACAAAGCATCTGAGCAATTAGAAGGAAAGGTTGACTATCGCCACACATATGTAGACTTTTCCCAGCTTGAGGTTACAATTCCTAAAGCAGGAGGAGGTACTGAGGTGGTTAAAACATGCCCCGCTGCAATGGGATTTGCTTTTGCAGCAGGAACAACTGATGGCCCTGGGGCATTCGATTTTAAACAAGGAGATGACAAGGTAATTTAAGACTACACCTGTATTTTTTGGTTTTCTGTGCCATATGTTTGCCTAGTTTGTATGATTAATGTTGTTGGAATGTTATGTCAGGGAAATCCTTTCTGGAGGCTTGTGCGCAACTTACTTAAAACTCCTGATAAAAAACAAGTAGAGTGTCAGTCTCCAAAGCCCATCTTGTTAGATACTGGTGAAATGAAGCAACCGTATGATTGGGCGGTAAGTTGCAACAATATCTCATAGGGGACATACAAGTCCATCCAGGTCTTCATAATGTGAAAGTCATATGCCATAACACGAGCTTTACTTAGATGCCTGATGAAGGATTGGAATCATTTGACTCGTGGATTCCTCTGATGACATTTTGTCTTCTGTTGTGTCTAAAAAGATGCTTGTGATTCTTTTTCCCTTAGAATAAGTTCACTAATGATGCATTTGCTTGATTTATAATCTTGGCAGCCTTCAATACTTCCAGTACAGATCCTTCGGATAGGACAGCTAGTCATTCTCAGTGTACCTGGAGGTAGTAGCTTTTCCCCATTTGTATCTTCTGTTTTCACTTTAAAACATGAGGATGAATTCTCACCATTTTGATTCAAGCAGAATTTACGACAATGTCTGGAAGGCGGCTTCGAGATGCTGTAAAAACCATGCTTACAAGCAGCGGTAATGGAGAATTTGGTAGTAACACTCATGTTATTATAGCTGGGTTGACCAATACATATTCACAGTACATTACTACCTTCGAGGAGTACCAGATTCAGAGATACGAGGTCAGTGCCGAATCAGCAATACTTGTGTGGATAATAACCCAAATATTAACAATTATTGGCTACACAAAACATCTATACTATATTTTTTTTTCACAGCTTTATTCTGACTCTCTGTAAGTTTGCTTAGATGGAGAGCTTTAGATCTTGAACTCACGACTAATGCGGCTTGTGCCAGGCAAAAAATTGGCATTGAATAGCTGTATTTTTGTTCTCTTCACTCTTGTGGCTAGCTTTGGTGCTTGGTTCAAGAGCTTTAGAACTTGAACTTACTATAGCTTGTGCTAGAAATAAATTTGGTCATACATGCATATGAAGAACATGTGCACATCTGCAATGGTGACTGCCATTTCATTTGTGTTTGGAACTTGTAATCTCATATTTATGATCTGTCTAGTTCTTTTACAAGTTCTTCGTGTTTCTTAGGGTGCCTCCACGCTGTATGGTCCGCACACACTCAATGCCTACATTCAGGAGTTCCAGAAGCTCGCAAGTGCACTTATCAAAGGCCAAGCTGTTGAACCTGGCCTGCAACCTCCCGATCTTCTAAAGAAACAAATAAGCTTTCTCACTCCTGTTGTAATGGACTCTACCCCTGCTGGTGTAAATTTCGGGGATGTCAGCTCCGATGTTCCGGCTAACTCAACTTTTAAGAGAGGCAGCATGGTGACTGTGGTCTTCTGGTCGGCGTGCCCCAGGAATGATCTCATGACAGAAGGTACATTTGCTCTTGTTGAGATACTCCAAGGGAAAGATACATGGGTTCCAGCTTATGATGATGACGATTTCTGCCTTCGGTTTAAGTGGTCAAGACCTTCGAAACTAAGCCCCCGAAGTGAAGCAACCATTGAATGGACAATCCCTGCATCTGCCTCGCTAGGAGTTTACAGAATAAGACATTTTGGTGCTGCAAAACGGCTTATGGGATCGATTCAGCATTTCACGGGTACATCCAGTGCTTTCGTGGTAGCATGATTTGTATATACGTATGGCAGCTTACATGTTTCATTTTTGTTGCGCTTTATATGTAACGAGTTGCCATTAGACTATAACACGTCGAATCCAGAAATGTATCTGTAATGCTGAAACTCTTCTACCTCATTTGATTTCCACTGAATTAAAATCTGTCTTTGATAGTTTATTAACGAATTGCATCACTTCTTGGCATAAAGTTAGTTAAAATATGCTGTATTTTTTGTAAATTAAAAATCTAAAAAGTAAAAGAGATTAAGTTTCAAAAAATAAAAATAGAGAAGAGTGCAAAGTACATTTTAACCCACAAAGTTGAGAATATTTTTATTTTTTTATTTTGAATTATTAACTCTTTGATAAGGCGCATACAAGTATTCAAATCCAGATCTTCTAGGATAACATCATTTTCTTTTTTATTAGAGCTACTCATTGGGTTCAATATTTTTATTGTTAGTTATATTACTAAATTCACTATAGAATAACAATTTATTAATATTATTATGTAATAATAGTAAATCTAATATTAATTAAATATTAATTAATATGATAGTATATTTATGTGAAATTAATTAATTTGGTGATATCTTTTAAAAGTTTACTTAAAAATAACCTTATATATTATTAATTAATAGAATTATAAATCTATAAAAACTATTAAATATAATTGCATAAATTAAAAATAATAAAAACCAAGGTTTTTAATTGAATAATTTATATATAAATATTATAATAATTAATAATGTTAACGTTAATGTACTAGTTACCAATTTTTATATAGTAATTTTCTCTTTATATTAGAATTTATAACTTATATATAATATATATATATATATATATATATCATATCATGTATATATTTATGCATAACATTTTCATAAAGTTTTTAATCGATTTGATTATTACATATGAAAATATTTTATTATTTAGTATTTGTTTATTCTAAGGGTAAACTATATCTCATGTCATTAAATTATTAATAAGCTTACGTTTTGGTTACTTAACTTCAAAAAGTTACAAAATAATACTGAATTATTTGAAAGTTTTCATTTAAGTCACTAAATTATTCGAAAGCTTTTATTTAAGTCATTGGGCTACTAATTTTTTTTTTAAAAAAGTTCGGCTAGCGAACTTCAAGCTGCAATTCAACGATTGGTGCGGTGGATTAATACTCATCGAGTAGAAATGTAGAATAACATGTCTTAAATCCAAGTTGATTTGACGAGTGACGATTAGTGTTGGAGATCGAAAAAGAAAACTATATGGATTTTGGTTCGTAGATTCGTGATGTTAAAAAATGTTTCATGAAAGAAAACTGAACTGTAAAAGAAAAGTGGAAAGAGAGCTTTCGATCAGTGCAAGCAGTGCGATAGAGAAGATTACACAACAACGATTTTAATAGCTCGATGACTTAATTAAAAACTTTTGAATATTTTAATTATCATTTTGTAACTTTTCTAAATCAAGTGACCAAAAATGTAAATTTATAATAATTTATTAACCTTGACTATAAATTACCCTTATTCTAATAATGAAGGATACAAAAATATTCTAATTGATTTAAACAAATATTTTATGTGGTAAATATTGATTTTCCCTTAATAATTATTAACATATCAAATTTCCATATGTAAAATCTTAGATTATTTTATCTCTTATTCAATATTATAAAATCATAAAGATAAATTTAGTCGCTAATATTTATATCTTTTGTTAATTTAATTATTTTTTAATTAAATTTGATCTTTAATCTTTTAAAAAAAATCATTATTTTTTAGTGAAAATATTGATTAAAGTATTAAATGTTTAGACATAATAACTTATATGACAATCTAAATATACTTTATGCTTTTTATTTTTTTATGAACTATTTATATTTTTTACTTTTGAATGATATATATAACAAATGATTTCGTGTCAATATGAAATACACCTAAATTACCACAAAAATTGTTACACCAACATCATTAAAAATTTAAATGTGCTTGATAAGATAAAAAAGTAATAGAATGGAAAGAATAAAAAGAAAAGTGGGAAAAAAAACTTTGAGCGTATTTAATTGGAAAGAAAAGTGAGGAAAGAAAAATATACAAATTTGATTATTAAGTTTTTTTTATTTCATTATCACATCATCTTAAAAAAATCAATATAAATATTGCATATGTTAATTTGTAATTGAGTTTAACTTGAATAGTTTGATAACATTTCAAGTCAAGCTCAAGTTTTTAATATCTAATTGAGCTAGAGTATGTTAAAGTCACAAGTTTTTGGTGGGAAAAAAAGGAACACATAATTTATAACAAAATGGGAAAATCCAAGCAAAAGAGAAATGTTAATCATCCACCTAATCTAAACCAACTTAACATGCTTGGCAACATGTTGAAAGCCTTAAACATTAATGACAATCAAACATATATTGTAGTCAACAGGGAAACAAGATCCATCCGAAAATCAAAGTTAAACTTGTGGCTTAGTCTCATCCTCATCTTCTTCAATCTTGGGTGCCAAGTAGAATCTGATATAACCCATCTCAGCTATCTTATACTCGACCACAACAGGCAGCTCTGATGACAAGCTGATTGTCACTGTGTTTGACAATGGAGTAGCCTTTGTAAATGAATTCATGTACCTCAATGCAAATGTCAATGATACTGGCTCATTCATCTCTATAATTGTTGCTTCTTCAGGCTGCATTTGTTTATTAAAAGATCAACAAATTGTTGTGCAAATTATGATACTTGCAGAGGAAAACAGGAAGAACAAAAATACGATTGGACAAACGACTTACTTTATCTACAGTGGTATTTTGCCTAAGAACAATATTTGCAGTTCCGATATCACCTCTTGTGGAAAACTTCACACCTTCCTTGGTAACAGAGATAACAACTGCAACAACATCAAAAGGAATTAACATTTGCAATCAAATAAAAAAGATGGGAAGAAACTATGCTGTAAGGATCCTCCAAATATATGGAAAAACTTAACGAATCTATACACAATAATTATAGAATGCTAAAATATTGGAGCAGTACCAGTGTCACCAATGCTTGCAAGATCTTTGCAAATCCTTGCAAATTCAGCTGAAGGCATCCTAACAATAGCATGGTACTCTGCTTCTGGAATCCCAAGGTGTTCACTATCAATATCCATCAGCTTCATCTCAAAATCTGATATCTTGTCTTGGGCTTTAATCCATTAGCATATGCATAAAGAAATGAATACTAAATATCAGCTCAATCTTATAACAAACAGATTAGCAAGTCATTGATACAAAAGTTTGGGAGAGTGATCCCATTACAATTGAACAATCACAAACGAGTTTATCAATCTCCATAACTAGTGAAAATAAACAATATATTCGTAGCCTATATAGCTCCCTTTAGCTTTCCACCAAATCCCAGCAACCAAACAGATGACACAATTTCCAACATAAAAAAGTCGAAACTGTTAAAACACTAAAAAAATACCCGATTAACAATAAATCCCATAAACCCTAAACTCAAGCAAAACACTACACGACCCGCAAAACCCAGGGAAATAGAAAACTTACTGGGGCTCTCGAACATGAAAGTAACAGTGTCGCTGCCATCATCAGCCTTGATTGTGATGATGTCATCATTTCCGGCACATTTCAGCATCTTGGACATGTTACCGAGATTCATCCCCATGGAAATGTTCCTGTCGCAGCGATAGTGCTCGAACCCTTCCGATCTGAGCAACAGGGATACCAGCGCCACGTGACTCGAATCCATGGCCTGCAAAGAAAACCCCGTCGCCGAACAGTCGAAGTTGGCATCGTTGACCAAGTCCTTAATCGCTTCCAAGACTTTCTTTAGAAGCGAACCCTGAACTAGCCTAAGCTCAAGCATTTTTTAGTAGTTTTTTTTTTCTTCTCTTTTTGGTTCTCTTGCGAAAGAGCCGGGAAGCCTAGGGTTTTGAGCGACAAAGAGATGGGTTTTGAGAGTTTATATAAAATGGGGAATTGATTTTGAATGGGGAGGGTTCAACTGGCGGGATTGTGTGGTGTCGGTTCCCGCCATTGTGTTTCCGCTAAATGTGAAATGGAGGATTTAGTACTTTGGACTCTTTTTGACTTGGTGGTCCATCCGGCTACGTCAGCCCGGCCCATTAGACAATGGTTTTTTATTTGGGTCGAGTTGGTTTGGCCCAAAATTAAATGAATTTTTTGAAATTCTTATTTAAATTTAATTATAAAAATATATCAACATTAATATAAAATTCTATGTTTTAATAATTTTAACAGTAATATGGGCTTTTTGAATAAGTTGAGTCAACCCATGAACACTTCTAGCTTTTATCATTGTTAATATTATTTTGTATTTTGGGAATGTTGCTAAATTTCGACCATTGTCAATTGAATTTTCGATTTTCAACCATTCTTCAAGAGTCATTGAGTCAAGCGATGAAGGATTAAATCAAAATTTCACGTATAAAATTATAAAAAAAATCGTATATACAATTATACATTAAACATAATTCATGTATAATTTTGAGATTTATCCCTCGTACCCACATGTAAGACATTAATGGGGTTCATATAACTATCCAACAACTTAGGGCTTCATTGGTCCTTCTATTAGATTGGGTTTCAACTTTAAGCCCTATTTACTATTTACTCCAATCTGATAAAGAAATCCAACAAACGAACACATAACGTAAAGAGGCCGACTCATTCACTAACTTTAACACAAGAATCATTAGGGTTAATGACCCCATTATGTTACCAAAATCCTTTTGGTAATGGTATGTACTGAGTTATAAATATTATTGTATCATTATTTTTTAAAATTCTAAGTAGATAATTTATTTATTCAAATAAGGTGATGAAATGTTATGAAGTAGCAAAACAAAATGTCTTGAAAAAATGATAGAGAAGATGATCAGAGCGGACTCTAGAGAATAAGTGCAGTGGCAGATGGTCACGATGATGGTGGTAAGTGACAGAGGATGGTGAAGGTTGTGATGATTGTAGCTATTGTAGACAGAAACATGCAGAGAGAAATTTGAATATGTTTAGATTTGTTAAAAGATAAAAAAAATTCAGATAAATTTATTCGACCACTATTTATAGTCATTCTAAGATAGTTATTAGAAGAACGATTACAAAAGAATGACATATTTTATAGGACATGAGAGAGATACGAATTAATTCAGAAAAGCGTGCTATGCATGATGGATAATTTAAACGAATGAAATCATATTTATGTTGTTAGTAACGAGTAATTGGAGAGAAGTTATAAAAATCGTGGATATAATTGTAGTGTTGTGAAAATTACAGTCATGTAACTCATTTTGTCAAAGAGAGTGCTATTGCAAACTCAAGTACCAGTGTGCAAGTTGATCAATAAAGCCTATCATATTATATATCACTGCTTCTAAATGTTCACAAGGTTTTTAATTATAAGAGATAGAAGTTAGACAATATATTTTTGTTTTAAATGGTATATCTACTATAATAAAATCTTTAGTTGAGTTAATATCACCAGTCAATTGGATCTCAACTTAATATTATCCAGCAATTATTCTTTTTTGTAAAGCAAATTATATTATTATGAGGATTTTTATTTTATTTTTTATATTGTATAAATCAATAACAAAATTACCCATAATATTTGAATCAAGAAAACCATGCATATCAAACCTTTAATTTTATCATTACAACATAAGCATCATTTAATTTTTATTTGAATTTTTAATAACTATATTTATCATGTAGATTTTTTCATCGACGTCACAAGTATGCTATAAATCTAGTGTGTGTATATATATATATTGCAGCATCATATCACATGTATTGTCTTAATGTAAGATTTTCATTAGTTAGTGATTTTTTTTTGTGGTAAGTGATGATATTATCATTTATGCGACACATCAAGATTTTTATTCATTGTTATGAAGTTATTTTGTAATTATGGATCTCTTTTCATTCATTTCAATAATTATAGTTGTGTAATTATTTTGATGTTAAAAGTAAAAAAATATGCAAAAACTACTGCATATTTGACTATAAAATATAATAAAAAATAAAGAAAATAAAAATATAATTTGTATTTAAATTATGATTATGATTATTGAATAACGAAATCATTTAATGCTTTTTTTTTTATAATAAAATTTGAATCTTTTATATTTTTTTGAGTTTTAAATAAATTATTAGTTTCATTTTAATTTATTTAACACCTATTTTGATAATGATTAAAATGAATTTGGAATTAAAAGTTTAGGGGTATGATTTATTATTTTTGGAATTAAAAGTCTATATTTGCAAGCATTAAATTATTTTCTAGATATTGAAATAAGTAATACATATTTTATACATATTAAAAGCGTGAAAAAGAAATTACACCATATTCAACAACTTATGGGTCCAAATTGTACACTTTTTTTAATTTTATTTCTGGAAACAAAAAACTCGTACGCGTTTAGGTTTGAAAATTCATGATTGATTGATAGGTGGGAAGTGGATAAGGTAAGGTTGGGAAGATATTTTATGGGTGCGAACATGAGAAGGGAAAAATATCAAGCAAACATCAAAATATCTTTCTTTCCATTTGCCAATAAAATCCGAGTTTATATGTGTTGAGAAAAAGTAAAGGACATAGAAGAGAAGCGAAATGGAGTTCTGTAGGAGGCCTAATAGGAGTGATGTGCATTTATCAGTGGAAGAAGAGGCCAAATTGGAGGAGCAGACCAGGGATTACTTTGATCAAACAGCACCTAGACGTCACACTAAGCCTCAACGGAGCGACTATTCTTCCAACTACGTCGATGCTCTTGCCGCCGGTGATTCCGGTATCCCTGAATTCCTAGAGTTTCAACGTCTGGAGAACGATCGCCAGGTCTGTTTTTTTCCTTCTTAAAACCCAAACCCCCAAAGCATTTCTCATCAATGAAAAAATTAAATTGCGTTTGCCGGGAGTCGAACCCGGGTCTATTGCTTGGAAGGCAATTATCCTAACCGTTGGACTACAAACGCTTGTTGATATGAGGTTTTAGATGAAAATATTTCTAGAAAAAGTAATGCTTGTATTGCCTATCCACCTCAATTGGATTTCGAGGCAAAGAGTTAAATTGTATTTTAACTCTTCAACTTGAAAAAAAAAAAGTAAATTAGTTTAGATCAAAAAGTAAAATTAATTTTTTTTGTTCAAAATTTTATCCATTTATACTATTAAAAATAGTGTGATTGTTAGAATAATCAGATAATAATACGTGGCATGTCACATATACTTCATGCTGATTTTTGACAGAAAAAATAGATGAATTTTTAATAAAATAATCAGTTTATTTTTTAATATAATGTATAAAAATCAATTTACTAATTTTTTAAATAGAAGAGACAAAATGCAATTTAAAGTATCTTTTTAATTATCCATCTCATTTGTTCGGTGCAGCTTTACTTGTACAAATTTTCTTCCCTGATTTTCCTTTTTGTCTTCAAATTTTGAAACAAGAAAATAGTTTACAATGGAAGTGAAGTGAGAGAAGAATTTGTGGAGACTGAATATTATAAGGATCTCAATTGCGTCGACAAACACCACCACACGGTACGATGACAACCTTTCATAAAATTTTCTCATTATTCTCTTCAACTATAATCATAAGCCAAAAAAAGATTAAATATGATGGGTCTCGGTTTTCAGACAGGAACAGGTTTCATAAAGGTAGAGAACGACAATGGCAGAAGCTTTAATTTGGAACCAGATTCAGACACCAGCTGCCATGCCTCTTGTAAGGGAAATCCAGCAACTAACGACTGGATTCCAGCTGCTTCGGATGCGGTAAAAAATACCAACAGAACTTCGATTCATTTCATTAGTTAGCATCTAATGAAAATGACTGGCTTTTAACTACGTTTACTCTCTCTTTGATTTTCCAGGTTTATGTTGCTTCAGACAAGCCCAACAGGAGTGATTAATGAATTTGATGAACCAGCAGTGTTTTTCAATTGTCTTTTTTTATCTCCTGTAACGTGTTTCTAAATTATGGTGTTAGAAAATAATTTAAGAACCAGTTCATGGTTATGTTAACTAGATTGTCTGGGTAGCAAGCTCGAAATAAATATAAATGAATGTGTTTTTTAGGTGAAAGTACTTGTTTAATCCTTGTACCATTAAAAAGTGAAGAATAATTGAATCATTTTAC
This sequence comes from Gossypioides kirkii, assembly GCA_005610355.1. Taxonomy (NCBI): domain Eukaryota; kingdom Viridiplantae; phylum Streptophyta; class Magnoliopsida; order Malvales; family Malvaceae; genus Gossypioides; species Gossypioides kirkii. The sequence continues at coordinate 35,795,186 of CP032245.1, read as the reverse complement.
TTTTTTAAATACATAGCAAATTGGTAAAATCAATTAAATTTCTAATGCAATATGTTTTAAATCCGAATTCAGCATTCAAAAGTGGATGGTAGATTGGGTAAATTTGAATAGACAGTACATTTAATTATGATTAATATAAAAACAACGATGACGGTAAATTTTAATATTGTAATGTGAAACAAAAAATAAATTAATCGTAGAACTTATTCAAACTCACATTAACTCTTCACTCCTAGGTTATATTTTACCCATAAAAAATTATTCCATACATTATCGATAGAATTTTTAAACAAAGTTAAAAGAAAAACACACTTTTTTAGTTTAACATACAAAAAATATAAAAAAGGAAATGAGACGTGGCAGTTCTATAACTCGGCTATTGGAGTTAAAAATGGCCGGTATATCAAACACTAATCCTTTCCCAAAACAGATCAAGGAAATCATTATGATAATTTTAAAGACATCAAATGTACAAATCAAAGTTAGAAAAAAGGTCATGCGAACTAGGTCAATGGTATCCTGATCTGAAAGGGAAATAGATCTCAATATGTAGGCTTCTAGAACTAAGGTAAAATGGTTAAAAATAGTTTTGATTAAGGATCTATCAACTTAACTATGTCAGAATCATTAATCTCACATATCACACTCCAGTAATGTACAAACTAGCTGCAAAAACGATATCACGCTTTATGGCATTGGAAGCAGATTCCATTTTCTTGTAAAGCGATGAGTTACCCATTATAGCTGCGGCAGTTTTGAATTCACGACAGGTCTCATCCAGCCTGACGATTGTTCGCACTATAAGGCCTTCAGGAACATCCGTGAGCTCACATATATCGGCAAACGGGGTTCCCTGCAACAAGGAAGATATATAAATATATATTAGGATGACAAACTAAAACCCAGATCAAGGTCTAATCAGCAAGCTTAAGTTATGAAACCTTTGCCCATTCGTAAACCACTTCAACAAGACCGAACTTGAGATTTTCATGAGCATACTCCTCGGGTGTTATTGGTAATTTGAACTCTGCTTGAAGTTTACCAAGTCTTATAGCTGTGTCATACAACCTGGAGGAAAAAATTATCCAGTTTAAATTCTCACCATATCATGGCCAGGAATGAACAGATGAAAGCTTTTCTTTTTTCTTTTTTTTTTTAAATAAGGGGTAGGGGTTATCCAGGGATTGACACAGTACTTGAACACATGTCCTTTGCCACTCCAGGTGTGGTTCAGTCAACAGAACCCTTGATCTAATCTAAGTGTCAAAAATGACTCAGAAGTGCTATCTATAATTTCTTGCAAGGACACCAGCTGAAGCACAAACCTAGCTCGTATGTACTAACAAAGTATTGGGGATATTAAGCAAACCAATATTGTAAAAGAAATTTCAAGCATAAGACTGACACATTTATTACATTAGAATTGCAATGACAATATTTAGCAAAATAATCTCTGCAAAATAAACTTCATGCAAGACTTCACATGCATAAAGAGAAAATGGAGATGAAGATAACCTTTGTTTGGCCTGAGAGAGTTTGGATGTAAGAGAAGGTTCGGATGTGTTCTTTTGCTGCAAAACAAAGGCAGACATTAAAGCCACTGCTTCTTCGGGTTCAAGGTCATCGAGTTGATTCTCAAATAAACATTCTGTGCATATCAATTCCTCCCCTGAATTCATCTCACAGGCAACACGACCTTTTATTTGAACCACAAGGTCTTCATCTATATAACCAATTTCTTTCAGAATATCAATCTGCAAGAAGCTTTTAGTGTTATAAAAGATGCTAAATAAATATCAACATCAGAAAATCCATCTTATTCATAGCAGAAGAATGGCCTAAGATATATGCACAGTGCAAGGGCATACCCGGCCCTGAAATTCTGGCATCTGTTGAAGTGCTTCGTTAGATAGTTCAAATTGAAGAGCATTAACTTCCTCTTTATGCTTCTTAATTTCTCTGGCTAATTTAATGTGCTCCTCCAACTTTATACATTCATGGCATTTGTTCTCCGACATTTTCTGCAGTAGATGGGTCCATTTGTAGTATGCTTTAACGAGATCCATGTCTTTCAATTTTAAGTCTGAGAAAAGAATTAGTATTAGAAAGGTCTCTTTTGATTAATAGACAAACCTAAACTACGACCACAGATCACAACATCAAAAGGAACATACTTAGTGAAAGAAAAGCAAAACAGAGTTAGTAGACAAGGCTTAAAAGAAACCCTCAACGAGAATCATTACCCTAAATGCTGGAATCATTGTGTCCACTAGGTAGGGAGAATAACCTATGAGAAACAGAGAGCAACTGGCAAGAGGCCTTGTGTTTTGATTGTTTTCACCTCAGATCTGCTGAAACACTATCATTGTCCTAAGTCAACAAAGCTGCAAAAATGCTTGTTGGTATTTCTAAGTTTCTAAGAACATGTACAATAGCATATCTCATAGCTAAAGCAGAGCATGCAAGTTGCTGAACGTCCTAGCTTCATTTACAACTCTAAAAACTATTAAAAGGAAGAAACGCAGCTAAATTCCCCCCAAATATCAACATTCCGAAGGATAAAATAACATCCATACCTTTAAGTGGATCTAAGGCAGGAGGATATTTGTTTCCATTAGACTTCAATTTCAAGAGCTGCTGAACTGTGTGGGAGAAAGCTGTATTGCTAACAAATTCAAGAAGTCCAGGTAGGTCCAATTTTATCCTGCTATTGCATATACATAAAAATTCTGTATTTTCAGCTTCTCTGACCTCAAAAGTCACTCCTGCAGCAGCACCACGGTGTGGCAGTGTTATGTTGATGATACCTGACCCTTTACGTGGACCAGCAGATATGCGGTAATCTTCTTCAAGACCACGCTTGGATTTTGGTAGCAGCACATAACCTTGAAGGAAGTCGGCACCTTTCTTATCTTGCAAGTTACTTCTGTGTGAGGGACTTTGAGTCATTGATGGCACATCAGGTTTAAGAAGTAGCACAATATATTGTTTGTTATTGGCAGGAGATGATTTCAGGACAACTCCTAGTAAATGGTCCTGGGCCTGTCAATTTTAAGTGCATAAATTTAGTATCCATGACTAAACAATGAAATGAAAAAGGTTCAACCTTAGGTGGTTCAATGTGAGTAAGACTTAAATAAGACCCTCAAACAAGAGATAACAGCAAAACCAAACCTAAATATGGCATAGAATGCTGTAGCGGCAGTAAACTATACAGGTGGAAAGAACATTCCACAACATCAAAATGACTGGATTTTAATTCCACTTTCTCCTCATGTGAGTTAATGTAGAAGAAGCATAAACGACTATGCTGAAAATCAACCAGCTTTTTATTGTATGATTAGTTCATTCTCTGCTTCAAAGGTTGCAAAAATTATGCATCTTATAGGAAAAAAATTCCAAACAATATAAGCTCAAAGTAGGATGATAATCATCAAGATAATTAGTGCACAAGACAAATTTTCTCTTGGTTTGCTGGGGAGGGGAAAGATACATGAGAAATTCTTAGTGTACCAACTTTCAGCTGCATGAACAATGAAAATTGGCCCCAAAACCAACGCTTTGAATACTGACAGAGACAAGCTTCCTTCGGTCAGAAGTAAAGCATCTTTTCCTAAATATATGTTCTTGACAGAGGTTACAAGAGCATAACAAACAGTGGAGCACCTAACTATGACTGACTCAAACATGCAAAGAACTAAACTGAAGTAACTCACTGACTGAGATTTGACCACAACCACTCTCCCTGGGGTAAGAAATTGTTGGGCTACAGAAGACTGCATGACAGCTTTTGATATCTGTTCACTGTGTTCCTCAGCTTCGGCATGCATCTCATAGTACTCTTCAATTGCTGGTTCACCTTTAATACATCTACAAGCAAATGGAAACTATTAAAGTGAGGATAAATACCAAACTTCAAAGAGCTGAACCTTAATTCTACAAGCAAATTGTGACAATTAAATGAGGATAAATATCAACCACGAAAAGAGCTATAGACAAAGAGATAATGCTGAAAGCCATACACCAATTATTAGACTTCAAAAATGATTTCAAATTAGTTCATTATGATAATGCTACTTACATCAGAAGTCAAAACTTAAATGACTTGGATTCCCTTTCATAGAATGCCATTGAAATTACAGCCACAAGAATCAAAACTGTTTGTCTTTCTATGCTACTTTCAGAACTAACAAAAGTAGTTTAAGCCTTTTATTTTATTTTGTCAGCTGAAAAGAAGTAAACAGTACAGAACAGAAACAGTACAGCTAGATTAGTATAATCCCCAAATATAGAACTTGTCAAATCACAGAACAGAAACAGTACAGCTAGATTAGTATTGGTTTATAAAACAGCTGAACTACCAAAATGTGCACTAACACAAGTAACAAAGCATATTTTGCAGGACAGACATGTTGGCAACCATTTCTATCATACAAACACTTACTCTATAGTTTTCTTTGGCTGCGCAAGCTTTCGCAGTAGTAGTTGCTGTTGCTCTGGAAGTTTCTTCTGAGCATGAAATTCAGCAAAACTTCGTTTCAACATGTCCTCTACCTGGAATCAAAGTCCACTTATATTTTCCAATCAATGCAAGTAAACAAACAGATAGCTAAACTTTGTATAATATAATATTTTATCCGGAAAAAAATGACAAAATCCCTAAAGATCAGTACATGCCTGCAGATAAGAGAGCACTAACTTTTTTGCTATGCAAGGTTAAATTAGATCCTTCGGAACCAACACGCCTAAAAACTGAGGCCAAGCATGTTACTGTCAACAATATTCTAGGATTGGTATTAAAAGAACCTCAAGTCTAGCCTTAAAGAGTGACAAACTATTTCACTAGGACATGAAAAGCATGTTACTGTCTAGTTTTCTAACGCAAAAAGAGATTGACTTTTCTTTTGTTCATTAGTAATATAAGTTACTGTTTCAATATTTAAAAAAAAAAAACAATAAAAGTTACTGGATAAGCATCCTCATTACTGTCATTAATAAACACACCACCCCAAAAAAGGAGAAACCCCCCCCCCCCAACTTGCACAAGGTCTAAACAGAATCCAAAAGGGGTTATATCAAATCAATATCAACCTGACAGAAGAAAAGAAAATGAAAATCAAGGAAAGCTGCTAAGAATAAACCATTATATACTAGAGATCATGGAGCGTGAATGAAAAAAATCGAAGATGTGCAATATCCTATATTTAAAAAAGTCACTCATCCATGCCCAGCAAAAACTGAAACAGTTATGCAGTGGATAAATAGCTCCTGTTCACTCCAAAACCATGAAGTACCTTCAGTTCTTCGACACGAAGGAGATGCAGGATCATGATGTATGTCAATCGGAATTGAGATTCAAGCTTAGTTGGAGTTCCAGTTATAACATCTTCCAGATCACTCTCTTCAGGGATTTCATCACGACACATCACAATAACTGTACCAATTTTATCAAGTCCTCTTCTGCCAGCACGACCTGCCATTTGAGTGTATTCCCCAGGAAGCACCCGTCTAAATTCCTTGCCATCAAACTTCCTTAATGTATCAAATACAACCTTCAAAAAATCTTAATTCAAGTCAAAATCACATTAAAAAAAGCACCATATAAGTATTCCAATATGCATAGGTTGAAGAAGACTTATGCTTCTATAATAAAACTTGCTAATTTGTGTAAAAGCACATATTAGCATTTGGCAATAATCAATACTTCAAATACAAGCACAAAAAGAGAGGATATATTGTGCAAAATAACAATTTGTAGGCTCATATTCCATGCAAAAGTTGGAACAGACAAACTCAGTCTTGTGTCCATCTAATTAAGCAACCCAAGATGGCAGTCCAGGCTATGCAATATGTAACTGCAATCCTATTTGGCACCAATAGGACTACATCAAATATCACTCACCGTTCTGGCTGGAGCATTAACCCCCATTGCAAATGTCTCTGTTGAAAACAAAACCTACAACAAAAATAACAAGCAATTACAAATTTGCCCATCTAAACTATCCAAAAGAAAGCAAAATACATGCTAAAACAAACTCCTAATAAAATCAAACCAAGATAAGCTCCAAAATAGTTTCCTATAAACATAAAATGCAGCATCAAAGCCAAGCAATAAAATGTAGATCATACGCTACATCAAACCAGTACAGCACTTGAATGCTTTTACCTTAATCACACCTCGACAGAAGAGCATCTCAACAACTTCCTTAACAATTGGAAGCAAACCTGCATGATGTACACCAATTCCACTGCAAAGAAGGCTCTGAACTCTGACAACCTACATCTCAATCAAATTAGAACTTCTGAAACAAAAAGGATTTATACAAAAGTAAAAATTGAATTTGTAGAATATGAAACCTGAGGCAAGTTACGATCAGATCCCTTCAGCCGTGAAAAAGCTTTATCACAAAAAACTCGAATCTCACTTTTCTCAGAACTACTAGTGAGGTCAGTTCCTGAGATGCTGTCAGCTGATTTATCACATTGATTCTTTGAGAAACCAAATATAACCACCTACATAATTGGCAAAAGCAAAACTGTTAAGAAAGAAGGGGTAAAAATGTGGGGAAGAAGAAACGTTGCGTGGTTCTGTAGACATTTTCTGATAACTAATGAAGGCATCTAGGGAATAAATTCACACAGTCCTGGTAAAATTGGCAATGCAAAAGTGCATTGATTAAGGATGAACATAAAAGTAGCATGAACACCCCAGACTTGTTGTTTCTCAGACGCGACCACCAGAAAGTGATGTCCACTTAAAACAGTCACTGAGATCAAGAAATCAATGATACAATGGATCAAACTGGATGCTTGATTGCAGTGAACATTGCAGGTTTTGTGGCAGTTATTAGAACTAAATATACACTCTCATTTCAAGAAATATATATTTAGAAATCAACAATACTGCTGAGATATATCTGACAGCACTTTTTTCCTATTCTTTGCCTCTTTATTGCTTCTCAAAGAAGGTCGATTGCAGTGAACATTGCAAGTTTTGTGGCATTTATTAGAACTGCAATACAATCCCATTTAAAAAAAAAGTGTTTATCTATCAGAAATGAACAATACTGCAGACATAAATCTGACAGCACTCTTTGCCTCTTTATTGCTTCTAGAAGTTTTTAGTAAGTTGTTAGTCTCTTATAAATTTTTGTGTTTTGCATTCCATTTCTTGTTTAATACAGGAGAAACAAAGAAACCAACTGAGAAGTCATTATCATCATTTTAAAATACAAACTAAACCAAACATGCTGCACAGTTAAAGAACATATGCAAAATGATGGTATACTGAAACTTACAGGTAATAGTGACTTCTTTGAGAGCTTGTCAATAAGCATCAACCAAGTTGTTCTCCTAGAGCCCCAACTATTCTGGCCACCTCCATTACTTTGATTCCCCCAACCAGTTCCAGTATAATTCCCAAGATTTTGTGGACCAGAATGCTTATTTTGTTTCCCTCGGTTAAAAGATTCACGTTTCTGACCTCTAGCCCCATCCTGAGCTGTAGAAGACCCACTATATGAACCAGTCCCACCACTAGTTGCATTGGAATTCTTTTTCTTGTAAGCATCTTTAGCAGCCTTTAGTCCCTGAGGTATAAAAGTTTCTCTCTCACATATTTTGTAAAGTTCTCCGGAATAAAACAGGCAATGCTCCAGTGGGACTGGTCTTTTTGTTGTTCTGAAAATGGAATATTCAACAGGAAGCTAGTGTCAGAAGTTAACCCTTACGGATAGCATAGATCTTTTCGGCAGTATCTAAAATTTTCAGCAAAAAAAGAAACAAAAAGAAGGCAGGAGCAAAGGAAATAAGTGAATACCAATAGTTTGGAACGGCCAAAAACTAGTGATACAACTAAAGAATCTAGCTTCAGCCATGAACAGAGATTTACTACTTACCCAGTTACACGAATTTTCTTTTGCTTTGTCCGACCAATCCAATCAGCAAACTCAATTGTATTAGGCACCTATATATTATTTTACACTGACATCAGGATGTCGAATTGAGGTATAAAGATAAACAAAGAATGGAATTTTTTATTAAGGAAACAAAATGTATTAAAGAACCGAATAGCAAAAGTCAAGAACGATCGTTTTAATTGTTAATTTTTTAAAGCCACAAGAGGGAAATCATCAAGATTATAATCTATTGCCGATGTTCATCACCAATAGTATCAGGTTTCATCAGGCAAACAATACAGGGTGCTTCTCCCAGTCACCAAAATTCTCTCTCCACTATTCAAGATAGAGGATCCCAAAAGAAAGGTGTAAAAGTTCCAAGTTTGTAACACATACAAGCATTAAGCTTATAGGGAACTCTAATGCTAGAGGAGAAAGTACCGTGGCTGAAAGGAGGATGATATTAATATGCCTTGGAAGCATGATTATGACTTCTTCCCAAACCACACCTCTATCAACATCATTCACATAGTGCACCTCATCAAATATAACCTACACTCATATAGTCACAACATAAAGCAACATCTTAAATATCATGTACACAAATTAGAGAAAAGAACTAACAAGAGCATTCAGCAGCTAAAGTAATGAAACTACTACGTAAAGTAATGCCACAAAAAGCAACCCCTTTACCCATTCAATATCGCGAATAATATCTGCACCCCGATAAAGCATTGACCTTAATATTTCAGTTGTCATGATGAGACAAGAAGCCTCTGGTCTCAAACTAACATCACCTGTGAGAAGGCCAACATCAAACTTCCCACAGAAATCTCTAAACTTCTGGTTGCTGATTGTTTTAATTGGAGCAGTATACACAGCTCTAGTGCAATGCTGCATGACATGAAAACTTATAAAAAATCTTGAAACTAAACAAAATTTGGCATAGAACTTCAGAAACTTGAAAATAAAAAAGATATAGCCTGAGGTTCTTAATCAATGTGAGCAATTTGTCACATCTCTGGCTAACAAAAAATTAAAACGTCTATAGATTTAAAAGCAAAAACCAAAATAATTAACGTACTTTTGATGCCAAAGCAAATGCATATTCTGCTACAACTGTTTTTCCAGCAGATGTATGTGCCGCCACAAAAACAGATTCCCCCTTTTCCAGATAATAAATGGCCTGTAATCATCACCAAAAAAATCAAAGTGTTAATGTGAGCAGTTTGTTATAGAAGATAAAGAGATGTCCTTGTAGGCAAGACAGACTGCAAGTCATAAGCTGGGGGGGGGGGGGAAGAGAGAGAGAGAAGCAACCCATAAAAAGGTTTTATAAGTGGATGAACTTAAGGCAATTATATTATCCACATGTGCTAATAGAACAAACTCCAAAGAAAGAAGGATTTCTTTGAAGCACTTATGAAAACCTATTTCTATTCAGTTCAAGAGATATTCAAATCAAAATGTCAAATAAACAGAATACATCAAGCACTCAAAAATGGAAAAAACAAAAATTAATCCAATCAGGTAAAACTGTAAAAGGACACTGCTCAATGCTTTGTAAATGGGAAGAAAAGTGCAACAGAGATATTACACTTTGGCAGTGTACAAGCTTGAGCAATAAAAAAACCATAAGGATGGCATTGACATTTAGATGTACTTTCGATCACTTGACCAGACAGGATCCACTAAAGAACAGATTCTTAGTAGAATACAAATCATGTAAAAGAATCCATTTTTATTAGAAGTTAAAGGATCAGTTATTCTCAGAAGTATGGAAACATCATTTTCTACCCTAACTATAATAATTCTATTTCAATCAAATGATAAATCAATTTCAAGGTAGGTACCTCCTTCTGGAATGTATCCAACTCAAAAGGAAATTCAATTGCCATGTCAGGAACTAGTTCATAAAACTGATCAGCAATCCATTCACTACCTCCACTAACAGCCCAAGCCTGTAAATAAATGGTTTAAGTAACAAATCATTGCCAAAAGGTAATAAAAATAATAAAGGTTGCACAGGAAGGGAGTGTTCCACATGTGACAAGATGTTGGAAACTGCTTTCTCAACTACTTTACCTCCTTTTGTTGCTGACCACCCCCATCCCTGCCCTTATCTACTTTTTCAGTTTCAACTGATAAAATCTCATCCAAAGGAGATGGTCCAGTATCAAGGGTGTTGAGAACATCAACTTTGTTTGCTTCACCTTCTGACTTAACAGAATCTGATTCTGTTGAATGCCCTTCTATACAAGTTAGCAACAAAACAAATGGATTACATGAACAAATAAGAGGGTACAAAATATATCAGTCAAACAAATATTCTTGGACCCTAGCAAAACATGTTTGAACATAAGTAAAATGGAAGTGAAACTTTCATTCATAGGTTAAAAGTTCACAGCATTTCTTAAATGGGTAGACTAGCAAGCCAAAATGGAAAAAAAGCAAGATGTTCAATTGACAACTTGTCTTCTAAAGGGGCAAGGTCACATATATTGAGAAAGGTCACTCTTTAGCAAGGTAGACATGGATCAGCACTTTTTTTTCCAAGGCAGATTCAAATAGAGAACCCAACTGCTAAAAGGATCCAAAGGATTGTGACAACCACAAGCAACTTAAGGTCATTCAAATAGGGTTTTTTTCAAACATTTGCCCAAATGAATTCGAGTGAATATACAATCCACAATTGTAAAAGGGTTATAACATTTTTAGCAAGTAGGCAATCTCCAGATCTAGAACAACCCTGATACACCAGAAGTCAGCTTCCGAGAACACGAAAAGACCTAAACTTTTTTACTATCATCTGCTAACTTCTCCACCAGCAACCCAGAAAAAATAAAAGAAGAATAATGCATGAACGCTTCTCTAATGGCAACTAAATCTCAATCATGCACAGATAGTTAGATACAGTTTGTTTTTCATTAGCCCAACAAAAGCAAGGAAAAGCTCTTCAAGTACTTTCATACTTTTTTGCCCATGAGACCACAACTTTACAAATATCAGCACAAATGAAGAGAACATAGTTTGAGTGATGCGTACCATCTTTGTCAAGTTCTGCAACATCCTCTTCCCAAGCTTTCTTGAACAAGTCATCAAATTGTACAGACAACTCACTCTGCAAACACCATGAAGGTGCAAGGCACCAATTATACATAAGACATGTAACAATTTTCATAAATGTTTTCGGGAAACTCACACCATAGATATGATACTTCTATTATTTTCATGAGATACGCCAGGTTTAAATTCATTCATTCCAGACGCTATACATGCAAAACAAAGTCCAATAACAAATAGACTGGTAGTAGTTTCAAGGGGATTAGAATACAGCAACGCAGAAGACTAACCAAATTTCCAACTGATGTGTCATCAGGTGCACTTTGGTCCTTGTAAACATTCCATGAGCAAGGATGTGACTTCGAAATTGGAGATGCAAAAGAATTAGGAACAGGAAAAAAGTACAATATAAAAAGAAAATGAATCAAGTTCAATGGTTTATTTAGAAGATCACCGTAAGATCACCAAGTTTTAACCCTTGCTTAAAGCCTGGAGGAATTGTCTGAGCAGGACCACCATTTAGCACCTCACGAACCCACTCACCATTTGATGCACCATCAGGAAATATCCTCTCTAAAGATTGATCCTCCAAGCCTCCTGGACGAAAAGGGCGGTTATTAATGCTTCCTCTCACAATATCGTTGGCTGCACCATTTGACGCTCGTGGAAAAGATCCACGAGTTTCACCTCCAACTATTATGTCTGACACGTCCACCTAAACAATATAAGATTCCAGTTCTACTTATTAATGAAATAAATAAATAATCCTATACCACTGGTCAATGTCAAAACCATAAAAAAGGGGACAACAACTGAAGTATAGAATAAGCCCCTTTATTGGTCTTACTTTCTCAAGGGAATGCGTACAAAATATAATAGTAGCAAATGCAAATCATACCTGCATTGAATTAGGCTCCCACTTTCCTTCAGTTGATCCCTCCTTACACCGTCTGAAAGGTAATTCCCAAACTGGAACCATTATAGCTCTTGGCATTGATGGCTCCAATGGTATTTTTGCCCTAGCAAACCAGTCAAAATCCCATTGCTTTCCAGCTTTTTCAGGGAAAAAGCATCCTCGTCTAATCTTGGCAAAAGATATTTCTCCTTTATGTGCTCCTCAATCGATTCGGGTGTTTCCGTCGGAAACGCAGGTGGCTGAAACACAAATATATATATTTAAAAAAGTTACTACGAAACCCTAGACACCGGCAAAGCAACTCTGAACTTAAACCTTTTCGACAAAAATTAAAGGAATGTAAAATTCAAACAATAGTTAGCTGTTTGAATATGATATAAGTAGAAAAAAGGAACTTACAAGAACAAAGTCGGGGAGGGATTTGATAGGGTTATCACGCTCCTCGGTGTAGAGAGGCTCGACTCTGAGGTGGCCACTGTAGCCGGAGAATCCGACTCGGAAACTGAACCCGTTTGCTGCTTGGATCGGTTTCATTTGCCGATGGTGAGATGTTCCGGGAATGGAACGTTTTGCAGGGCGGTTTAATGTGTGATTTTGATTCGAAAGCTTTTTCGCGGGTTTTGAGTAAAGTCAGAGAAGGGAAAGCATAATTTTCTGAGTGCAGGCTTGCTTGTGTGTGTGCGTGCATTGAGCAGAGTTTGGGACCTTCGGGCCTCGATTGGCTGCTATGAATTCAAAACTTTCTAGGTGTGAAATTAATATTTCAGTTTTGGTTATCTCATGAATCAGCTAATTTTGAGGTTGTTTTGGATAGTGTGTTATTTTAATATAGAGTTTCGATTCTTCAATTAATTATTACTTATTCAGATAATTTGGATTCCTTGATTATATCTTGTTGAAATATTTTTGGATTCTACTAATCTCATATTTGAATAGTTTGGGATGAAATTCGTGTGTTGGTCTGATGGTCAAATGTGTTTATTGTTTTAGTTATAATTTGAGTTTGAGTCGCATCAATCGTAATATTATTTTATAATTCGTTTATTTTTTTTTAATATACTAATGTGATAACATGTATCTGTTCACATATTTTTAACCCTTTAACAAAACACACATCTTGTACACACAAATGCTCAAACCCGAAGCCCCTAAGATAAACAACATCCTCTTTATCATTGAAGATACTTGTTGAATTCTAAATTCATATAGTTTTAAATTTGGGTTCGTTTAACTTTTTAATTAATTCATGTTTCGGATTATTAAATTTATTTTTATCATTTGGGTTGGTTTGAGATATTTTGGAGCTTCAAATTTTTTATTATTTCCAACTATTTATTTAAATAATTTTAAATTCTAATAGTTTCATATTTGAAAAGTTTAAGATTAAATTATTTTAAATTTGTATCAATTTTAATGTTGAATTAATTTAAGTTTCGATTAATTTAATATTGAATTGTTGACTTGTCAAATCAAATCCGACCGGATTTAAATTTATATTAATCGGAAAAGGTTTCTAAGTTCGATTAAGACTTAAAGGCCCGTATTTACCCCTTCATTTCTTTCCTTTCTGTTCTAAACATCTCAGGGTTAATGATCCAGTGGCACTGAGGCTACTCAACAAGGCTGGTGAGATGCCTTCTTTGGAACCTCCCTAGGTTGAAAGCATAAGAAACCTCTACGTGGGTGGGCTTGATAAAAGGATCAATGAGCAGGATTTAAGAGACAACTTCTATGCCCATGGTGAAATCGAGTCTATAAAGATGGTTCTTGACAAAACATGTGCATTTGTGACCCATACAACCCGAGAAGGTGCAGACAAGGTTGCAGAAGAGTTCTCTAATAAGCTGGTGCTGAAGCTTATGTGGGGTAAACCACAAGCACCAAAACTTGAGTCAGAAACTTCGGAAGGAGCAAAGCAGCCAACTGCTGTAGCTCATAGCGGAATGTTACCACGAACAGTTATATCTCAGCAGCAGAACTAGTTCCAACAATCTGGCAGTCAACCACAACCAATGCACTACTTCAATATCCCACCCCCACTTCAGCAAGAGAGAGCCTTTTACCCCCCCATGGATTCTCAATGAATGGGCACACTTGTTCCATCCAAGATGGAGAAAACAAAACTGTTCCTGAAAAACCACAAGGCCAATTTTATGCTTATCAAGCGATGCCACTGCCGCCATTGCATGAGCAGTATCCTCATCCGCTTTGTCCTCCATATGGGTACATGCCTCCAATGCCACCATACCAACAGTACCCTTCATATCATTCTGCAATGCCACCCCCTCCTCAGGCCTCGCAAACAACTCAACAGTATCAACAATCTGGGCCACCAAGACAGCCTCCACCTACCGTAAACGAGCCCCCTGCAAGCGGACCATCAGTGTCCACCCAATCTGGCTTTGCACCTTCAGGCTCATCCTCGGCAACCACTGCATCTGGTTCATCTTAACAGTTAACAGTAAAGGATTCACCATATTGCAGTCCCAGTTTAGTGTCAAGTTGGACTTGCATTACCCAGCTCATGCCTCAATCTTTTGGTTACACCACTTGATTTGTTTAGGTTTATGGTTCATACTATCGCCTAAATCCTATTGATGTTGCTAGTGGTTTGAAAACAAGGAATGATTTAATACATTTTGGAATTGGATATCTTTTTCTTAAATTGAATCGCATTATTTCAACATAAACTCAATAAGTTTCAATCTAATATAATTTAATTGAACATTTTTTTTTGTATTGAATTTCGAGACAAGCAAAATAAATCTAATTTTAAAAATTATTAGATTAAATCAAGTTGGGATCGACTTTAAAAAAAAATTACCACGTCCTATCTTAAAATAATTATACTATTTATATATAATATCCATTTAAAATATATGTTAAAAAATTATATTAATTTTTGCTCTAGTACAATTATACTTTAAAAATAACTAATAGTAATGTTAAAATTTTAATAAAATAATATTGTTATATTTTGCTAAAAGTATTTTTTTAAAAATTGAAATTTGTGGCTTGTATGTGGCATATTTATAAAGAATGAACAAGTGAATGTGGGAGAAGATAGTAAATTTTGTCAAAATCATGGATTTGACTTAAAACTCTATACGTTTAAAAAAGAAAGTTGAATTTTGAAATAACTTCAAACATAAACGAATCTAAATTAGATCTAAATATTTAAAAATTAAATGAAGCAAATAAAATAGATAATTAAAATGGAAAGAAATTAAATAAATCAAATATTTGAATAATTAAATAAGAACAAAATATAATAATAAAGAAAATAAAACTAAGCCTTGAAAACACAAAAAAACAATTCTTGAAAAGAAAAATTCAAAGAGAATTTAAATAATAATCAATTATGTGATTTGTGTACAATGCCAAAGCCTATATATAGGCTAGTTAAATAAATCTAAATAAAATTCTTAACTAAATTATAACTCTAATTAATTTAAATGAGTAGTTTTAAATTATCTTTCCTTGTTGACATAAAACTCTTAAATAATTTAAACTACATAATAATTATTAAAAATTCGGAATAAAATAATAAAATAATAAGATCTGATAAATACAATATTAGGTTTATATATAATAAAAATTAAGCCTAAAACTCGAACCCAATATGAGTTAAACTCGAATTAAAAGCCCGAAACTCGTAATTCCCATCATAATCACGTCCAAAAATTCTACTCACGCGGTCTTTATTAAAACAGTCATAACTTGAGCTATTGAACTCAAAATCGAGTGATTCGAAGTGCGTTTCAAAGCTAATAGATAGATTTTCGAATGTCATGAGGACTTATAAATCTAGAAATACTTGGATCCCATCCAAAAAGTCGTCGCAAGTTTACTGATTTCCCAAACTTTAAAATTGACAGCTTCGATGAATGGAATTTAATAAATTCCATCTATTCGTGCACGTATCACATGTAAAGTTGGAACAAAATATATATCTTTAACTTTTTGAGCTTAGCATTGCTTTTGAAAAGTGTTTTTGAAAAGTGTTTTTGAAAAGTATTTTTGAAAAGTTTGATTTAAGATTTAAATTATTGCTGTCAAAAGTGCTTTTGAGAAATAAAATATTTATTTTAAACATTGTACTATAAAATAACAAATATATATTTACATAATGTTCAAATTAGTTATTATTATTATTATATTTTAGTAAGAATATAAAAAATATTTTAATATATAAAATATAAAATATAAATATTTTTAATTTTAAAAGTATTTTTGAAAAGCAAGACTAAACACACTCTAATTCAAAATCAGATGAAAATCGAATTAAATTTAAGTATATTGGGTCATGATTGGGCGGGCAAAATCTCCTCCCCGTTGCAATCTAGTAGAGGTGAGCTTTTGCATTTGCCGAACCAAAATCAAAACAGTGGACATAAAAATCGGTTATTACCGGACCGTACTAAATCAGGTCAAGTTTCGAGTTTCCATATTGTTTTTGAGCTTTGAGCTTTTGCACTTTATCTAGACAAAATTGTCTTTGGATTTAGATTTTTCAAACTTTAATTAGATAAAATTATTTAATCACTCTCATGAATTATTTTTAGCAAATAGAAGAAATTTTTTCGCTTATTTTAAAGAGGTTCTATTTTTTATAAGAGTTATCAAGCATCTTTAAAATTTCAAGTTTAAATTTGTACTAATTATTTTTTATTTTATATCTAACTATTGTAATGCATATATAATAAATAATTTTTTTACTCACTAGTAACCAAACGAGACATAATAATAACTAAAATTTTAGAAGTTTTAACAACAATAATAATAAAAAAAAACACAACACATAATAAGCAAAAAAAAGAGATCAACACTTCAATTCTTGAAAGTTTTAAGAACAATAATAATAAATAAACAATGAAATCGTGAGAGAATGAGAGTAAAAATAAATTTATATTTATAATTTAGAAACAATGAATTTTATTTTGGGTTTTAAATGAGTTTATATATTGGGCTTATATGTTAAAAAATATTGAATTTTAATTTTTTCTTTTACTTTTCTATATCCAATGGAATAAATTAAAATCAAACTGAACTGATGTGATTCAAATGAAATTATGTAATCGAAACCGAACTAAACTATAGAAACCCAAGTCAAATTACCTATTCGATTCGGTTTCTCAGTTTGATCAGTTTTTTTTAACAGCCCTACCATCTAGTCTCTAGAGCTTAAGTGCCTAACGGTTAACGGCCCTAACCCGAAGCGTTATAACAGACCCTATGGAGTGACCAAAAGGCCCACGGACCTTAAAGGGGAAGGATTCAACCGAATTTTAATGCACTCCTCACGTCCGCTTCTCTAGAAACTTCAGAACCTTTTCCCTATATATAAAAGGCTTTACCTGCCTTCTTTTAATGTCTTCTACATCTTTCGCTACGTAACGTAAGAAACCCTCGCTATTAAGAAAAAGAGACGATAGATCTAAAACACTCAATCCTCTACCTTTAACTGTTCATCTGTTCAAGGTAACTTATCCTTCCAATTAAAATTTTTCGTAAATTTTATCATTTTTTATACGCTGTTTTCATAATTGATCTGTAAATCTTGGTCGGGGATTTAAAAAAATTGTTTATTGATTTTGAATTTGAGTTTGCCCTCGTTTTATGATAAAAGAGATAGGTCTTTCATCAAATTAAAATATTTTCGATTACTTTGCGATATTGATAGTTACTTTGAATCTTTGTTTTCAAAATTAACTAAATTAAAAAAGAGCTAAATGTTTATATAGTACGTATGAACAATTATGTTGATTTATGATCCGCTTCTGCATTAGAAGGCCTAATTTTGTATAGCATATTCATTGTATTTCAATTCTGATTGTTTTATATGTGGGTACTTTTCTAATTTAACCTGGTAGATGAAATTAAAGGAAATTGAGCGTTTGAAAATTCTAATCAATCGGTTATAGAAAGATTGATTTGAAGATCTGATTATGAAGAACTATTTCAGAACGTGGTGAATTTTGTTATTTTGAATTAAGAAAATGGGTTTCTTCTTAGTGTAAATGCTTCTGAGTGTGAATAAATTATGTATTTATAATATAAAAGAGAGGCTGTAACTGAAAAGTTACTGTTTGTGATTAACTAAGTACTGAGCTGTGTATTGTGTTCATATTGTCAGATGTCCTACTCTAGGAGGTCAAGCTATTCTCCTTCTCCTTCCCCATACAAGAGGTACAGGAGGTCTGTCTCGAGATCTTTGTTAAGGTCAAGGAGTCGCTCAAGGTATTGTTTAGTCGTCTCGTTCTGCTTTGCTGCTGCTTATTGCTTTTTTTTTTGTCTCAATTTTTTTATACCTAATTTTCCCATTTGTTTTTTTATTGGTAGGAGTGCTGAAAGTGATATTGAAAATCCTGGGAACAATTTGTATGTGACAGGCTTGTCACATCGGATCACCAAGAGAGAGCTGGAGAATCATTTTTCCAGTGAGGGAAAGGTATGGTTGAGTATAACTTTGCATGTCTATTGTTATGTTTGAATTTGAGTATACAATTTCTGTGTGGTTAAGCAATATCTGTATGTGCTTTCAAAGTTCTTACAATGGGGAACTTAATGTATAGGTGGTTGATGTTCATCTTGTGGTTGATCCGTGGACAAGGGAATCTCGTGGCTTTGGGTTCGTTACAATGTCGACTATAGAAGAAGCTGAACGTTGCATTAAGTATTTGAACCGCTCTGTTCTTGAAGGACGTGTCATTACAGTGGAGAAGGTAAAAGATCCATAATTCGGTTTATCTTGATCAGTAGCTTCTTTGATTGTAGTAATTGATCCTTGCTTAATTCGTATAAAAATTATGGACGGTCAGTTATTATAGTTTGAAAGTTGTTTGCTTCTTTCCACTTGAAGTTTTTGTGGCAGCAGGTTAGCTGTGTGTTGCAGCTCTTCACCAAACTCCAAAAGTCTTACATCTAAACAAACAATTCAATCACAACAACAACAATCAGACTGTTAGGGTTGTATGCCCTGAATTTCTCTCTTTTATATAACTATTATGTCTTTTGCTGTTTCAGTTCTTCTGCATGTTGAATCAAATTTATAACACCTTTTCTGAGAAAAAGTGAAAAACAACCATACTCTCATCTATCATATATTATTTGTTAACTTGTAATTTCACTTTCTCATGCTTTGAGTCTGTGTTTACTGCAGGCCAAGAGGCGGAGGGGGAGAACTCCTACTCCAGGAAGATATTTGGGGTTGAGAACCTCTCGTGGTATGTTTTGTGGTTGATGAATATTGTTGTTATCAGGATTATTTAATATTTTTGAGTATGCTAGATTATGTTTTTAATTTTCTCATCTGCATACAGTTCGTCATCGATCTCGAAGCAACTCACCTCGTCGATCTCCAAGTTATTCTTCTTATTCAAGGAGTCGGCGTCGGTCTCCTCGTTATTCATCTGGTAAGGGTAGGAGTAGATCTTACTCCCATTCTCCCTCCCCTTACAGCAGATCGTCAGATGACCGCTACTATAGAAGACGGGACCGTTCCTACTCTCCTGATGATCGATACTACAGAAGGCGTGATAGATCTTACACTCCCGATGACTGTTACTACCGCAGGCGGGACCGTTCCTACTCACCTGATGATCGATACTACAGAAGGCGGGATCGTTCCTACTCACCTGATGATCAATACTATAGAAGGCGGGACCGGTCCTATGATTCAGCTGACTGTAGAAGTTATCGTTACCGCTCTGCTTCTGGAAGCCCTACACCATCCCGGTCAAGGAAAAGTTCTAGGAGGAGCTACTCACGTAGTTTGAGCCCCAAGCAAAGGAGCAGCTCAAGACGGAGTTACTCGCGCAGCGCATCACCCATAGAGAGGAGGTCAAGGAGGAGCATTACACCACCACGCAAGAAAACTATCCGTCACAGCCACTCTAGAAGTAGAAGTGCAAGCCCGTCATCCAGGTCGTTTTCAAGATCAGCGACGCCCAGGTCTGGTTCTTCATCGTGAAGGGTAGTGCTTTAGTTGTATATTTTGGATGAATGATGTTGTTTCAATAGAACCTTTTAAATAATTGGCTTCCTATATAGGGATTAGGTTTGTGAACTTAAGAACTCGTTAATTAATTATGGCTACAGATTTGCTCAAACTTAACCGTCGTTTATTTCTGAGTTGCCTGTTTAGACTTTGAACATTGAAGGGAGTTTGGATGTGGGAATTTAACATTCCGTATCGAATTAGTTAAGATCTTTTTGATTTGATGATTGGAATTAAGATTTTGTTTATTTTATTGATGAAATGCAAGTTTATTTTGTAAATTGTTTTTTAGAAATTTTTAAAAAATATGTATAAGAAAATTGAAATAATTTGAACATTATTAGCATACAAATTATTTTTTTCTATGAATTTTTATTATGTGTATAATTTTTTAAATAATAAGCACAAGCTAATTTAACTAAAAATTTTGGTTTTATTCTTAGTTAGAGGAAAGAAGCAAAGAAAACAAAGTTCCTTTTTCTTTTTGCCTTTGATTTAAGGGGAGAAAGTGTAAAAGTAAAAGATGATTTTGTTTTAAATTAAAAATTTTACTTGAAAGTTAAGATTATTCTATAGCCTTATATTCGATAATCTTGGTGTTGGGAGTTCAAGATTATCGATTTAAAGCAATTTTCAAAATTCAAATGTAAGGATGTTATTTCGGGATGGATAATTTGTATTTAGGTGGTATTTAAATTTTTGGTGTATATACCTGGTATTTGAACTTGCAACCATTAAATAATTCGGTACTTTGTACTTAATTAACTTCACTAACTTTTAAACTGATAATGAATACAATTACAACACGTCGTAATAAAAAAATAAGATATTTGATATTTAGATAAAACTAATATGAAAGGGTAATCATAACAAACATAAATTAGTGAAAATTAGAGGTGCATGTGCACCAAATCTTGATGTTTTGTTTGGCTGCTTCAAGGATTGCAGATATTTTAATCCAACAATTGGATTTGTCTTATATAAAATAAAAAAAATCTTATATTTTAATCAAATAAATAATATAATTTACTCATAATGTTTTAAACAATTTAAATTAAAATATCTCATCAGTTGGATGCCTCCAAAGCTTTTGAGGAAGAATTTATTCACCAAAAATAATTCTTCAAACAGCTGCTCTGAAGTTCAATTGCCTCGCTTAGATATCTTTGGGTGCATTGTGAATTTGCTTCCAGGCGAGGTTAAAAATAATAGTATTAGTGAGATTAGATATTATAGCAATGAAATTAAAAATAATAGTGGGTGTGTGTTTGAATTTAATCATAACTATAATAATAATAATAATAATGTGAAATTAGAAATTAACTATTAACGATATTAAATTAAAAATGGTAAATAATATAAGTTTTTAATTTATTTATTTTAATGAAATTATTAAAAAAAATAAATTTATAATTATATTTAATAAGATATTAATATGCACCATAACAATCATTAGATAAAATGTATTTATAAAATAAATTATTAAAATTATATTTATATTAGAGTATAAATTAATACTTCCCAAAAATATTATCTACGAAATCTCTTATTCTAATCAATCACATTAGTTATAGTAAAAATGCATGTGTACTGATTCATTATAAAATAATTAAATTAAAATCACCTTATTTTAAAATTAAAATATGTTTTTTTTAAAACAAGCTGTATAATTTGCATTAGGGGTGAGTATTCGATTGAGTCGAGTCGAGTCGAATCGAGTCAAAAAAGTTTGAGTTAGTCGAGTTCACGAATTTTATTTTAGCAACCGAACTCAATTTAAATTTCTTTTTGAATCGAATCGAATCAAGTCAAAAAAATTCGAGTCAAATCGAGTCGAGTTAACGAATCTTATTATTTATACCCAATGTTACGTTTACATAGACCGATTGTTTAACCAGTAGATGAAGTACAAGATTATTTAACTACATAAACAATATAATGGTTTGACCTTTTTAACTTAATAAGTAAACATTTATTAAAACAACGTAATTTTACCTTTTAACTTATATTTTTGATTTTTAACTTTAAAAAATGTAAACATTTATCAAAACAACGTAATTTTACCTTTTCTTATTCGGATAACTTGAATTTTGTAATTCATATTCGAATTAAACAAAAAAACTTAATTTTTATTCGAGTTGATCAGAATAACTTGAACTATTTAATTCAAAATTTGAATAAATTTTCGAATTGAATCGAATCTTACACGCTCCTAATTTGCATAACAATTTACTCAAAAAGGAAAAAAAAAACATTAAGCCATTAAAATAAAAAACAATGGTAATTCAAACTAAACTAAAACCTAAAAATTTTAATTTTTCAAAAACAAATTTGAGTGTCAAATTTTAAATTTGTTCATCATTTATATTAATTATAAAAGATAAAAATAATTTATGTACTCAAATTAAATTTTACAAACAATTATATTTATTATTTAAAAGCATTTAAAATTTATATTTCATATATCATAATATTAACAATGAGTTAGCGTAAATTATTTTATTATATTTATACTATATTCTAAGCCTATTAATACCAAAATAACAATAACATGTGAAAATAGTAATACTTTACATTGGAACAATTATAATTTTTGTTTATAATTTAAACTTATATATTCCATATATCATAATACTAACAAATTTGAGTTTATATATTACATCTATTCCATTGATGGCAACTCATTCTGCAGAGCCTACAGATCAACCAGAAAGCAAGGTAGAGAGATTGATGACAGCTTTCAGCATTTATAACTTTCTTTCTAGATTATCAGATTTTGATGCACACTCGAATAGTAAAAATCATGTACTATACATTTCTCTGGCTTTATACAAGAAACTAACAGCGCCATTATTATTATTTTTACAAGATTTACTGCTCACCCCTCTCTTGTTGCCCTAGATGACTTCACACCCCACGCTCCATCCTCAACAACTAAGGTTTAGTACCACAAGTCTAAAAACTTGTTCATGAATCTGCCGATCACCAACAATGCATGCAACCGATTAGAAAATTAAAACAATGGTGCGGGGTTAAGTCAGCAAAGAAACTCATCAGCTAATAATTAAACACTGATAACTTTTCTCTTTATAGCGTTTCCTTGAGTTTGAGCACCCTGTTATTACAAATTACCATTCATTCATATCTGAAGCCTGGTAGAGACTTAAGTATTTATATGGTGGCTATGATACTGACCAGATTCATCAAAGTTGACTCTCTCTCCAGTGGAAAATTTAATGTAGAATAGAGCAGCAAGGAAGTATAAGAGCGATGTAAGCAACAAAAATCCTTGGAATGATCCAACCAGCTCCACAAAGAAACCAGCTCCAACCGTTCCAATAATAGCAGCGAATGTTCCAGCAGTATTTGACAATCCTAAGGTCAGAAAAAAGGGATAGATAGTTAAACATAGCCGAACTGTATTTTTCTCCTCCCACCAAGCCTTTCGAACTGTATCTTTCTCCTCCCACCAACCCTTTCCCGAAAACGAGAAAAAAGAAAAAAAGGGAAATCTCTCTATTTTTTCACTAGAATCTGGAAAAGCTATATGCTCCTAATAAATTTGCTTTTACTCAATAGAATTAATTGTCATGCTCTGGTGCATTTGTTCAGAAATAGTACCGGAAGTCTTATGTACCAAGATAATTGTTTGAAGTGCTCTACAATTTACTTTCTTGTCTATAAAGACAAGCAATGCACACACACACACATAAATACCAGGCTATGAAAAAAAAAAACACATAGAGGAGTCAACATCTATATTAAGAGCGCAATTGTTGAAAGCAGTAATAACAAAAGACTACTCTTTTGGTGCAAAATTTAATGCAGCCCATTTTTCATTGTACCATGAAGTCTATTGCTTAACAAAGTTTGCTACCCATCTTTTCGGTTGAAGAAAGAATTTAAACAAAAATTACATTTAACGCAAGCAAAATATCATACCGTGTAAAACACCAGAATAATGTGGAGAAATCTCCTGGTAACGGAAACAAAAGAGAGAAAGTGAGAAAAGGGGAGAAAAAGACATTCAATCATATTATTTAACATTTCAAGATTACTCAGCAATCTGACCTGAAGGTTGACAAGGAAACCACAATGACTGAATGCTTTAAGTCCAACAGCTAGACTAAGCCAAGCAGATGCAGTTGAAGGAGTTTTTGCTGCAGTTAGGCCAACAAGAGCAACCGCAGGACCAACAAAACCAATGGACTGCAGATAAGAAACAGATTGGGTGCTTAAGGAGCAGAAAAGAAGTCAGAACCAAATGAAGATAAGCAAATGACAACCAAACGAAAATGAACAAAAAACGCAATGAAACGCATTATAAAACACTCAAATTTTAAAGTTAACAGCGTCATTTTCTTTGAACCTTACCTGCATGATCTTGCGAGTCAAAGTAATACTGGTACCATTCCTTATCAATGTGTCTGACCATAAACCAGCTAAGTATCCTGTTAGCGCCATCATGCACCATGGAACAGCACTAAACCATGCTGCTTGTCTGAGATCAACATGATGGACCTATTGCCAAAATGTTCCTTATTTGCAACTTAAAACAAGATTATATTCTTGCACACATCACAGAATGAACAGCTCGTAGTTAAGTTTTTTTTTCCCTTACCGAGTTAAAGTAGATAGGCATCCATGAGAGAATAACAAAGAAGCCCTGGATGATATTTAAAGAGGTTAGTGTTTTAGGAGAGATGCAAAACTGACTGAAAATAGATACTGAAATGAGAATTTCCCATTGTTGAATTACTTTTCCTTGTCAATTAATGTATGATGCGTTGAAATTCTTAAGAAGTGTGCATTGGCCGAAAAAAAAGAAGACCAAAAACTACTAAATTCTAAAAAGGCAAGACAACAGCGTCTTGCTTCTACTTGGAAAGAAGCATATAGAAGATGTTCAGAGAGTACGCACAAGCTGCATAAGCACATTTTGAAATTTATCAAATTATCATGTAATAAGCTACAGGGAAAGGAAATATGCATTACCCAGCTATGCATGGCATTTGCAACAATTAGGGACCATGTTGGCATTTTAGAAAGCAATCTTCTGAATGGAGGGATCATTTTGGTCTTAGGTTTGCTTTCCACTGCATGGGATTTCTGTCTCTTGTTCATTATGTAATCCAGCTCATATTTTGAGATCTGGGGACTTCGATCAGGGGTACTTGAGGTTGCAGATAACCATACTAAAACCCAAAGAAACCCACATAGTCCGAATATCACAAACGGTCCAAATATACCACCTTGGGACATGAGAATTGGAGACAAAGTGAGTCCTATTGCATTTCCAAGCTGAAACCCAGCCATTGCCATTGCAACAGCCCTTGCACGTTCTGTTGATGGAAACCATCTAAAAGAAAAAGTTCGCACAATACTTCAACAATTGGGCTCGCATACTGTTACTACAAAGATGAACTTACTTGAAGGCATATGATTTAAATCATCAATTTATGGTGATCATCATCAAACAGTAAATAAAATCAGATCACCAATACCTTGCTATCATGTTGTTCATGCAAGGAAGAGCTACACCTTCTGCAACACCAAGCATAGCTCTTGCAAAAAGTAATGCCAATAAAGAGTTTTCAGCAGCCCAGGGTGTAAGAAATGTAGCTAATGACCACAATGCCACACCACATGCCATTACAGCCTTACCACCATAATAGTCCACTAATGTCCCTCCTGCTATTGGTGAAATTAAGTAACCCCACAGAAAGGATGACTGCAACAAATTTTAAACAAGCGAGTGAAATCAGGCACTTAATTTTAAACCATTATTCTAAAAAAATCATGCACCCGAGATTGATCACGCATAAAACCCAAATGACAAGGAGCTTAGTTGTTCTACCAATTAGAGAAATTAAACTAACAAACACGTCTGCAGTTATGGCTCTCTTTGGTCGTTACCTTTGCTACATTCACTTTGTTTCCTACAAAGTCTTCAAAACTAAAACATAAATGATTGAAAAGAAAAGCATACAAAATTATGCATTTTGTGCTCCAAAAATTATATTTTCCGCAAAATTCAACTAAATTCCAATAAAAAACAATTTATTTTTCTTCATAGTCGAATTAATGAATAATCAAGAGAAGCAAAACAACCCGACCTGAACAATACCGGAAAACGACCGGCTCCACCCATGAGCAAGTGACAACGGCACAATCGCCACTGACATCACGACTCTATCCGCATTACAAAGCGCGAGAGATAAAGCCAGCATCGCCACCACTTTAACACGCTCGGATGTGATAAACTCGGCAAAACTCGATGACTCAGCCCCGCCTTTGTTAGGAAACGAACCGAACTGAGCATCGTTGGACGAAACCCTAAGTCGACGAGACGTAATCCTTCTCGACTCACCCGAGTAATCTCGTAGCTGCTGCTGAACACACGAACCGGCCCTCGAATTTACATTTCCGAACCAATTAAGCTTTGAAAAGTCGATCAAATGAGAACGTAAGTGAAGTCTAAAAGGCCTAGCTTCGATCAATTTAGGGTTTTTAAAGCTGCCGATAGTATAATTTCGAACCGGTCGGTTTAAACTGAGTGTTGAGTTCATCGTTGAAGTGAACGGCGACCACCAACTTTTCAAGCAATAGCTGCCTCGTGTATATATAGTAATCCTTCAAAATGACTTAATTACCCTATTATTTCCGTCAACTATAATTGTTTATTGGAGAACTTTTGGAAATTATAGAGCTAAATTTGGACCTTAGATAAAAACTTAATTCCTTAATAGATTGTTTCATATCCACCCTTATGAATAAAATAAAAAATATATATTATTAAAAATTTATATATGAATTTAAAGCCTTGCCCTAGTTTTTCTTCTCTTTTTCGGAAGCAAGTCATGCCCTTTGTGCATGTTTGGTATTGCTTTGTTAATTTTTTCTAATTGATTTTCTTATTTTCGGGAGCATGTGTTTAAATGATTAATTAATCGGTTAATTTAATGAATTAGTATTAATTGAATTAATCGAATTTTTTAATTTTTAACTGTTAATTAATTTTTTTTTGAAAAAATTAATTGAATCGAAATATTTCGATTAATTCTATTGGTTAATCGAATTAACCGAAATTTATATGTTTTATTTTTTTTGTTAACACAAGTATAAAATATAAATAAAAATTTTGATAATTTTTATTTGACTGAATTAACCGAATTAATAATAGCCTAATACATATAATATATAATATTATTTATTAAGTTCGATTAATTTAGTTAATTACTCGATTTCAAATTGAATTAACCGTTAATCGAACTTTAAAAAAATCATTAATCGACGCCCGATCAAACTAAATCGATTAACTGAATTAAATCAGTTTGATCGATTAATTCGATTTTAACCGAAATTTAAACACCCATGTTTAATATTGCTTTGTCAATTTCTTCTCATTGTTTTCTTTTATCTTATTATGTTGTTTCATTGTTTTGTTTATTATGGAGTCCGACCTTCAAAACCTTTCCTTGAAGGAAAAAGAAGAAGCCGAATTGGTGATTAACGTGGAAAATGTGTTGGAGGATGACATTAACTATGATCTTCTTTTTTTTTTTTGTTGGAAAAGTTTTGTGGAGCAGTTCACTAGTTTTGCTGCGAAAGGCATACTCTATTATCTTTGTGGAGGGTGCGAGTATCAAACCTATTGGTTTGGGGACCTTTATCTTATCAAGTTCTATAATCTTGTAGATCTAAAAAAGATGATTTCAAGAGGTTCATGGTCGTTTAATAATTGTTTATTACTTATCCATCGGTTATCTAAAGATAAGAATCTTGAGTTTTTAATTGTTAATTTTTAAATTCAAATTCATGATTTTTTGTATGAGGATGTGCATCTAACAATGAAGCTATGTGTCTGAAATGGAAATGACCAGAACTTTCAATATTGTCACAAATGGCCTGTACTTCAGCAAAATACCCACCCGTGGATGGATCTTGATTTCTCAAACTTTTAATCATACAATGAAGATGCATAACTCGTGTCATGGATGAGGTAGAGAATATTTGTTAAAGTTTTTGCCAAATCTCATATGAGGATGTGCATCTAACAAGTGCAAGCAATATACTTGAGCTAATTGATACAAGTAACCATGAAGCTAGAACACTATCTTGTTGTTTAAAAGTAAGATATCCAGGATTCTCTCCACCTTATTTCCATTTTCAACAACAATGAACTTTGAAAAGT
The DNA here is from genome assembly GCA_005610355.1 of Gossypioides kirkii. Classification (NCBI taxonomy): domain Eukaryota; kingdom Viridiplantae; phylum Streptophyta; class Magnoliopsida; order Malvales; family Malvaceae; genus Gossypioides; species Gossypioides kirkii. The sequence continues at coordinate 35,767,116 of CP032245.1, read as the reverse complement.
GCAAGCATTTTCAATATACTTTTAAAGAGAATGATTTACAATAATAAAAAACACTTGTTGAAGCCACAAAAGGTAATTTGTTTCATCTAAGTTAAGAATTATACATTTGTTGGAGAATGACTTTGATGATTAGAGCACTTGAGGTTGACACTTTCATTTTCAAAGCTTGCAATGGGAGGATTTAGAATTGTCATGAAAAAAAATAGCTTGAGAACCTTTGAACAAAAAAAAATCGTGGATCGAGACTAATGTTGCAAAATTTAAAGCTCCGATACTATAAAACAATCTAATATAAAATTTGATAAATAAAAAAGTTTAAATATAAAAAGAAAACAAAAGGAAAAAGACGAGTAAAAAGGCAAGATGGATAAGAAATATTGTATGATTTTATTTATTCTATTCCAAAAAACTATTCTTTAATCATAGGAAGAGATAATATTTATAACTTATCACAAATCATCTTAGCTTTTTGATTTGATCAAGTCGACTTCTATCAACCAATCATGACAACTATAATCACTTAGTATTTAACTATATCAAAGATAACAGAAGCTCAACTAAATGCTTATGTGAATGATGTATGCATGTATGACACTCTTAATATTTACATAAGGTGGGACTCCCAAAATCAATTTAGAAAAAATCCACATATTTATGTAAGGTGAAACTTAAATTTAGGATCTCAAAGTTTCCGAAGCCTTAATTTATCATTGAGCCAAAATTTTATTGGCGATCTAATAAAAGTTAATTAGAAATATTATCATATTTGAATTATTATGATTTTATTAATAGAATACATTTAGTGTTAATTGTGATTTTTTTTAAAGTTAATATATATAAAAGTACCTGAACTTGGACAATTTATACGTATTTGGTATAAATTTTTTTTTTGGACCTAACTGATACTTAAACTTGAGAATCGTAAACCAACTCAATATATTTTTTAAGTATCTGGCTAACATTATTAAAATACGCTATGTGATATTGACGACCAACATACTGCCATACTACAATATTACATTTTGACATGTGACAAAAATAAGTACCAAATTATCATATACTTTTTAAATTTAGGTATCAATTAAATCCAAAAATAATTCAGTATCAAATAAGTATAAATATTGTGTCCAGATTATTAATTACAATCTACTAATCTTTCGACTAGATCCCTTAAAAACTGTACGTGCAAGTCCCTTTCCATGTGGCTCAAGCCATCTAAGATGATTAAAAGGTTCATTTGTAGATTTTATCAAATAGAAACTTCAAAAATTGACTTTATAACATTGACTTGACCTTATTATATATTTTTTATATAGGTTTATCATTAATTAATTATGAATTTTGATTAAATTAATCTTAAAATTTATATTAAATATTAAAAAAATAACATCGTTATTTTTATTTATTAATGTATAACTTTTGTCAAATATAAGTACAACATTAAATCTCAAAAATCATAGATACCACGTTAGGATGGAAATAACAAAATTTCTCTTTTTAGTTAATGGAAATATAATAATTCAAATATATAAATTTTAAAATTCTTATTTATTATTTTATAAATTCATTTAATAATTTTTTTAATAGAATTAAAATTATTATTTATAATTATGATAATCTTTTTATAAAATAAATTTATTTAACCCAATATTTTAATAAAATTAAAGTAATAAATCTTATAAATAATAAAAAAATGAAAAATGAAAATTTCCAACAAAAAACTGGTAAGTTATTTTCTCTTGGCCCAATCTAATAATTAAGCTTAAAAGACTTCAAAAATCAGCATAAAGGACAAAAATGAAGTCCAATCCGACCGACCCAGCCCCAATTGAATTACTGGTAATAGAGCAACGACTTTTTAAGTTTTAACTGTTGAATCTCCAGATTTTCAGTTCTCACAATCTCAGCACCAGATCAAAGGGAAATCAAACATGGAAAAGGCGAAGGAACTCCTGCAACTAGATAAAGAAGCAGAGGAGACCGTGTCACGACTCACTATTCACCCCCACCGGGTCGGTTACGAGCGTAGCTTCTACAATGATTTCGGCTTACGCGGCATCCGTGTCGACAAGGTCGAGCCTGGCTTCGTTTCCTGCACTTTCAAAGTCCCTCCTCGCCTCACCGTAAGCTTTCCGAATTCCGAAAGCCCCCGATCTAAGATTCTGTTGAATTAGAGTCATATATGATTTGGGTTTGATTTTGTTTTTGTTGAATAAATGAACTTTGGCAGGATAAAAATGGAAATTTAGCGACGGGCGCAATTGCGAATATTGTGGATGAAGTCGGTGGGTCAGCGGTCTTTGTCATTGGTGTTCCTATGAAAGTTTCAGTGGATATGTCCATTTCGTTTCTGGGAACTGCTAAGCTCGGTGTAAGTAATCTTTTTTCATGAATTCAATCAAGAATTTCTAGGTCTTTTAATGTTGCTAGTTGCTTTGAATTTAGTACTAATAATTTCTTGTAGTAGTGCATTTGAATGTTTTCAGAAAGTAATCCAACTCTGCTACTTATTTCTTGATTTCTGTGGCTTGAGTCTGTTAGCCAATTTGATCATGAATTCAAGTCAGATTGAGTTTTTCACCATCCGACTTTGGAATAATAGAAAGGTATGCTAGTTGAAAGCTGTAAAAGAGGATGAGAGATTGGATCTATCTAAAGCGGATTGTTTTGGTTTTTGGATTGGATGAATTTGAGAGGTTTCTAACAGGGTATTTTGATTATTTTCGATTTTAGATCATTTTGAGTTTGGGTTGTTTCAAGTTTGGTCATATGAGATTTGTATCATTGAGTTTGTTAAATGAGTTTTCGGGTGAATCACTTCGGGATCAAGTCATTTTGAGTTTAGTTAAGGATGATAATGGATGGTACAGATTCGAATGTTTGTAGATATTCAAATTTTTATACTTAGATATTGTGGATTCAGATACTATTGGGATTCAAATATTCTAATCACTATCTGAAGCTAAATCTATTACCCGAATCAACTTTACTTCTGGAGAGAACGAATTTGGATATTTGAATTTATTATTTGCTTAATTATACCTAATCCAGTTTAGGTTTATTCTGAATTCAAGTAATTTGGATTGGTAGTATCACTGATCTAAATCAAATCAGAGTTTGAATTTCCTTATTGGAAGCAGAATTAGTGGGTGTTCTAACAGGATTGTAATCCGGTATGCAGGATGAGTTAGTGATTACCTCAAAGGCATTAGGAGAAAGAGGAGGATATGCAGGAACACTTGTTCATATCAGAAACAAAGCAACAGGGGAGTTAATTGCGGAAGGTCGTCATTCCTTGTATGGTAGTGAATCTAGCAAACTCTTGTTTGGTAATCAATCTAGCAAACTCTAGTCCATTGCTGGATGTACTATTTTACTAAACTCAATGCTTTCTTGTCATGTGATATGAGTTATTGTAACTTGTTGGATGCCAATCCTATATATTATATGCAAAATTTTATATGAGAAAGGTATGTAAAACTTATTTTATTTAGAATTATCTTAACCTTGCTGATTGAGTCATAATTCAGTTGGCATCGACATTGTTATTAATATAGGAAGACGTGAATTCAAATGTATTGAAACACATTATTTCACTATTTTCATATATTCTAACTTATTTATTTCAAAATTTACTTATTTAAAGATCAGAAAATTAATATATATATATATCCCACTATTTTAGAAAGAAGGCTTGAAAATTTTCCTCCATGTTCTTTTGGAGGAAAAACTGATGTCACTGACTATTTCTTTAACGTTTATTGGAGATATAATTGTAAAGCAAAAAAAAAAAAAGAAATTTAAAATTTATAAATAATTTACATTTTTATAAAATTTTATATTTAAAAAAAATCCCTCCCTTTGAAATTTATTATAGATTTTTTGGTATACGAAATTTATTGTAGATTCTGATGGCAAATGAAAATAATTTAAATTTTTGAAGACAATTAAAAGTTTTGACTTTGAAAAATACAACTTCACTATTACAATTTCTCATTTGCTTGGTTTCAAAGAAATTCATGTTTTTATATATTTTTCTTACTAACTTTTTCTTAAAGCAACTAAAGTCCTTTTCACTTTTGAAAAGTCTATAATTGAGATCAAAGTTTTTCTAGATAGAGATTATTAGTTTTCGAGGGAGTCAATTTTATTTTTAATTCAAATTATTTCATTAGACAAAAACTTGTTTTAGAATTTTTAGAATGTTGTTCAAAAAGGACAATGATTGTTCTAAGGACCACAAAGTAAACATAAGTCATGAAAAGAGAAGAGAAGGGATGGTATGAAAATGTTAAAAATTACGAGAAAAAATTTGATTTGTCATTCTTTTATTATAAAGTGATAAAGATAATATGAAATCATAGTTTTATACAATCTTTTCTGAAAAATAATATATAAAAATTCCCATAAAAAAATGTTGAGACAAATAGACAACAAAAAATTTGAAAATAAATTATACAATATAATTCATGAATGTTCGAGATGCATTCTGAAATGAATGAAGAAGATGAAGCCGAATTGGAGAAGAGTGATCAAGGCATCATGCATTTGCATCATTCAAGAGCATATGCATGATTGCATTGATATAAATTGACAACAATCCTTCTGGATTTGTTTTAAAAAAATTCGAATAGACTAGGTTTGGGATTGTTGTCGAGATACTTTCCATTATCCTTTTATCAAAATTTGAATTCGTTTTTAAAAAAAAAAAATTGATTATTGAGATTGTTATTGAGGCTTTTTCGATTTTGATTTTTGATTTAGTCTTAATTTATTTATCGAATATTGAATTTTCATTTTTAAATTTCAGTTTATTAGAATATTTGTGAAAATCATTGCTTTCATCTTGATCCAATAAACTAGGTAAGTAATTCACATTCCTTTAATGTTTAATTTTTCAAAAACTAGCCTTCAATGTTTTATGCTACATCAATAATAAATTATATTTTAGTACATGTTTTATAAAAATCAAGTTAAGCATGCTAGTACGATTATTTTTTAGAAGTATATTATCAGATTGTGTTTTTGATATTTTTATATCTTTTGAATTATGTTTTGGTATATATATATATATATATATATATATATATATAAAATACACTTTGATATAATATTGAATTACGTTTTTGTATGAGGTATGTTTTGTATATATATTTGAGACATTATGGGTAATTCGAATTTTTTGATTTTGAATCTTCTCTTAATATGCTATATTTTAATCCTGTCAATGGGAGTTAAACGTTGGCCATGTCGACATGTATTTTATGCTTAGAAACCAATTTCAATCATGCCACTAGTTTAAAATGGTGGTTTTTGACCTACTACCACTAGGGTAACTTAGTGGTTTTTGTTTTGACTCATTGCCAACGGAATAAATTCTTATTTCTGTTTCGACCCATTGTCACTGAAGTTAATTGTGGTTTTTAACCTTCGTCACCAAAGATGACCATAGCGATAAAAAAAAAGGGAGTTCGGTTTTCACTATAAATATATTTAGAAATTGTTAATTTATCTTAGTAATTGCTTCAACTTGAATTAAGTTTTGAGTTATATTATCACAGTTTATTTATAAATTTTGTAATTGCATATTTACTAATATATTTATAAGTTCTGACTAGTAAGCGTGAGAAGGATGAAAAGTGTCTGTTTTGAATATTAATACATTTTTTTTAGGACTTTCGAAGTCATTTTTTTTTCATACTTTCTATACCATTAGACAAGCTATTACATATTTTAAAATTTTTTATTTTTATTTTTAAATAGATTTTATAAAAGTTGTATAAATTTATAATTCTATGATTTTATGTTAAATGTTTTGATTTACTTGAATTTTATGTTAAACGTGAGATAAAAATTTCACGTGTACCGTGTCTGTTTTATCTCGGTTCAAAATGTGATACAAATATATTTTATATAAAAACCATCTATTTATAATAATTTAAATAAAGATAAAAAAAAAAAAAAAAAAACTTACTACCTAGTGTTTTTATACAAGTCTGTAGACAAATGTATGATCTATGAGGCTTGTTGATTTACTTGTGATGATTCATTCATTATTGGATTGGGATGATGTATACTTGTTTAATTAACTTTTATTATTTATGAAGAAAAATATAACTAATCACTACATTTTCAGCCAATTATTAAAATTTGTTAAAGGAAGGTTGACTCCTCAAAGTGTTACTTTTTAGAAGCCGATTAACTTTTAACGAGTTTGGTATTATTTTTTATTAGAATTTTTTCTCAATTTTGACAAGAGTTCAAATGCTTGAGACCATAAATTCAAATGCTTGATTTTATTTATTAAATTATTTTAAACATTTTTATTTAATCTTATTCTATAATTTTCTTTCCTTTGAATATGATATTTTTCGTTTTACTTTTTATCGTAATTAGGGTATCCATCGTAGTTAATAGTGATTAATTTTTTCGTTGTGGGTACTATTTTAAGAGGTAAACAATATCATGAAATGTGCTCCATTCCAATAAGCAGGAATCGAACCCCAATTACATAGTTATGGGATGAAGTGAGCAACCACCACACCACAACTCATCGTTCTTTTTCGTTTTACTATTACTTCAACATACACTTGGCACACCATAAAGTTCAAAATATCCCAAACAAAATTGGGTGCTACTAAGTTGCATTGGGGTTTCACTTTGTCAGGAAAAAGGAGCTATGACATTATATCCTCTATATCTTTCTCACCTTGTTTCATTGATTATTAACTCATTTAAAACCAGACGTGAGAAGCATTTCATGTTTTAACTGTGCAAGGGGGAGGGCGTGGCGGAGATACATAAACAATTGTTTACATTTGCTTTGGCATGGTAAAGAGGTACAGAATCAACGAAGAGCTCCCACTGCCTTTTTGTATGTGTACCATTTTGCTATCAAGAGAAATGCTCCTAAGTTGAGCACACTCAGCACTACTAAGAGAAAGAAGAAGTAATGAATATGGCCATAATTTAAGTTGTCCGGTATCCACCCGAGCTTTCCATTCCTAGTGGTTATAGCAGTGACAATGGTGACAAGCAGAGAGCTCAAGTAGTTACCAAGTGCTATGGTAGTGAGTTGCAGAGCCGAGCAGAAACTCCTCATGGCATCAGGTGCTTGCTCGTAGAAAAACTCCAACTGTCCGATGAGTGTGAAAACCTCTGCACACCCTATGAGGAAATATTGTGGGACTTGCCAAAATATTGTCATAGGCATTTCCTTAACCTCATAGTAATTGTGCCTCCTCACTTCCCGGAGTCGTTCGAGTTCCAGAATCACTGCAACTACCATTGCAAATATTGATATGAAGAGGCCAATGCCCATCCGTTGAAGTTGAGTTAGGCCGTTCTTGTGACCGGTGAATTTTCTCGTCACTGGGACGATGATTCTGTCATAGATTGGCACCCAAAAGATCACACTGAGGGTGTCGAATATCGAAAGTGATGCAGGTGGGATCTTGAACGTAGAATTGCCAACGTGCGTATTCATTTTTTCGCCTTGCAACACAAATAAATTGCTCATCTGACTGTAGACAGCAGCAAAGATGATCCCGGTGGCCCATATGGGAAGCAAGCGAATGACAGCTTTTAGCTCCTCTACTTGAGTAACTGTGCAAAGTCTCCATGAATTTACTGTACCCTTTATGTCGTCTGATTCGGTATCCACAGCCGCTTTGTCGAAGAAACTGAAAGATTACAACAGCTACCTTAGAGCTTGAACATGGAAACCGAGAGAAAATCAAGCACTTGGGTAAAGTATATCTATTTACATGCACTGAGCATGCTGAAGAACATTTTTCCAGTTATATTAGACTTGACTGTAATGTAATTTTCAAGTTTGAGATCGATGTTCGGGCTCTAACCTAAGTTCTTCTGTGTGCTCAACCTTCCGGCTTCCCTTGATATTAGATTCAGCATCCGTGGTCTCATACAGGAGAGACTTATCAGCAGGGACAGCCACTCGGCATTTCCTGAAGGACGCTACCACAACCTGACAGAGGCGTGTGAGAGGGCTGCCTCCAGGCTTTTGGTTGCGGTACAAACGAGTACCTGAAAAGAAAAATACAACGGCTACTGCCATAGCAATGGCTGGAATTCCAAAACCCCATCCCCAACTCACATTATCCTGCACCCAGACCAGCACGGAGGAAGCAATTAGAGCACCGATATTAATGGAAAAATAAAACCAGTTGAAGAAAGAGCTCTTGTGTTTCTTCTCGGTCTCGTTGGTGTCATCGAACTGATCCGCTCCGTATGATGAGACACAAGGCTTGATTCCTCCTGTTCCTAGTGCTACCAGGTAAAGTCCTACAAAGAACACAACACTTTGAGTCACTGTTGGGTCGCAGTTGTCTTCTGTGTAGCACCTTGGCTTGATGCCATGTATAGTTGCAGACATTGCCAAAAGTGTCATTCCCTGTATGAAAAGTTTGATTCAAAATCTTAACTCTGGTACTGATGAAAATTGATGATACTAGACTAAGCTGATCCAGGGTACCATTATTTATACTTTTTGAGCATAGTCCTTAACATTCAACTGATAAACTTCAATCACCCCGTGCATTTATATCAAAAGTATGGTCTTTTTTGAGCATCCGTTAGTCCCTCAAGGATTTGCCACATGAAGTTGTGCCTCCAATCAGTATTTGTGCTGTGGAAGATCTCTCATATGTGAGAGGTCCTCGGTTCAAACTAAGGGCGACACACCTTCAGGTGACAAATCGTTCAGGGGTCGACGGGTACCCAACAAGACAACAATAACTTTGATGCATCGTGCCAACGTTGTGAGCATAATTCAGTGATACAATTATAAGCAAACAAACTATCTCCTTTTAATGTGATCAGAACTTACAAAAACATAAATGATTGAGAAAAGGGCAATCGTCCAATATCTTCCCAGGTAAGCATCAGCCAAAAACGCTCCGATCAAGGGTGTGATGTAGCATGTCCCACTCCAGTTCTGGTTATTTCTAGTAGCAACAGAACTATGCTGATTGAGTTGGTGCTTCAAGTATCGCACTAGATTGCTGCTCATCCCATAGTAAGCCAATCTTTCAGAACATTCATTTCCTGTTTGAATAAATTACCCAACTCGATAAGCATATCCACATTTGATTCACACATTAACAGTGGTTAATTTCATAAAATTACCAATAATAAAGGGGCAAGCTTTCCAGGTTCCAGTTTTCTTTATGTTTGCAGGGTTTCCCTTGTGATCCACCGTTCCATCTTTCGTGTAAAAATCACTTTCAGCCATGATTTTTTTTCCAGTACGTGCACTTTCAACAATGAATTTATCCAGTAATCAAGAATCTAAAACCAATTAAACCCATTCAACCTCGTAATCACCTTGAATATGACAAAACCCGAGTTACTGAAACTAAGAAACGAGGGTAGACAAAGCTGTTCAAACACAACACACTCAGTACCCTAAAATAGAGTTCAAAATTAGAGTGTGAACAAACCAGGGGTGTTATTCAATCTTCATCAAGTTGCGTAAGCCACTTGAGGTGGATAGTGGATCCAGCTAGAGTTTATCCTTTCTTAGTCAAAGTGTTAAAAGGTTGGAAGGATGCTTGACTTTAATAGTTGAATTTGTGTTCATAATGATGACTGGTGAAAGGGTATGTATAATAAGATAATTAACTGTACATACTTCAATCTGAAACAAAACAAAACTCCATAATGAAGGGAAAGCTGGATTTGGAGTTGTTTAATAGTAGAAAATCATAAAAAGGTCAATGCGGACACGTTAATGGCGAGAATATGCACATGATCATTGAGATTTTGCCTTATATAGTAATATCTTTTCATTATATAAAAAAATAATTTAGGTGAAAGAAAACTAAGTTTTAAGCAAGGATGGAGTGCAACTAAGCAGGGCGAGGAGGTTTTTAGCTTGTATTGACTTAATCTTTTTATACAGGGGTTGGAGAATGGGTTTCTAGTTTGAATCTATACTAATGATGGATTCCAACTCAGGCTATTTTTTTTTGGTGAAAGAAAAAACGAGATATACCAATTAAGTTATATCAAGCTGTGAACACATGCAACCCTTCTTCTCTATTAAATGTCATTTTCGTCATTCGATCTGCTTCTTCATTTTCTTCTTTAGGGATGTATTCGAGTGCCCATTTATCGATATTCTTCAGGAGGTAGTGAATGCGCCTGATTATCCTTGATTTCAAGGGAGTTGAAATCAGAACTTGGATAGCTTCAATAGCCTCCAAACTATTTGTTTGTATCAACACTTCATTTTCTTGGTTTTCTTGTATCAATGATAGGTCATCCAAGATGTCCTATAACTCCTTATCAAGTATCGAGCATTGCCCTATTTGTATACAGAAGCGTATGATTCAATTTCTGTGATTATCCCTCAAGATCTCTCCTAAAACAGCATTGCCTGAATCTATTTTAATAGAACCATCAAACCTTAGTTTCAACCATCTCTGTTAACTTTTACTTTTGTCTTCTGTTTCACAATAGAATTTCTTTTGGGTGGGGAAGCGTACTGTTTTGTTCAGCTGTACGAAGTTTTATTGATTTCTTCAACATGGTACTCCCTGAAAAATAATAAAATTCCTGTTCTTTCAAATGCACCCTGTGATAATCCCAAACAACGTTGGCCAAACTACCTCCTTGAAAGTCTGCAAATTTGATGTGTGCCACTCCTACAAATTCTCAGAAAAAAAAAACCAGTCTTACTTCTTTGTCGGAACAATATGCTTTTATTTTTTATTTGCGCGGTTTGCCTAAAATATTAAATAAGTTTTTATATTATATTAAATTTTTAAGATTAAATAAAATACATACTATAAAATTTAATTAAAACTAAAAATATTTGATTTCAATTTAAAATAAATAAAAATAACTAAAATCTTACAAAAAATTTAATTGAAAAATATAGAATTAGTTATCCAATTCAACCCTGACCTAAACTCAAAAATTTTAATTAAAAACTTGCTCCGTGCCAAACCCAATTTCAAAAGAAAGAAAAACCTTATAAGATTATATTGTATCATATCGAAATCGGTCAGGCTTGAAATATTTTATTATTCTTAATTTTAGGGATAAATCTTAACTTTTATTTAAATTTTGATTTAAAGTAAATATATATAAAAAAATCAATTTTATTTCCTTTTTATAAAAACTTGATTTTGAATTAACTTTACAAGTTTAAACAAATAATATATTTATTTATTTTCATATTAATTAAATACAATTATTTGTATATGTAATATATAAATAATTATATTACGTTGCTAATAATATTAATGATTTTTTGAAAATTCAATAAATTAAATTTACATATACTTACACAAAATTAAAATTCACTTCTCACCTTAAATATTTAATTAAAGTTGATTTATTATTTGAGATTTATCCACTACATTTGAAGTCGGAGTCTGCCTTGACGTGTGGTATTGGTATTTCGATGGGAAACCTTCGAGATTCTCGATTGGAATGAATATGTGGTTTCTCAATGAGCATTATTAAGGATTTCGTCTTTAAGGTTGAGTCGAGAGCCTTGTTAGAGGGGCTCATTATTGCCTGAGATTTAAGCATTTGGCAAGTGGAACTCGAGTGCAATAACGCTATGTTGGTGGAAACAATCCTTGCTGGAGGTGCAGCTGAAAGTAGATTACTAGAGTTGCAGAACATTCACCAATTCTTTCGCCGCAATTAGAAGGTATGTGTCTGATACATCCCTCGATTTCATAACGGAATAGCAGATCATATGACCAAAATCCCAGTTATTGATACTAACAATATGCAAATATTCAACATTACCCCAATTTCAATGCTGAGTTTACTAGTGGAAAATCAGATTAATTTTAATTATATTTTATCATATTTTTTATTATAATCGTTATTATTATTATTTTACTAAAAGAAGTCAGAGTTTATTAATATGATTAAATAATATAACATAATATATCGCATGAGGTCTGTACAAGTACAAAAAAGAAAAAAAAATTGTTAGTTTGGTATGTGAAGGTATTTTGAGTCGGTTTTCATTCCGTCGTGCCCGTTATCCCATCATTTGTTTATGTTAAAAAACCATTGAAGTGACAATATATAGTCAGAAAAAGCATCATGTTTGTGTAAAATACACATCAAAGTTCAATATAATGTGAATTCATTTTAAAAAATAAAATATATTAAGTTATGTCACATGTGAATGAAAAATAAAATTGTGTAATAAAAATATTTATTGTAGATATTTAATTTTAGTTACTAATATTTTATTTTTTTCTTGAAATAAATAATATTATATTTCAAAAATTTGTGCTATTAAGCAAAAAAATAATTAGTATTGTTCTTATATTTTATATATCTTCAATTATATTAGTACTTGAGAGGAGTTCTACCGATACAAGTAGGTTAGAGAGTGTTCCAAGTCAAGCATCAAACTTCTATCGATACTTAGGGGGACTTCTACGAATACAAGTAAGTCAATGAGCATTTTTTTGTCTCCCCTGCACCTTCTATCAGTACAACTATCTGTTTGAACCAAACGTCTCCTAAGTGCATTTCCTTTCTTTCAGAAACATGGTGAACTCTTCTTCACTATTAATCATCACCATCACCAACAAAACATTTCACCATCCCTTTTTAACTATTAATATCATTGTCGCTGAAAATATTAATTTATTACTCCTATTAATTGTCAGCTTTGTAACTCTCATTCTTGAGACATTATAAATAAGATTTTTCATAACAGATGACTTTTTGGCATTTTGAACTCCCAAATCAATTTTTTTTTGAAATTTTCTCAATTTGTTTTTTTCTTGAGCCTGATCATCTGCCACATTTAAAAATAATCTTTATTTTCTATCTTATTACAATATTTAAAAATAATTATAATAAATTAAAAAGTTAAAAAACATATTATCTTTTAAAAAAATAGATTATGGTAGTTTTTTAAAAAGTAGAGTGGATAGTTATATTAAAAAATTTGTGATAATTCTAATATAATTTAAAAGAGTTGAAGGAAGAAATAGATTACAATAGTTATATTAAAAAAGTTGTAATAATTATAATTATAATTATAATCATAATATATATTTAAATTTATTTATTTAAAATTCATTTTTTAAAGTTGCGATAGTAATCCTTTATAACGTCATATGTTTATTGTTTTTATATTCTCGCTATTATTTTAATTGGTGATAAAGTAATATAATATTATGATTTTATTTTTTTAAAATCAAGTTAAAATATATGTTATTTATCATAAAATATTATAATTGTTACATATTGTTTTACTTTTTTTATTTTTTTTTGAATATATTGATGTGATATAATATCTGATTATACTTTCTTAATTCTTTGACAACATACACCTTGCATATACAGGTGCTCGAACTCAGGATTTCTAGAATGAATATCATCATCTTTTCCACTGGAGCCACTTGTTGGATTCTTTTTTAAAATTTAATACTATAATTTATTTTTATATATAGTTGAAATTTATATATTATTTTTAATAGTTTTATATAAAAAGAGATATGTAAAATAAGAGTTACGGACAAGGCTGGACCACTACCTTTCCCTTTTGCAATTCACTAACAATTCATAACCGAAATTACACTCAATCCAAGTTTTAATTAACAAGTGCCTTAAACCCCCAAAACCTGAGAGGCCCGATATCCTTGTTTTACCTAATCAATATTTCTCCAATTTTTTGTTTACGACATTATAGAATCATAGTAAGTATATTATCAGACTGATAATTATAACCGAATTCTGATTCACTAGTCGTGTTTCAGGTGTTAAACTGCAATCGGGGGCGAATTTAGATAAGCTTAAAATCTTTAAATAGTAAAAATAAAATTTTATTATTGTATTTTATTCTCCTTAAAAATAATAAAATTTTAATTTAATTTTTTAAAAGTTATATTTTTACTATCATAAAAATTATAATTTAATTTCGCCCCTAAACAAATTTTCTGACTTCATCCCTTAAATGTAATTAAATCTTAAATCTCTATTATGTCATGATTGATAGTTATTTTTTCTTTTCTCAATGAAAAATAGTTATATATATATATATAAAGTCACTAGGTTAATTACCAGCATAATTCGTCTAATCTTCAACTCCTCTTTAAGAATTGGATAGCATAATTAGGATATTTTTATTACGCTCAATTTCATGAACTCAATAATTACAATAGTTATCTAAATATGTTACATGTTATGGGACTAAACCTTTCGTCTCACAATCCATGCGATTTTAGGCGATTACTTCACTTCAAATACGTTTAAGTTAGCTTAATTCTTACAAAATGAAAATTTTTGTAGAATTTCTCTAAAGCATCGAAAATATAGCAGAAGCAACTCAAAGACAAAAGAAAGCTCAAAAGAACAAAATAATCACAGAAAAGCAGAGCACACAAGGTGTTTGAGTAAATACTCTCAGAGAGCCTCCCCCAATCCAACGGTACAACTAGCTTTGCATCGACAAATGAGATCTAGGGGGGCCATGGCCCTTTTAAAATGGTAAATTTTTAATTTAAACTCTTTATAATTTATAAAATTTTAAATTAACAATGGTAAAACTACAGTTTGGCCCCCAAAAATGATAAAAAAAATGATTTAACTATTTAAAAATTATAAAGATATATGCTATTAAAAAGATGAAATTACATTTTTACTATTGTAAAAATATACAATTTAATTTCACCGCCCCCATGCAGGCATGGTGGCCGTAATTAGGTTCGATTCCATAGTAATTTTAAGAATATATTTAAATTTTTATGTATTTTTATTGAAAATGATTTTTAAATAATTTTTCATTTTTAAAATTTATGAATTTATTTATATATTTTCTTTATTGAATTTTTCAGAATCAGGATTAAAATAAACAAAATGTGTAAAGTTGAGGTCTAAATTTGTTGAAATTTTTAGAATCAAGATCAAATTGATAGAATTTATAAACATTAGAGGGAAATATTTTCTATTACACCAATATAAAAAGACCACTCCGACATTTCATTAACGATTTAATAAACGAGTGATTAAAATATCAAATGCTGATAATATTAATGATTAAATTGAAAATTTTTAAAAGTAGATGACCAAAACTAAAGTATGTTAATAATTAGGTGACTACCGATATATTTTACCCTTTCTTTTCAAATTCATAATTACTGTTACTTAAAAAAATAAAAATAGACTTTTCCTCAATGATATTGAATGTCTAACAGAACTATAGATAATTCAACATATTTAAAAGCTTTTTCTAGACTTTCAAGTTCGATTTGTCTTACATTGCTTGTTGATTTAGGAAAAAAGCTTCGTTCAATTCAACAACCTTTGTTAATATGAAAACAATTTAAAAGGAAAAGAAATTCAAATATTCGATTTTCTCTATTTATGAAATATTTTTATATACTTTCTGAGAATTTTTATATTTGGTACGAAAATCTTGAAATTCAGGATAAAATTATTAATATGATATTAAGCTATTGGAAAAGAATAATATTTCTGTTTCATACAATCTTTTCTCTTACTTGTTATAACCAACATACCTTCATGGATTGACACGCGGATCAACCTCAAATATTTTATTTTGATTAAAATATTGATGAAACTTTTAAGAGTTGTTAACACTATTAGAATTATTTGTTAAATTTAAGTCCATTGTAATACTTTTAAGTTTTTTTTTAATTTCAAAATGTCACATCAATGGATTTATATTTTAATATTCAAATAATTATTGTATAATTTGACCCAAAAAAATAATTAAAAATTAATCTAATGTGAAGAGTGGTAGGATCCATACTAGTAACAATAAAATAGTTGATGCTTTGGTTTGCTAGGTTGGGTATTAGATTGGATTGTTAGCTGAACTGTCCGGAACACAAGAAAATCAAGAGTTAAAAGAGTTTGTGTTTTGAGTCGCTTTTTGATGCTCAAGTTAATGTTTTATTATGCGAAAAAAATACTCTTGAGTCTCAAGTGGTTTTAGCTTATCACCGTATTATGTTTATTGAACTTTTCTTAGAATTATTTGGATTTTTCTATTTTTGTATGGGTATAACAATAATTAAGGGTGGATTTGGATGGACGGTGTGTTTACTTACGATTAATGTAAAAACGACGGTGACGGTGAGATTAAATATTGTAATGATGTTGTAATGTGAGATAAAAAATAAGCTAAACACAATGTATAGTCCATCCAAACCCTTTTAGTTTTTATTTTGGCATTATTTAAAGAATATATGTATAGATGTACCCAAATTTTGATTAATACATCTTTTTGGTGGGATAAATGTTAAAGTGAAGAGAAGTTGGATGAGCTGTTGTTATTGATATCCCTCTAACCCTGAAGAAGCTTTAGCTTTCAGAAACAAACTCCACTATACATATTTGATATAAAATTTATATAATATGTGTGTGTGTATATCCATGAAAGGTATCTCTCAACTAAAAACATTTTGTTGGGTTAACCATTCTTTGCATCTGTCATCTACCCACCCATTTCCACTCCTTTTCTTCTCGAAGGGTTTCATCACATTCTTGGACCCAATTAGGATTTAAGGAAAGTAAAGCCAAGTGACCAATTATCCAATTTTCAATATTCTTTTTTTCATAAGACAATATATTAATCAATATACATATTTATCTAATATTCTTACACCCGAATAAAAAAAATAGAACATAATTGATATTGTTTTTCTTTTAAAAGGAAGAGAAATCGAAAAAACAAATAGTTGGTCAGAAATTTGATCGAAAAATAAACTGGAAGAAAACTGACAAAACCACGCTAGATTCAATTCTCGGAAAAAATTGGGGGAGGGTCACGGATATTCCAGCTTAACACTCAATGTTTTAGACAGAATATTCTTCTCGTGTAATTTCGCAGAACATCAGAATTTAGAGAACAAAAGGATCAGAGAAATTGTTTTTGTCTTATTATGTTCTATGAAAAATGAGAAGAATGACCTCTTATTTATTGTCAATTTCTTAAAAAATCTCGACAATTAAATTTTGATTCTGTTAAATCATAATTGTTTAGAAATTAAATTTTGATTTTATCAATTCGTAACCATTTAAAAATATATATTTTAATTCAGTCAAAATCTTCTCCAGCTCTAGCTTTCAATTTAGTTTATGGGGTGCAATCCCAATAATCCATATATACAACAAATGGTTTATTTAGTAAGATTTAAATCAAATTTGAAAAAAAATTTAAATGCTATAAAAGTTGCTGTAAAATAATTTAAAAGTTAATTAAAAATTGAGTTTTTAATCAAAAATTAATAATTAATCTTAAAATGTTTATCGAAACTTATTATGAGTTGTTAAGTAATGACAGAATAATTGATAGAACGGTTTATGTAAAAAAAATATTGATGTGACATTTAATATGAAAAAATAAAAAAGTTTAATTGAGGTTTTAATTATTTTACGAGTTCTTGATTGATTTTTAAATTATTTAAAGGGTTTAATTATTTTTAATTATTTAAGACTAAACTTTATTAAAATATTATAGAAAACTTAGAAAGAATTTATTAAATATATTATGAAACATACGGAAAAAATATAAAACATATTATAAAATTTAGAAATTATAGAAAAAGTATAAAAAAGTATTAAATTCATTAAATATTATAAAATATTATTAATATATTATGGAAAACATAAAAGAATTATTTTAATTTAATTCGATTGACATGAGCATTGTTGTCAATGTAAGAGAATGTGAATTCGAGTGTACTAAAGCACATTTTCTCTTATTTATGAATTGAAGAAAAACTATGTGTAATTTTAAATATTGTGTCAAAAAATAAATATGATCAAAATTTATAATAATTATTAAAAAAATAATGAATGATATTTAAACTTTACCTTAAAAGACAACAATTATTATTCATATTATTAAATTCATGCCCTAAGACGTAACTGATGCTAACAATAATTTTAACATGAAAAATGAAATCCTTCATTTCAATTATTATAAAGGGAAAAAAGTCATAAAGATATTCAATGTTGTCCTTTTAGAGTAAACTTTTGCCTATATATGTTATTTAGGAAGAAAATTCCAAAGAAATTTCAGTTTTATGGCAGTAATTTTCAATTGTTATTCAAACATCCCATTATAATTAGTAAGGAATAGGGTTAGGAATGCTTTTTAGTATTCATTAAAAAATATTTAATTATTATAATGATTGTTTTTATGCATTATTTTTAATAAATTTTAAAAAAATTATATTTAATGCTTCGATAGTGTATACATTTACAACAAATTATGTGATGGTAGCAAATTTCAATTTTATGTAATGAGGATATGTGATCTTAGAGTATGGGTATACTCAATGTGTTTGTCGATTCGAATGGTAAAGAAATCATTATGATTTTTAGTTCATTAATTTTGAAATTTTTTGAGTTTAATGTAATTCTTTAAGATTATATCATGTTAAGCTTGTCTTTTCAATATTTGTCCTTCTACTGGGTACGATGAATTGCTATTAACGCAACTCACAAGTTTGCTCAAGCCGCGTTATGCTATGTTAGTCATCAAACATGGGAGGCTCCTTTCTATTCTCTTTGCTCTATCCTAAATTTGGGTCATTTTTTTATTTATCCCCAATAATAGTGAGGGACATAAGTTCGAACGTACGGGATAAACCTTTTGATTTGAGATTTAGGCGACTTTCAAATTGTTTATCCGCTCTTGTTCTGTGTATTCAATTTTATTAATGAATTTAATTTTTTTAAAAAAAATTATACCTGGATGCGAATTTTTTAAAATTACATTAGAATTATTAGGCTCATAATTAACATTCTCTTTTAGTAAAAGTTTGTCAGTCATAATGGTTTAAAAGATAGCTAATATATCCATCATCTTTGTAGGGAGATTTTAGTTGTACTAATCTGCCAATAAAATGCTTTGATCATAACCCTAATTAATTGTCAGTTAGATTAACGACTAATGCCCACAAAAGGGTAAAAAAAAAGGAAAAAAAGAAGTGAAAAGAACTGGGAGTTTCTCTTTCTGTCTTTGATTTCGTTTGTCGTTGCTCTTGTCACCAGCTTGACTTGATTGAGGGGTATGTAAATCTATCAACATTGTGGTTGAGGTCGGGTGTACTTTACCCCAATACGGTTGGACCAACCCAATCGCTGACCACTTTGTCAATTGAAAAATGGCTTCACCATATCAACTAGCTTAGCTTCCAAATGTGTCTTAGTTTGATACATAACTACTTTGTGTGATACACAAGAAATCTCTCTCTCTCTCGCTCTCTCTCTTTACCTTTTTCTCCCTCTATTTCTCCAATTTCCCATTCCAAGTATTCTTACATGCCCAAATTCTGGTTTTGGTCCTTATACTATTGTCAAACTTTAGAGGTAGTCCATATGCACTTTAATTTCACATATGTGGGTCTATCTACTTTAATAATACAATTAGTTAATCCAAATAGTTTATACCTTTAATTATTTCAGTTAAAATGTTGACAGAGATTCTTTCTGAAAATAAATCCGTTCTTGACATTTTTGAGGTCCTAGGCGAAACAATAAATTGGGTCTCTTTTAATATATATATAATGTAATACAATAAAAATTGAAAATTTTTTGGGGCCCTAAGAGATGAAATATTTATGGTAAAAAATTAAAAGCCCTAGGCATTTAAATAATTTATTTTAGTCTGAAATTTTTTCCCACATTAAAAACTAAAAAAAATATTTTTTTTGGACTCCTTGCAGCTTTTGATCTTGGACGACTGCACTCTCAAACAACCCTAGAGCCGAGCGTGTCTAAAAACCACCCATTGACATGAATTTTTTTGTTGTTATTGCAGTTTTTGTTGGAAGAAGTGTTTAATTTTAGTTTGCACTATTAATATTTGGACTTGTTAACAATGTTATAAAAGTAGAGGATTAAATTTGTCAAATTAAAGTATAAATATTAGTTTTCAAATTTAAGCATAGTAGAGGGACTAAAAATAGAATTGAACCTTCTTACATTCCACCTAACTAAGCAAAAACGACTTGGCAGCGGAGGCCAAACATAAGCTTTTGCCTCTTTATAAGTTTGGGTTGGTCTTTAACACCCCCATCAGTACACCAAGAAAGAGCCAAACTTTTAGAGTAGAACATACTGATTTGGGTTTGGCTTTGAGTGAGAGATCAGATATAGAGACAAATTCATGGAGATGGCACCATGCATTCGAGTCCTAATGCTTTTAGCTTGCTTATGGTTTCCAGCTTCGGTGGAGTGCATGGTTCGCCACTACAAGTTCAATGTAAGTTATACTTTGCTCAAAATGGGTGCTATAATTCTCTCTAAAACTTTATATTTCCTCCATCAATGTCCATAGTCGAGTTCCCTAATTTGTTTGATTAGCAACTAAATTGGTATCTCTTTCACATTCGAAAGTCTTGTCAACTTCACTCATTTTCGTATGTTTTGTAATCCTATATGCATTGCATGTTCATGCACGTATTATTCTTCAATGATCAATTATAAACTATTGTAAAAAGGTTTTCTGAAATAATTGCAGGTGGTGTTGAAAAATACAACAAGATTATGCTCAACCAAGCCTATTGTCACTGTGAACGGACGTTACCCTGGACCCACTTTGGTTGCTAGAGAAGATGATACCATTCTTGTCAAAGTGGTCAACCATGTCAAATACAATCTCTCCATCCACTGGTGAGACTCCAAGCTGCCCACCATTGATATCAATTCTTGAAGATTTATAGTACTTATATAACTTTGTGTTTTTCTTTTGGGGGGGTGCGGTGAAGGCATGGGATTAGGCAAATACGTACAGGTTGGGCAGATGGACCGGCATATATAACCCAATGCCCGATTCAACCAGGGCAGAACTATGTGTACAACTTCACCCTCACTGGCCAAAGGGGCACCCTTTGGTATCATGCACATATCCTATGGCTAAGAGCCACCGTGCACGGTGCAATTGTTATCTTGCCCAAGCGTGATGTTCCTTATCCTTTCCCCAAACCCCACAAGGAAGAGATTGTTGTGTTAGGTGAATGGTGGAAATCGGATACTGAAGCCGTCATTAATGAGGCTTTGAAGTCTGGTTTGGCTCCTAATGTCTCTGATGCTCACACCATCAATGGTCACCCAGGACCTGTCCCCGGCTGCCCTTCAAAGGGTAAATAAACAAAACACTCTGCTATTAAAAAGATAATTCCCGGTGGAATTATAGTTTTGGTCCCTCTATTATATTTGAGATTTAATTCCTATAATTTAATCATTTACTTTTATAATATTATAAATTAAAATACGACGTAATTTTCTTCTTAAAGACACTCGGACATGAACTTTTTGTGTTGGAGGGATGTTTTTCTAAAAACTTCCACTTCATTCTTTTAAGTTGAATAGTTAAACTTTTTATCTATTTGGACTAACTAATAAAAGAACTGAATTATAAATTTAACTATAGTAGAAGGATCAAAATAAAATTTGACCAAGTCAATAACATGAATAATTTCTTCTTCAATTCCCTTATATTTCTCTCTTCTTCTTTTTTTGCAGGGTATACGTTGCCGGTTAAACCAGGGAAGACGTACATGCTTCGAATCATCAACGCTGCACTGAATGAAGAACTCTTTTTCAAAATCGCCGACCATCAACTCACCGTAGTCGAAGTTGATGCCACGTACGTGAAACCTTTCAAAACAGACACCATCGTTATAACCCCAGGGCAGACCACAAACGTCCTCGTTACCACCCACCGCGGCGGAGGAAAGTACATGGTGGCAGCCTCACCTTTCATGGACGCACCGATAGCCGTCGACAACGTGACAGCCACCGCCACCTTACATTACTCCGGCTCTCTCACCAGTGCCGCCACCACCCCCACGTCAACCCCACCGAAAAACGCTACCTCAGTGGCAACAAATTTCATCAGTTCATTACGAAGCTTGAATTCCAAACAATATCCAGCTAATGTCCCTTTGAAGGTCGATCATTCCCTGCTTTTCACCGTTGGACTTGGCGTTAACCCTTGTCCTACCTGCGTGAACGGAAGCCGTGTTGTGGCTTCCATCAACAATGTTACCTTTGTAATGCCGAAGATTTCATTGCTTCAAGCCCATTTCTTCAACATAAGTGGCGTTTTCACCAGTGATTTCCCCGGGAATCCGCCTGCTCCATTCAACTACACAAGCACACAAGTAACCAACTTTGCTACCAAACAAGGAACAAGACTGTATAGGCTTGCGTATAACGACACCGTTCAGCTGGTCTTGCAAGATACTGGGATGATTACCCCAGAGAATCACCCTCTTCATTTGCATGGATTCAACTTCTTTGAGGTTGGGAGGGGACTGGGGAATTTCAACCCCAAAGAGGATCCTAAAAAGTTCAATCTTGTTGACCCTGTTGAGAGGAACACCATTGGGGTTCCATCTGGTGGATGGACAGCCATAAGGTTCAGAGCAGATAATCCAGGTAAGGTCATGGAGACATTTAATAGTACTATAATTAGACCGATAAGTTTCTCTTATTTATATGATTACCCCTTGGTTTGCAGGGGTTTGGTTCATGCATTGCCATTTGGAAGTGCATACAACATGGGGGCTTAAGATGGCGTTTGTTGTGGACAATGGAAAAGGCCCAAATGAGACTCTTCTACCACCTCCAAGTGATTTCCCCAAGTGCTGATCAATTAACCAAGCCAAAATGCTGAGGAATGGAGAAGTAGCTGAAACGAATTGGAATTTTTATACAACGGCTTAAAGCTATAATAACTAATAAGAAGAGTTTCTTTTGAGCAAGCCAAGGAAAGTTCGCTCCATATGGAATAAAAGAGAGCTGGATTTGTATTTTTTTTCTCTCTTAAATGTGGTTTCCTAATAATATGGTCTACAAATTTGTGCTATGAAGTTGTGCATATGCTTCTAATTTAGAGGTTCCAAATCATCGTTGTA
This sequence comes from Gossypioides kirkii, assembly GCA_005610355.1. Lineage (NCBI taxonomy): Eukaryota > Viridiplantae > Streptophyta > Magnoliopsida > Malvales > Malvaceae > Gossypioides > Gossypioides kirkii. The sequence continues at coordinate 35,744,206 of CP032245.1, read as the reverse complement.
TTGACAATGACAATTTGAAATGAAGATTAAGTATTGTTTATTTTTCATTGCTAAAACTATTAGCTATATTGAACTACATACTATAATTCATGGTTGAAAGTGGATTGTGTTTAGCTCGATTGGCATGAACATTGTTGTCAATGTAGAAGGACATGGGTTTAAGTACGCTAAAGCGCATTATCCTCCTATTTATGGGTTGGTGAGGGATTATGAGTAATTCTAGGCATTATGTCAAAAATAACAAATATGATAAGAACCTATAATAAGAATAATGTACATGGTGTGATCCTATTGTTTGGTTGATAGCTACGGACTTCGTGAAAAATGGAAGCTTAACAATATGACCACCACTGCTTGACTAATCAAACTATGCTTGTTGGAAACCTCATATGAAAACATTCAATAAGAAAATGGATGAAAGGACATATAGGGTTGTTTTGACTGGCTTGGAGCCACCCTACAATAGAAAATGTGATGAAAGTTGAGAAGTAAAACTAGAAACAACTTGGACGACCAAGGAAGAAACCGTTATTAATGCGCAATTCCAGAGCCCTTAATGTTATATTTATAATGGTGTAGATAGTACAGAACTTCGGCGAATTTCTAAATGTGTTTTTGCGAAAGAAGTATGAGGCAACTCATAAAGGTACTCTTAGGGTGAAATTGTCAACACTACAAATGCTCATAAAGGTACTCTTAGAGTGAAGCATTATTTCTGCGGTCTTCCCAATATAACTATCGAATACCAAAAAATCAATGTAACTATCGAATATTAAAAAAACTTATTTAAGAGTTTAATCCAGCTCCATTTTGAATTTAGTCAAAACTCAATGTAACTATCGAATACCAAAAAGTCTCATATCAAAAATAAAAAGTCAAATTATCCTATCAATTTCCTAGCTTATTTATATAATTTAGATTCATATTTTATTCAACTATCAAATATCTTCCTTATCAAACTTACTCGAATCAAATAGTAAGATACTCAAACCAAAATAAATTTCAAATTGCAGATTAAAATAGAAAAGTATACTGGATATTAAAATTCAATTTTTACACCAATTAAACTTAAGTTCAGTCTTTCTAAGTATGGGTGGAAAAAAAAAGCACATTACCACCTTTATTCCTAATTCAATCAACCACATATATTAGGTCATAAATTAACACTTTCGGTTATCTTGTTTCAACTATTCTGATTCTTCTCTGGTAATGCTTCTGGTTGATAAATCCAAAAAAACAAAACTGATGTTTGTCAGTGAAGCTCTTATCTGAAGCTCATTGACAAAGAGGGTATTCCTATGCTGCTTCACTGCCCCCACAACATATTTTGGGAGGGGGGGGGGGGTACTACAAATAGAAGGAAAAAAAACTATTAGAGGGATTCAAGCTGTTCATGTACATATCTCACTAACTTGAGCCAATGCAATTTTGGGGCATACCATTTAATTTCTTATTATTAGGTAAAAAATCATAAATACCCTTTTTTATGTATGAGATGTCACCTTTATAAATGCTTCTGGAAACACCAATTAATCAACATCAAGAATTCAAAATAGTTTTAAAAAAAAAAAGCACAAAAGCCCTGATGAGCTGAGCCATGAAATTATTTTAACCTACACTAATATATTCACGAATTGTAATGACTTTCACCAAAAAGACTAAATGTAAAAAAATAAACAATGTTGTTTACGTATATTAACTTTTCATCAATATATACAAAAAAAAAAATCGAACTTTTAAAGTTTAAAGCGAAAATGGAAGACCTACAAGCACATAGAGCTAAAATAACTAATTTTCAAGCTCTCCAGTCAAAAGCTAAATACAGGGGCATTTTAATTTGACTGTTTAGCAATCTATCTTATGTATCCTATTCCTAGTATATTGTAAAAATGGAGATGTTCAAGATTTACCATAGCTGAGTCAAAGATGGAAGAGTTTCAGCTTTTTTATGGTGAAAGTTACTCAGCACAGCAGGGTGCTGTCTTAATGATGGTTTCTATATGTGCCCATATTGTGTATACTGCCGTATTTTGCCACTGCGTTGCTATCTTTTTCATCAGTTTTGACAGCCTTGACTTCAGATTCTGTTGGTGCTAGTGCTTTCACCACAATGTCATGGTTGATAGATGTACCCTTTGTAGCGGTATTAACACCTAGGATGCTATCAATGGCCTTAAGATTATCTTCCCCTGATGGTGATGCATCCATGATACCTTCTCGACGAGACATATTTTGTATTTTTTCACCATTTTTTATGTTATTCAAGCCCTTAGCTTCTCCTGCTGAAGTTGATAAGCCAGCGTTGGCTTCAGCTTCAGCTAAAATTTTGGACTTGTGTTCAGAATCGTTTGGTTTTGATTCTTTGTTGATAGATGTACCCTTTGTAGCATTATCAACATCTGGGATGCTATCAATGGCCTTGAGATTATCTTCCATTGATAGTGACGTGTCCATGATACCTTCTTGACAAGACATATTCTGCATCTGTTGACCATTTTTTATGCTATTCAAGCTGTTAGTTTCTCCTGCTGAAGTTGATAGGCTAGCATTGGCTTCAACTTCGGCTAATATTTTGGATTTGTGTTCAGAATCTTTTGGCTTTGATGCTTTCACAGCAATGTCATGGTCGATAGATGTACCCTTTGTAGCATTATCAACATCTGGGATGCTATCAATGGCCTTGCAATTATCTTCCATTGATTGTGATGTGTCCATGATACCTTCTTGTCGAGGCATATTTTGTATCAGTTCACCATTTTTTATGTAATTCAAGCTGTTAGTTTCTCCTGCTGCAGTTGATAGGCTAGCATTGGCTTCGGCTTTGGCTAATCTTTTGGATTTATGTTCAGAAATTTCAACAGATCCTGGACTAGTTTCCCCGGAGGTATTTAATGGTTCCATGACAGCCTCTATTTTACCTAATATCCGGAGTGCACCTTCACCTTCAAGAACATCGCCCTTGATCTCTTTGTTGGTTACATTATCAGATACTGACTCATTCACCTTGCAAATACGATCAACTTCAGCTGCAGAATTCTGAGAAAGATTCCAGATCAATGTCAGTAAAGGATGGATCGGTAAAATAACTAGCTGACTATTGAATATAGCTAAATGACATGTTTGAGACTATTATAAATGCAGTAGGTATGGGAATTTTTAAAACAGCTAGGAAAACAGCAGAAGGAAGTACATATGTGAGTAATTTATTGCAAGCAACGTATTTAGAAGACATGTTATCCAGACTTTTCATTTCTTCTAAAGTATCCATATCTGGTGTTTGTGTCTAACACATATTCAGACATGGATACAGAGGAGCACACATACATGTATCCAATATTCATTTCCGATTCTGAGTAATATAGATTAGAAGTATTAAAGAAACAGTTCTTACTTTCAAAAGGAAACAGTTCTTCAGTGAAGGAGCAAATAAGAGAACATCTTATTTTCATTCACTATTTAATTTCTTAGAGGATAATAAATACAATATTTCGTAGCTATTTGGTATGTAAATGGTCCTTTTAAATTGGTATTCTTTTTTCTTTTGTTTTAGTTCCCTTCTCACAAAACAGGATAATTAAAAATATGAATGTTTGACTTTATAACAATGTATTACCTCTCTTTCTTTTGCAGTTTCAACAATCGTTGTATAATCACTTTCAATTGCTTCTGTTTTGTTCAGATCAGCTTCCACTTCATTTAATTTTTCAGGTCCCCCAATGCCCTCCTGTCCAATTGAGAATTGGAATTCACCTTCTTTAGTTGTCAACTTCTCCCCTTCTTTGCCAGTGACTCCTAAATCATAGATATTTACGACATTGTTGCCTTCCTTAAAGACCTTCCTAGGAGAATTTGTTGGTTCCTGTACAATTTAACAAGCAACGCAGTTAGTACTTCACCAGTTTACAGCACTGCTAGCTGATTTAAAATTTTCATTTATTACAAAAAGATGTACTAGGAACATCTCATGAATCAGAAACATATATGAAAAACAATAAGTGAATAAAATAATGTTATAAATTACTGCTAAATCAAAACTGAAAAGATTCTGTAATGTTGTTGTAATTTGGTGCCTACTGAGTAAAGAAACAAGCATGGAGATCTTTTTCCAAAATTATTGGGATTGCTTCTTCTCTTACCATAGTTTCAGTATCATCTGATTTAGCATTTTCCTTTCCTGATTTTGATGGATCAATTCCAGTGTCATATTTAATCATTTTGGTTGCCTTGACTTCAGATTCTGTTGGTTTTGATGCTTTGATGGTCATGTCATGGTCGATAGATATACCCTTTGTAATGCTATCAACATTTAGGATGCTTTCAATGACCTTTAGATTTTCCTCCTGGACCTCCCCTGATTGTGATGCATCCATGACACCTTCTTGATCAGTCAAATTTTGTATCTTTTCACCATTTTTAATGTTACTCAAGCTATTGGTTTCTCCCGTTAAAGTTGATAGGTCAGCAGTTGCTTTGACTTCAGCTAATTTTTTGGATTCGTCTTCAGTATCTTCAACAGATCCTGCATTAGTTTCCCCGGTGGTATTTGATGGTTCAATGACAGCCTCTAGTTTACCTAATATTTGGAGTGCTTCTTCACCTTCAAAAACATCATTCTTGGTCTCTTTGTTGATTACATTATTAGCTACTGACTCGTTAGCCTTGCAAATACGATCAACTTCAGCTGCAGAATTCTGAGAAAGGTTCCAGCTCAATGTCAACAAAGGATGGATCAGTAAAATAACTTTCTGACCATCGAGTATAGCTAAATAACATGATTGAGACTATTGTAAATGAAGTAGCTACAGAAATTTTCTAAACATCTAGGGGGACAGCAGAAGGAAACATATATGTGAGAAATTAATTGTATGCAGTACGTAATTAGAAGCTAAGCTACCCGAGCTCTTCGTTTTTTCTAGGTACCCATATTCAATGCCTGACTTATATTTGAAAATGAGTATAGGAGCACGATCCTCTAAATATATGACAAAGTTGAAAAAAAAAATTTAAGCATACATACCTGTGTATCCATATCTCTCACTCACTTCTGAGTCTGAGTGATATAGATATGGATTAGAAGTATTAAGGAAACATTTCTTCAATAAAGGAGAAAATAGGAGAATATCTGATTCTCATTCTTTATTTGGTCTTTCAAAGGACAAAAGATTCAATAGTTTGCAACTATTTGGCATTTTTAAATTGGTATTGTTTTTTCTTTTGTTCTGTTTCTAAGAACCCAGGATTAAGTAAAAACATGAAAGTTTCACTTCAGACTAATGTATTACCTCTCTTTCTTTTGCACTTTCAACAATGCTTGTATAATCACTTTCAATTGCTTCTGTTTTGTCCATATCAACTTCTTGTTTATTTGACTTTTCAGGCCTGTTGATATCTTCTGGTCTGATTAAGAATTGGGATCCACCTTCATTAGTTGCCAACTTCTCCCCTTCATCCTTGTTAAATACTGCTGAATTATTGATATTTACGGTCATGTTGCCTGCGTCAATGACCTTCCTTGCAGCCTGTACAGTTAAACAAAGCAACACTGTTGTTACTTCATCAGTTTACAGCCTCTCTAGTTGATAAGAAATTTCATCTGTTACAAAAAATATGCTTCAAGGACATTTCATGAACAAGAAACATAAAAGGGAAACAATAAGTCAATAGTGTAATGTTAAAAATTACTACAAAATCAAAAAAATGAAAAAGTGCCGTACTGTTGTTGTAATTCAGTGCCAACTGAGTAAAGCAAATATGGAGATCTATAAGTTTAAGGATAATCTGATTTCGTTGGATCAATTCTAATTTCATGTTCAACTTTAATCTTCCTTCAAGATACTCAGTAGAACCAGGAATACTTTCCTGGATGGTTTTGATAGCTCTTTACATGCTGGAAGTTCTTTATGATTACCACAAACACACACAGGGCGAGGGCCAAGGGCCAAGAATGGGGGTTGTATGCATAAAAGAAAATGGCAAAGGTATTTGTAAGTGAAGGACATGTTTATATACTTGAATTCATAAGCCTCAATTATATATGATTTCAAGATTTGTCTAATGTATGAAAAGACGAAGATGGAATGTTGATACTCTCATACTGACCTCCAATGTTCCAAGACCGCAACTACTGAATGAGCGATTCATTGAACTCCAAACAAATTCATGAGAAAATTGGGGCCTGTTAGAAGTAAAGTTTTCACGTGTTTGTTCATATGCTAAATTTTGCCTCACTATATCTTCCCTAACAGACTGTGACGGATTTCGTTGTATTCGTTGCGCAACTTCTGATATAGGCATTTGATCTGCCAAGTTATTTTGTGGTAATACAGACCTTGGAGATGAAGATGAGCTGACAGAAAATTGGTCAAGCATCAATCTTCGATTTAGAGCCCTTGCAATAGATTGACGTAATCTTTGTTCCAATATATTGTTCTCTGAAACATTTTGATCAACTATGATATCTGGAGCAGATTTTAATTTGTCTCTGCTTCGAACTGCCTTTCGTGCATCCCTAGCTTTATGCTCAGTTAAGGTTTGAGTATCTTCTTCAATAAACTTTGAAGGATGGCTTTCCTTTACTTTGTTTCCAGATTCCATGGTACTTTTACTCTCATAAGATATTTGTAAACTGACACGCCTGCAGTTGCTGGAATCTTGATGAGTTTCAGAGTTTATATATGTTGGAGGGGATGCACCATTCTCAGTTATTTCTACTCTTGAAGATAGTGAATTTTTGCTATTCAAATTTTGCTTGGTTTCATGTTTGGATGGAGAGATTGGAGCAACTTCAGCAGATTCCTCTTCAATAATATCATCTAATTCTCTTAGTCTTTCTCGATTTGCCTCTTCTCTTGATAGGTTAAATGAACCTCCCCACGGATCTTCACTTTCGGAATTGATATCCCTTTCAACATCCCCATCATATATAACTGAATCACCATCAGCAGGTGAAGTTGTTCCATCAGTTGTTAATGGAGGTGAACCGACTTCTGAGACCTCAACTTGCAAGTCAGAAGCTATAGAAAACGTTGGGGTATGGCACTGTCGCCTATATGTACTGCAAAATGAATGAATATCTATCCTACGCCTTTCAGATGGCGATGGGCTGGAATCAAAGGAAAGTCTGTTAATAGCTCTCCCCTTAGGAGGAATTGCAAGTTTAAGGGCCCTTTGCACATGATCATTTCGTATCCCAGGAGATTTACTTGTTTGATCTAAGACCGATTCTGTGTTTTCGGATGAAGATGAGTCACAGGAATTGTTGTTTTTAATTGAATCTGTCTCCATTCTGACTTCACTTCCACTATCTAATCCTGGCTCCAGATCATGAGGGTGTTCCGTCTTCTCTCCTTCTACTTCGGTCCTATTGTGTGGGATTTCTATATTTTTTTCCTTTTTCTCTTTGGATAAGTTTATCGCCTCATTGTGATTTGATTCTTCTAGCTCAACATGATCAATATCATTTCCCATACCAGAGGAATTTTGCTGGTGGTGACCTCCTTTGTCTGATGAAAAGGTAAAATGTTAAAATCATGCCATTAGATAACAGCAGACTTTAAAATGGAAAAAAAACTTCTATACCAAATTTGAAGTAATTCCATTGATTCAATAACTACATGCTGACAGATATTACGGTTTTGATGGCTATGGAGTTCAATAGGATGATCAAATTATTTTCTGGAATATGTTTGTCCCCCTTACCTCTAGTCTAAAAAGTTTTTCTTAAGTACTTTTTTTTTACACAGTTCTAGGCAGGGCCTTGTGGAAATTCTTTCTTCACAATTGTTATCCACAGAATAATGACTTAAATAATTTGATTATGTACCTCAAAGCTTTGAAACAATCAATTCTACAGCCTATCCATTAAACAGAAGAACGAAATAAAAGAAAGATCTCAACAATGAAAAAAATATTCAAGTTATTATCTTGATCATACCTGGCTTCCGTTCAAAAAGCCTTTTCTCACCGCTATAATACTCGGCACCATATGGATATTGAGAGGTTGGAAATGTAAACAAAGGTCCGTGACGGAAGCTTTCGTGTCTGCAGAAGAGATTTGCTGGCATGAATTCTTGTTGGAAGCTATCAGCCATAAGGTTGGGTTTTTCTTCAAGTGGATCATAAGGTAGGTCAAATGAATTCTGTTTAGGCAACAATGAGGAAGGGGCTGAACCAGGCATTGGTAAATCATCTTCATCAAGATGACTTGGAAACTCACCATTGTTGATTTTAGCGGTTAGAATGGGAGCTATTTGAGAAGGGGGAATACCATTGGTTCCCATCAGGCTTTTCTCAATTGCCATTCTGAACAACTTTTTTGCTCTACGTTTCGCAATTAAACTTTGCAGCCTTTTGTTTCTTTCCAACTCAGTTAACCCAAGATCCATACGATTAGTGGCCTTATTGCCAGCATCTTTTGCTTCTTCCAGGCTGTTGACACCACCAGCACGAGCACGAGCACGAGCATGAGCACCTGTTCCTGATGACCCTTGAAAGCTATCATCCAACACCAGATGAGGTTTCGATGTCTCGTTATCAAAGACCGAATTCAGATTTCCAGTTTCGTCATGGGGGGAAGCCTCTGCATGTTCACTACTAGAATTTCCTACCCTATCGAAGGTAACCTTGGAGTTTTCTTCCAAGAAATTAGTTTTACTAGACGAACTATCACAAGTACTTCTCACACAAAGCATGTCTTTTTCCTCACTATGTTTTCCATCCCATTCTAGCACCTCCTTTCGAGCATTTCGTCGAACACTTTTCTGGAGTCGCAATGAAGCCTCGTTCGAAGTATTTACACCTTTTCCGTCTGCACTCTCTTTTTTCTTCAGCCATTGGGATGCAGCATACTTGGTTTTGAAATAAAATCGGATAAAAACAGCAGTGCAGACAACAATAGGGGAAATGTACATAAAATACAAGAAAACATGAGGGAAAAATATGTACAAAAGGAAAACAAATATCAAAAACCCTGAAATATCTGGGTATTTTCTTCCAAATTTATAGCAACAAATTCCAGAAAATCTAATAATTTTCCAGACAAAAAGCTGAATACCCTTTGCATCAATACTCATTTTGTTTTAAAATGTTTTCCTAATTTATCTTCAGAAACAAAGCAATAAGAGAAACAAACAAATTGGGTGCTAATAATCCATTAAACCTAGTAAACATCAAGGAAATGACTAAAGAATTCAGCTAAAACATGCATTTCAAACATAATGGAATTCTCTCTTTTTTTTAGCAAAGAACAGGAAGATGTAAAATAGGTGTTTTGGACATGGGGTTTTTAATTTGTTTTTTTTTAGAAAAATTCTTTTTGGTGGATAGCTTTCTTAGATCCTTCAATTTAGGGCTTTCTCTGCCATTTCTTTTTCTCTTCTTCCCTTGATTCATGGGGACAATATAGGACAAAATAGAAAACAGGTATGGGAAGAAGTGACAGTTAAGATTGCACCATTACCTGTAATATTTTACTCAACTCACCTCTAATATTTTGTGTGCTTGCGTCATTACCCATTTCTTTTAATAAAAGTAGGGTAAGGGGTTATCCAAGAATAAACCCTAGTTAAATTGGTTTAGTTCACTTTTTTTTTTCTTTTGGCTTTTAGCAATGAAAATGTGTAGATATAATTTTTAATTGAATTCATATTTCGAATTAATTAAGACATCAATTCTAGAGTTAGTTTATGGATCGTGTTAAGTTGGGTCTTAATAAAATTTTAGATTTGAATTCGGTTCGACATGAAAAATTGACCTAAATTTTTATTTAACTTTGAATAAAAATGTTAAATCCAGAACTAGTTTAAATCATACTAATATTTTTTAATTTTATTTTTTTATATAAAAAAATTTAAAAATATAATACACCAAATACATTAAAAATATTTAAAATAAATGTTACATAACAAATTGAAATAAATTAAAAAAATCTTTATACTTAATTAAAATTAAGGTAAGTGCAACTTAACAAGCAAATTTCTTTAAAATAGTAGCAAAACTAAAAATAAAACAAGTGTTATACAATATCCAAATATTAACAAAAAAATAGTAGCAACATAATAATGAAATGTAAGGGCGTAAATGAACAGAACGTTCGATGAACTGTTCGTGAACCGCTCGTATAATGTTTGTTTATGTTCGTTTATTAAGCTAAATAAATGAGTATGAACAATTTTTTTTATGTTCGTTTAATAAACGAACGAACACGAACAGAGGTGTGTTCGGTTCTTTTTTGTTCACGAACAAGCTCGTTTATTGGCTCGTTTATAAGCTCGTTATTTAGTAATGATATTTTTTTATAAAAATATTAAAATAGTATATGAGTTATGCATTTATTGTTTGTTTATTTATTTATTATTCATTAACATTGTTCGTGAACATGTTCAATTATATTTTCATGAACATGTTCGATTAAGTTAAATAAACATGTTCGTGAACATTAAACAAAATGAATATGAATACACATAACTTTAAATAAACGAAAAATCAACAAAACATTTCAAATTATTAAATAACACGCACCGAACATAAACAACTTAAAAATAAACAAATGAACACGAACAAAGATTTGTTCGTTCAAGCTCGGTTCATTTACAACCCTAATTAAATGGTAACAAAATAGTGACAAAAAGTGTGAAAACATCAACAAAACATGGAAAAACAATAGCAAAAACAACAAAAGTTTTTTTTATTGAAAATTCGGGTTGAGCTCAGGACAAAAAATTTATTTGAGGCTCGGCCCGTTTTTAAATAGACCTTGTTTATTGTTCAAGCTCATTTTTGTGCTTATATTTTTGTCCAAACTTTTTTATTTTTTGGGCAAATTTTCGGACCGGACCGCTTGGACAACTCTAATAAATTCATTTGAAAAATAATTAAATCTTTAAATTATACATTAGAAGAGTCATATAGTACAGTAAAAAAGAAAAGTTATATAGGTGTTGGTTCTAAAATGTACACCTAGCCAACACAATTGAAATCTAATAAACAGAATCATCTTTTTTTTTAATTACTTTATCAATAATTATTATTTTTAAAAATAATAATTACTTATATTTTTATATTATTATTTCTTTGTTATAATATAATGTTGGTATCTATATCTATAGTTATATATAATATATTTGTCTATATCTATACTTTTAATTAATTCTCTGATTAAGTTGATGTCACAAGTCAAACGAGCACAAATTCAGTTAGAAAAATTATGAACTAAATTATATTATTTGAGGGTATTTTAATATTTTATTTTAACAAAAATCGATAAATATATATATGATATAATTTTGACAATTTTTATACCAATAAAAAATTGACATTCTTATATCAACATTATTATCCATGCATGTATAATTGCCGCCATAGTTCCATAAAGGAACCTAATCAAAAGTTAAATTGAATCTTGGGTCTGTTAAATTAGATTGTTTTTACATTTCTATTAATTAATAATTAATAATTTTAAAAAATATTATTATTGTTAAAATTAATTTTAGTATAGATTGTTATCATATTTGCTATTTTTTATACAATACTTAAAATTATCTATAATTTCTCTCTCAACTTTTAAATAGAAAGAAAGATAATACGCTTTAGCGCACTCGAATTCATATCCTCCTGACAATAATATTAATGTAAGAATTGTCAAATTACATCTACGATAATATATATAGTGAAAGTCATCTTTATAATTTTGAGCTTTAAGAAAATATACCTCATGAGAAAAGGGTAACTTTTGCTACATGTAGCCACAATCTAATTCTTGATTAGTTAATGTAAGTTGGTTTCCCTCTCTTTTAACACTTTAAACAATTATTGTACCCACAGTGATACTATTTAGAAGAAATTGTTTTAAATATATCTAATCCTCACGTTCACTCATATATCTAGTAAGGTTAGTGTTGGGAAGGGAAGGAGACGATATCGACTAACTAATAATTAGATTGTGACACATAAGATACTTTAGAAAATTTTAAAAAAAAAATGATTTTCTCTAAAACAAACAATACTTAACAAGAAAAGGTTTACAGCTAATACAACACAGTTGTGTCTAATACCTTACCTAAGTTCCTTCTACTTGATGAAATTTGAGATCCCTCGAATTTATTTTATTATTATTATTTGATTATACAATTAAAATTTATATGAAGTCGATTGAGTTTTTGCTCGATTGACATATGCATTATTATTAATGTATAAGGACGTGAATTCGATTGCGTTAAAGCACATTATTCTCTTTTTTATAGATTGAGGGAGGGCCATAAGTAATTCTAAGTATTCTGTAAAAAAAATAAATATAAATATAATTTATAATGAAATATTAAAAAAAAAAACACCATGTGAAAATCTAAAGAAAATTACAAATTAGTCGCGAAAAAAATTCACGCAAAATAGCCCATTATTTGGGCAAGACAAAATAGCCCAAATTAAAGCCCATAAAGACGTAAAAAAAATCCAAAGCTAAGGCCCTAATATAACTAAGCGTGTGGCTACCAATCAGTTCCAAACATGTGGTCGCCGCTCAATCTTAATCACACGTCACAAACTTCTATGCAATCCTCCAAACACTCTGGGTTAATTCCATCAAATATCCTTAAACTATCGCTCAAATTCTAAATCTCTTTAAATTTTAAAATATTCTAATTGAGTCTTTAAAGGGCAAGTATTGTATTTATATCAATGAAAGCATTTCTTTAACCCTAACCATTAATTTAAACGTTAAATATTAGTTCAGCTTCAACAAAGATTATATTTAAAATATATGGATTAAATTGAAAAATTGTGTACTTATCACATTTAAATACTCACATGTTAATAAAATTTAAAAAGACTATTTATTTATTTTTTAAATTATCAAATAAAAAATTTCAATGTAGCAAGTATAAATGTATTTATAATTTGATTTACTTATTTTAAATATGATACAGTCATATTGGAATTTGTTGAGTAATTTTATCCCATGTCTCATTAAAAGGAATATTCGAGTATTTATACATATGGTCACGGTTCATGATTTGATTCCACTGTTCATGGATTTGATCCTCTATTCATAGGACTGACATTCTGAGTGGACTTCGGGCATGCTGGACACGGGTACTGTTCTAGGTTGCTTACCAAACCTCACGAACTCCCACATGCGAACTTCTTAGGCATATGTGAGCTGAGACCACGACTCTCCTTGACTTGTGCAAGCTGATATTGCAAGTTCCCCTTTTTGTCCTCTCATTGTATGCATTGCACATGTCCACCTGGTGGGGACTTACCAGGTCGTGAGTAAGCGACTCGAATCTCATTTGAGTTTTGGGCTAGTGATCATTGGCGTATAACAGAATTTAATGACAAAATTGATGTCTATACTAATTAAAAGACTTTATTGATATAATATTAATACTTCAAGAACACAAATAAAACATTTTAAAACTCAAGGACAAATTTAAAATTTAGATAATAATTTAAGGACGTTTGGTGCAGTTTACCCCCTAATATTTGTCCCTTTTGCTACTGATGAAACGAAGACTCGATGATTTTTCTCTAATCCAACGGCTCAAATTCTCCCATAATAATATCATTCGGTAATGCTCTATTATCGTGTCTATCTAGACGAGTTTCTGCACATAAGAAAACGCTAGCTAAAACGAACATATAAATTATCCTATTTTTAATTTATATTTTGAAAAAGATTATTCCTGATTTTTTAGGTTTCGGGCAATGTCATCGATTGAATTTCTACGACCGGCGACGATAACATTCCACTGTAAATTCAGCACAAATTCTTACTCTAATCTTCTTTATCTACATGGATTAAACTTCAAATCCATTCGGTTTAGGGTTTTGCAACAAAAAACGAACCGTTTCTTCCCCAATTCTATCACTTCCACCCTAAAGAACGTCGACGTCGTGGGAAACCGCGAGAGACTAAATCTTTATGGAAGAGGTAAATTAAGGTTCAAAGAGAGCAAAATTTTGGCTAATTGTACGGACAGCGGCGATTCGAAGGCCAGCTCCGGCGAGAAAAATGAAAGCGAAGGTGGGCAAGGAGCGACGCAGAAACAGAGTCCGTCAAATTCGGGGGGTTCGACCAATCAGAGAGGAGAAAAGGGCGGAAGAAGCGGGTTGTGGAGGTCCAAAGGAAAGAAATGGCAGTGGCAACCGATAGTTCAAGCTCAAGAAATTGGTGTTTTGCTTTTACAGTTGGGTGTTGTTATGTTCGTTATGCGACTGCTCCGACCCGGGATTCCGTTGCCCGGGTCCGAGCCTAGGACCCCGACGACTTTTGTCAGCGTTCCTTACAGCGAGTTTTTGAATAAGATTAATAGTAATCAAGTTCAAAAGGTGGAGGTTGATGGAGTTCATGTAATGTTCAAATTGAAGAACGAAGGGAGCTTTCAAGAGAGTGAAATTGGTAAGTTTCAGGAGTCGGAGTCCTTGTTGAGGAGTGTGGCGCCCACAAAGCGAATTGTATATACAACAACTCGGCCCAGTGATATTAAGACTCCATATGAGAAGATGCTGGAAAACGATGTGGAGTTCGGGTCTCCCGATAAGCGATCTGGTGGATTCTTCAACTCTGCATTGGTAAGTTGTGTTTTTTGTTTGTTGTCATGATTTGAATGAAACTAGCTTAATTGCTTCTTTTTTTTTAAAAAAAAGAAGCTTTTCTTAGAGTTCTTAATGAGTTAACCGGTTGAATGATAATGGTTTTGTTGGGGGTAGAAGTCTTTTTTGTGGTAGGCTGCCTGCTTGAAGTATGTAATTTAGGAGAGGAGAGGATCTTCTCTTGCCTTCTTTGGAATAGGAATCTCAAAGAGTGATCTGATGGGCCCTCTATTATTGGGAATCTTTTTCCTCTTCAGGTGGCAGGAATGTAGATGTTGTAGTTGGTGGGACTATGATTGATTATAATTTGGGACAAGAATACCTTAAGTTGCTCCGTTCATTTGGTTCTTTCTAAATCATGTGCTTGTATACGTCTGTGGAATTTTATCTATTTGACTTCCTCTCTTTTGCAGATAGCTTTGTTCTATGTTGCTGTTCTTGCGGGACTTCTCCATCGGTTCCCTGTGAATTTTTCTCAGGTTTGAATTTGCTAGTAAGTTCTTTGAGTACATTAATGTTTTTGTAGTACTGATAGGTTCTGATTTTAATCATGCACGTATGCAGCATACAGCTGGTCAGATTAGGAATCGCAAGGCAAGGAGTTCTGGGGGTTCAAAAGTCTCTGAACAAGGTGAAACAATAACTTTCGCTGACGTGGCTGGTGTTGATGAGGCAAAGGAGGAGCTTGAAGAAATTGTGGTATTTTAAATATTATTTCACTTAATATGCTACCAATATTTGCAGTGAATGCTCCCTTAAATTTCTACTATTGTCTTTATATTCTCATGTTTACTGCCCAGGAATTTCTTAGGAATCCAGACAGGTATATACGGCTTGGTGCTCGTCCTCCACGAGGAGTTCTCCTGGTGAGTTGATACTAGGGACATTAAGCATGATGGCCTTTCTAAAAAAATTATATGAAACTTTATTTGATGCTGTTGAAGAAGCTTTTGGTCTAAGAAGTCAGGCCCTATGTGAAAAACTTCATTAATATCTGAAAATTCTGGCATTAAGTTTGCTACTTCTGTCTCTTGCTCTTAGATTATCTTTCATCAAAAGCTTTTGGTCCTCTAAAGCTTTCTACTTGTCATTCTTGTTAAGATAAGATCACAAAGTTTTCAGATGGAATTCAACGTGTTCACTGTCTCCACTTAGTTCTCAGATGCTAGTGTTATATGATGGTTTCCTTGCATGGTTACCTCTTTTCTAAAAGCTATAGTCAGTATTTATGATTTTATTTGTGATGCAGGTGGGTCTTCCTGGGACAGGCAAGACTCTTCTAGCAAAAGCTGTGGCTGGTGAGGCAGAAGTTCCATTCATAAGTTGTTCTGCAAGTGAGTTCGTAGAGTTGTATGTTGGCATGGGTGCATCTCGAGTTAGAGATCTCTTTGCACGAGCTAAGAAGGAGTCACCATCAATAATTTTTATTGATGAGGTCAGCCTATGGGTATTATTATTTCGTTGGAACAATCTGTTTAACCTCTTGTTGTACAGTAGAGTTTTCTAACACCTTTCCTTGCTCACAGATAGATGCTGTGGCTAAAAGTCGTGATGGTAAATTTCGCATTGTTAGCAATGACGAACGGGAGCAAACTTTGAACCAATTACTCACTGTAACATTCCCTGCATCATAGTTTTTCTGCTCGTGTGGATCTCTTGGCCATTCCCTTTTGAAGCTAACATTTCTAACTACATTGCAGGAGATGGATGGATTTGACAGCAATTCCGCTGTGATTGTTCTTGGAGCTACAAACCGTTCTGATGTCTTGGATCCTGCCCTTCGTCGACCAGGGAGATTTGATCGTATTGTTATGGTTTGTATCATGCAGTATATTTCAATTGAACTCGCCGAATGTTGGAATCTGCCATATCAACCAGTTCCTTTTTGCTTAACTCATATCTCATGGATATTATGTCTGGAATGGTTTCCAGGTAGAGACTCCTGACAGGATTGGAAGAGAAGCTATTATAAAAGTGCATGCCACCAAGAAGGAACTTCCCCTTGGAGATGATGTTGATCTTGGTGACATTGCCTCTATGACTACTGGTTTTACTGGGTATTTTCTCTTTTACATTGTCATATTTAAGTACACTGCTTCCCAATCTCCTCTTGAGCTTCCTTTCCTCTCCATAAATTTCTACTTGTTGATGATGTGGGGATGACTTAATGATTTTTTTTCATTTCGCAGGGCTGATCTTGCAAATCTGGTAAATGAAGCAGCCTTACTCGCTGGAAGAAATAATAAAGTTGTTGTAGAGAGGAGTGATTTCATTCAGGCAGTAGAACGATCAATAGCTGTAACTCTCACTCTCTTGCTCTCTCTCTCTCTCTCTCTCTTTTAGCATAATTTTGTTTGTGTATTTGTTACAGTTTTCTGTTGTGACTCTTTATGTTACATCCATTGTTTTCAGCTGTTTCCTTCTCCAATGTTTTTAAAGATTTTTCTTCACATTTTCCCTTGCCTTGAAAGTTAATTTTAATTATTACTCCCATAGCCAATGATGCTATGCAATCTTCTCAGTCTAGTTATTGGCTTTGATTATTGGTTTTACTTTGTACCATACATGTTTTGAATTACTTTATCACAAAACACAGATATTTGAGGGCAAAAAAAAAAAGGAGTTTTCATGCAATCCTTTTATATTGCTTTTTGCACTTTCTAATGAGACTATCCTTGGGGATAAAGGATTTTCTCCAATCTACTGTGATTTACACAGTTCCACAGTTCCTCTTAGACATTTGTCTCACAAGATGTGTAATTTTACTAAAGAATTATGAGAAAATACTAGACTGAAATTGAGTGACGAAAATAATGATATTTCATAGGGCATAGAGAAGAAAACTGCCAAATTGAAGGGATGTGAGAAGGCTGTGGTTGCAAGGCATGAAGCTGGCCATGCAGTAGTAGGTACAGCTGTTGCAAACCTTCTTCATGGACAACCACGTGTAGAGGTAAACAATGGAAATAATTTACTAAATCTCATTTTTTTTTTCTTTGTTTGTTCTTGTTAACTCAATTTGAAATTTGAAAATGATAAAAGAAAATATATGAAATTTGAATGGAATCTTAAGTTCTGAGCTTGTGCTGTGTAGCATTTGGTTTAGGGGTGTACACTGTTTACTCCATGTACCAGAGATGGTCACAGGGCAATAATTTTTATCTTCCTTATTAAGAAGATAACTGGCTTCTTAGCTATTGACCTTCCTAATTGTTTGTTTCTCTTTTGGTACTTGGGAGTTGGGAAGGTCTGTCAAGACCTAGAGTACAACGCTGACCTCAGAAACAGTAGTATACTATTTTCAAATTTTCAAGCAACATTTTGAAAATTAGACTGAAATTGGAGTATTAGATTTCTTTACTTGTTATACAAAATTTTTAATCTTGTTTGGTACAAGCGGAGGTCCACTTGATCTTTGGTTATACAAGGAATTAAGAACTATAATGTTTAACTTATTAAGGTTGGGTTGTTCATAGTTGTCACAATGGACTTAAATCATCCCTGCGGCTTTGTTCACATGAATTGGATAATATGGTAACTAGTCAACTCTTTTTGTCTGCAGAAACTGAGCATACTGCCAAGATCTGGAGGAGCATTGGGCTTTACTTATATTCCTCCTACCAATGAGGACAGATATTTACTCTTCATTGATGAGTTACGTGGCCGTTTGGTTACTCTTCTTGGTGGACGTGCTGCAGAGGAAGTTATCTATTCAGGTCGTGTTTCTACTGGTGCACTTGATGATATTAGGCGGGCGACAGACATGGCATACAAGGCAGTAGCTGAATATGGTCTTAATCAGACTATAGGGCCTCTCTCTTTAGCTACGGTTTCTGGTGGAGGCATGGATGAATCCGGGGGTGGAGTTCCTTGGGGACGAGATCAGGTCCCTTTTTTATACTCATTTTCATTAAAGTTTAACTGATCCTTTTTGTTTCCAATTCCTTCAGTGTTTGTAAGACTGATCCAGAACGGAACTTGCAGGGACATCTAGTTGATCTTGTCCAAGGAGAGGTGAAGGCATTATTACAGTCTGCCCATGAAGTAGCCCTTTCTGTTGTACGTGCTAATCCAACTGTTTTGGAAGGGCTTGGTGCTCACCTGGAAGGTAATCTGTTTTTGCTACCTGTTTTGTATGTCAATTCCTGACCATCCAATTCGTTTTTTCATTCTTTGCTATAAGTTATCGTTCATCTTTATGGAGTTGACGAATTTTTCAGAAAATAAAATCTAATGAAAACTTACAAGGGATCTAATAGGTAGATGATTCCGATAGCCGACTTTCCCTACTTGTTTGCTGTTTGATGAAATATGTATTGCTATTTTGACATTTTTCCCTGATGAACTCTTCGGTTCTACTTGTCAGATCTTTAATGCTATTCAGCATTGTTTTGTTTAAATTATCTTAGTACTGATGGAGTTCATCTTTAAAAAGGGGAAAGGAGAACAAATGATCACTCTTACTTCATACTATGGTCTAATCCTTTGCTTTATTCAGAAAATGAGAAAGTAGAAGGTGAAGAGCTACAAAAATGGTTGAAATTGGTTGTTGCACCAAAGGAACTAATGTTCTTCGTTGAAGGCAAGCAAGAGTCTCTTCTGCCAGTTCAAGCGGGCTCTGGATAAGTGTTTTGCTCATTGCTTGTCAACATTGAGCATTGCATTGAACCAACCGACTACATATCATTCCTTGCACCTTGTCAGCTTGACCTTGTCAATGACCATGCTGTGACTATCGGCATCAAAGCTCCCTTGCGCTTTTTTTTTTCATATTTCAGCAAGGTGAGTCCTGGCTTTAGTATTAACACTACGAAGTCTTTTCATTATTTTATTCTCGCTACACATACCAGAGGAAACATAGAGAATGAAGTGGTGAAGCTGAATATTTATTTCCAGAAAAATCCTTCAAGCTTGTCTCCCCGTTCTTGATATTATGGTGATAAGTTCAGGTTGGTCTCCGACGTCTGTTCTGTTGTACATTGGCTATTATTTTTATCAGTTATTACGGGTGGAGTTTTAACAGTAATTGAGTTGTACACATAATTATTATGTGAAATATAAGATAAGATTATTACACATAATAATGTTGGGTTCAAATTTATTTGTCTTCAGCAGAACATTGTACATATAGTATGCTGTAGAAAATACATGCTGTTAATAATAGTTTCCCAAAATGGAACTAAACATTATTTTTGAGCATTGACATGAAACCAGAAGTGTAATTTCCTATGGCACATCAAATAAAAATATAAAAACAGTATAATTAACAAAACTAATATGATATGCTCAACACTCATGTTTTGTATTTAGGATTTGGTTACATTTAATAATTTATCTTTATATCTGTCAATTGAGCATGTCAGGCTGGTTTTGGGTATTGTTAAATTATCAAATCATTTTGGTTTGGTCCAATTTAGAGTTTAAGTGATTTCAGGTTTGATTCTTTCAAAGTTTGGATTATTTCAGATTTGATTAGTTCATGTTGGTCTTTTTTGGGTTAATTGTTTGGACCATTTTGAGTTAAGATTGCTTGGGGTTTATGTCACTTTGGGGTTATATTATTTTGGATTTGTTTTGGTTTGTTGCCTTTTTAGTGTTAAATCAGGTTAAATCGGTGTGAATCAAAATTAAAAATCTATTTATGTTTATCCAAATGTTCTTAATTGATTTATTTTAGATTTTTACATAGGAAAACATTAGGGAGTATAAGTTTATGTTTGATAATTGAAAAGTCGTGTGTTGTGAAAATAAGTACTGAGCTCGATAAATTATTTAAAATTAAATATGGAATATAATTAATTATTTAATAAAAAAATACAACCCTAAATGAAATAATAAAACAATTGAATTTATTCTCTATTAAATGATAAGTAAACCTAATTATTTTCATTCTGAGTTAAAATTTAAGATGTTGAAAATATTAATTTTCAACAGTGTCTAAATTAGATGTTTTACAACTGAAAGCAAAAGGCATCATTTAATTAAAGGTGGGGTTCAGGTATTTTTGGTTTTTGCGTTTTGGTGTACAAATTATCAAAATATCTTTTTTTATTAATTATTTAAAATGTATTTAAAATTTTAGATTATTTTATATTTTATGTATTATTATTGTAAATTATTTAAATATTATATTTAAAATTTTAAAATATTTCATGTATAATTAATTTTAAAATAATTTATTAATTATTAAAAATTATTTAAAAATATATTTTATGTATAATTATACTAAATTATTTAAATAATATCTAATTTAATTTACTTTTAAATTTCCACTGCAATTTTTAACTTTAAATTAGCATATTACATTTTTTTCATAACACTTCTCAAAAACAGTCTTTTCTAAATTAAACTTCCACAAACATATCTTAGCAATAGGCGAAACTGGCCCTAAAACATGAGGAGTTGAGAAGAATGAAGGGTGGTGAGTAGGCTGAGGTTTGATATTTTGGCCCTCAAAAATATCAGTGGTGCTTTCAGATCACAGTTTCTTTCTTTCGTCCGCATTCTCGGGAAACAAACAAAGAAGTCCACTGGACCTGTTTACCTTTTCTCTCGTTTGGACCACAGTTCAAGCAACAGGTCACCCAATGTCATCCATTAATTCACTATCCTTGATTTCAACAATAAAATAATTAATTCAAGATTAACGTCAGTAGTACAACGGAGTAGGGATTGACTTCTTTTACAAATATTCCAATGAATTTTAAATGTTTGGTTTAATTTGAGGAAAATCTTATTTATTATATATATATTATATAATAGTTAGACATAAAATAAAAATAATTAGTATGATTTTAAATTTAAAATTAAAAATATTAGTAAAATTTCTCGTAAAAAATTTAATATCAATTTTGGTGTTAAATGTCAAATCGAATTTATTTGAAGAATATTTAAAATATATGAATTAAATTTTAAACATGTATATAACAAATGCATTAACAATAAATTTGATGCGTTAAAAATATTATTAATAAAATTTAAGAAAGTTATTATTATTTTTTTAACACAACATATCTGAACTGTTATATCATGGATATAATCATATTTAAAATTTGATATATTTGTTTTAAATATGTTTTTCGTCAAATTTGAGTTAACATTTATATCTATGTTGACAACTGGGCTGATGGAAGGAAGCAATTGATACAAAATTGTGCTTTGAAAATTAAATTAGAAGGTTTTAAAATTTGAGGACTAATTTAAAATATAGGTTATAGTTTAGGGACGACTAATGAAATTAACTATAAATATGTATATAGAAAATATCTAATAAATGCACCACGTAAGCATGCGCTTTTTCATTATTTTTTAGAGGGAAAAAAAAAGGGCTGTCACTCTTTTACCTATATAAATGGAAGAAGGCAGTGAAGGACGAGTGTTCGGTTATTATTAGAGAGCTCTCTCACTCTCCACTTTAGAGACGCTTAAAAGGGATAAGATCTTCCAGGTTCCTCCTCTTTCTTCACTTTTTTGTTTAATTTCTTTTGTTTGTTTGGCTGGTGAGAAAATGAAATTAAATCTAAATAAACAGCACATTAATTTCATTTTCTTTTTATTCTCCTTTTAACTCTAGATCACTGCATGTAGGTTTAATTCAAACATAGGCTTGTGATTTTATGTGTTTTTCTTTCTTTCTTTTTATTTGTACTGCCCTGTTATATATCAGATACACTGAACCACTAAGGAAGCTGTTGTTTTTTCTTCCTAATTTTGGTAACGTTTTCCGCGATTATAATAAGTTAATTATTTATAAGTGATAATGGTAAGTTATAGATCAGCGGTTGGATTTGTATGAGAAGTCTTCTTAAATCTTAATGGATATGCTCTGTGCTTATTAATTTTGAATGCCTTTTTATTTTAGTTCTGAAGAAATTCAAATTTTGATCTATACGAAAAGTAATGTTTACTTGTGCAAAATATCCATTACTTTTTCAGCGGCATTTTTCCTTTTTCATTCTAGATTTATCTTTTATGCCATTAGTTAATTTATTTGTATATATAATGTATACAAATTTATTATTTATATTCTCAAGAGTAGGTAAAGATGATTGCTTTTTTTTTTCTAATCAAATTCGACCTTCACGTGCTGCATTTATCAATTATGTTTGTTCTAGATGTTGTATGTATAGTTAATCATTTGATGATTGTGTGGTGATGATTTATTGATGACTCACACATGCTTGGTCAATCCAGTTATGGCATCGGTGCATGCTAGCTTCACATCAGTTGTATGCAAGAATGGCAACCATTCTGCTCCTTCAAGGTTTCCTTGTACGACCTTCTTACCCGGCTTTGATGTGGTTGGCCGTGTTTCAAATGCTTGTAAGAAGGAAATATGCCCTTTTATGAGTTCAGGTCCTAAAGCCACATTAACTTTTGATCCTCCAACAACCAATTCAGAGAAAAGCAAACAGAACAAGCATACCATAAATCCTGCTTCCCCTGATTTTATGCCACTTCCATCATTTGAAGAATGTTTCCCAAAGAGCTCAAAAGAATGCAGGTTAATTTAGTTATATATATGTAATTTGTTGGTTCTGTTTTCTTTCCCTTTTGCTTGAAAACATTTTTTTATGCGTGATGAACCTTTCAGGGAAGTTATTCATGAAGAATCTGGCCATGTACTCAAGGTTCCCTTTCGAAGGGTTCATTTGACTGGAGATGTGCCAAACTTCGACACATATGACACCAGTGGTCCTCAAAACATCAATCCACGCATTGGTAGGATGCTCAACCTTACTTTCAGCTTCTTGCTCCTTTTTGAAGGACATTAGCTTTTCTTCACTTTGTTTTGTTTAGCCAACTCCCCTCTTTTATGTTCTTGATAAATCTTTGATTGTTTGTTTGGGTCTTTACTCCACTCTGACTATATTCTGTTCCTTTCATATTTTGGGTCTCTTGATATTGTTATAGTTTTATGGTTAAGTTAAATGCTAAGTTTTGTACTTTGACATCTTTAAACAGGACTCCCTAAATTGCGCAAGGGCTGGGTTGACAGACGGGAAAAACTGGGTGCACCTAGATACACTCAGATGTACTATGCTAAGCAGGGAATCATTACTGAGGAAATGTTATATTGTGCTACTCGTGAGAAGCTTGACCCAGAATTTGTTAGGTCAGAGGTTGCCCGTGGGAGGGCGATCATTCCTTCCAACAAAAAGCACTTAGAGCTGGAACCAATGATAGTTGGACGAAACTTTTTGGTCAAAGTAAATGCAAATATTGGAAACTCAGCCGTTGCAAGTTCAATTGAGGAGGAAGTTTACAAGGTCCAATGGGCAACAATGTGGGGTGCTGATACTGTTATGGATCTCTCAACTGGGCGCCACATTCATGAAACCCGTGAATGGATCCTACGTAACTCTGCTGTGCCTGTTGGGACCGTGCCAATCTATCAAGCGCTTGAAAAAGTGAATGGAATTGCTGAAGATCTTAGTTGGGAAGTCTTCAGGGACACCCTGATTGAGCAAGCTGAGCAGGGTGTAGATTACTTCACAATCCATGCAGGGGTATTGCTACGGTACATTCCCTTAACAGCAAAACGCATGACAGGAATAGTTTCTCGAGGAGGATCTATTCATGCAAAATGGTGCCTGGCATACCATAAGGAGAACTTTGCTTATGAGCATTGGGATGACATACTTGATATCTGCAACCAATATGATGTGGCGCTTTCAATCGGGGATGGACTAAGACCTGGATCCATATATGATGCCAATGACACTGCACAGTTTGCTGAGCTTTTAACCCAAGGGGAACTGACTCGTAGGGCTTGGGAAAAGGATGTGCAGGTATCTCAATGCACCTTGGAAGTGCTCCTTTAGCATTCTGTTCATAAAATGTTTCTAAAGTATTGCTCAATTTGAAGCATATTGCTGGCTTTACATGGTTTTGATTATCTTATAACTTCAACATGATATTTTTGGGCTCTTTTCAGGTAATGAATGAAGGACCTGGACACATCCCAATGCACAAGATTCCAGAAAATATGCAAAAGCAGCTCGAGTGGTGCAATGAAGCACCTTTCTATACCCTTGGTCCTTTGACAACTGATATTGCTCCTGGATACGACCATATCACTTCTGCAATTGGTGCAGCCAATATTGGGGCTCTTGGCACAGCACTTCTGTGTTATGTAACTCCAAAGGAGCACCTTGGGTTGCCAAACAGAGATGATGTGAAGGCTGGTGTAATAGCTTATAAGATAGCTGCCCATGCTGCTGATTTAGCCAAGGGTCATCCACATGCTCAGGCATGGGATGATACATTAAGCAAGGCTAGATTTGAGTTCCGATGGATGGACCAGTTTGCTTTGTCACTGGACCCCATGACTGCCATGTCCTTCCATGACGAAACCCTGCCATCCGAAGGTGCCAAAGTGGCTCACTTTTGCTCCATGTGTGGACCGAAGTTTTGCTCAATGAAGATAACAGAGGATGTTCGAAAGTACGCTGAGGAGCATGGTTACGGGAACCCTGAGGAAGCTATGCAACATGGGATGGATGCTATGAGTGCTGAATTCCTGGCTGCTAAGAAAACAGTTAGCGGTGAACAACATGGTGAAGTTGGTGGGGAAATCTATCTGCCTGCCAGTTATGTGAACTCTTCTGAAAGGTGAAAGTAAGTAAGGTGTTTTAATTTATTATTATTGAAATTCTAGAAGGATTAATGGTAAGGAAATTGAAGGTTGTCTTCTTCCCTCACGTAGTTTGTCTTATCGGGATTTCCTTGCAGGCTTACATGAATAAGGGGAGTTGCTTCAGAATTTCTCGGACCCCTGATGCATCACTAGCTCTATAATAATAGCTATACATGCAGACTGTTTACTATAATGATTTAGGTGAGTTACCAGTTTAGTTTGTAGAATAATACCCTCTTGAGACATCTATATATTGTTCTGCTTTGTCTGTCGTGAGTCTCAATTAATAAAAAAGAGTTTCCCCCACAATTTCCATGTACATTGTAAATTATGTTATAGGTGTTGGTATTGACATAAAAACGCACCAGGGGTGCCTGTATCTGCCATTTAGCTCTTTGGCATTTTGGCAGAATGAGGCTGAGAAAGTCCCTTTGAACCTGAACAGGATAATTCCTGCGTAGGGAGCGTGCAGTTTTGTTGCTGTTGCTTTAACAGGGATGGAGCTCCCATGTCCAATCGATGATTTGGGCTACCTCATCCTCCAGGGCAGATAAGGCCGCTCTATGGCCCAACTCGCTCCGGTATTTGCCTTATCGATCATGGTTTTAGTAAATCAAAGATTTAATGTTTTATTTTAATTTAACATAATTTAATTTATTACTTTTATAATATTATTAATAATCCTAAATTTATAATAAAGTTGTTTATTTTCGTTAAGGTCATGACTTTGATTTTTCTGTATAGAACTGCGTGAAAATTTAGTTAGTCATATAAAAATTTCACGTTATTACTTCAATGATAACTACTAAAGGTGTTGTCAATTTAGATACACTAATATCATTATAAAATTTGTAGCAATATAAATTTTGATCACTGAACTTCGAAAATCAACGTAGAGCTAACCCGAAATCCAGTCTTACCATTACCATCTCTCGACTCACTGTTGCATCACCATTCCACCACCATCATCAATACCCATCGGTCAATCTCATCCTACCCTTGAACCAACATCAGAATCACAATACTCAACTCCCGTAGCTGAGCCTATAAAATATAACCTTGTCTATTTGAAGTGATTGACTTTTTGTTTTAACTACTTGATGTACTTTGAATGCATCTACTGCGAATGATGCTTTGCTCATTTGCCTTATATTTACGAGTAATTAGATTTCAATGTATTCCTCCATAAAATACAAGTAACATATATTAGAGTTTTCATCATATTTCAAATATAACCTTTGGTTCCAAAAAAGTTCTCTTTTTCTTTTTGGTGAATGGAGAGTTCAGATAAATATTCAAAGAAATAGAATAATAAATATATAGATTATGATAAGGCAGTAAAGATATGATGTATGTAGGCATGTATGAATAAATGATAAACATAATCGAATTTTAATTGGTATGGTTAGAAGTATGATTATCAAACTTTTATTATTTATATTATTGCAGATGCATGCATTAAAAACTATTGTATATTCCTAATAAAGCAGTTCCTAAAACTCTTTTTAAATTGTGTATCAGAAAGAAACTTAGATGTTTGAGGTTGCTAAAGTGAAAGAAAAAATATATAATTCACGAAAGAATATTAAATTATCATACGATAAGTGGATACTTATTGGATATTTAAAAAAATTTAAAGGGTATAAACTTTAAGTTTCAAATCATAATTCAAGAATCGTAAAACTAATAATTCTAGATTTTTTTGACAATGATGTTGTTAGTAGAAATGCTTCAAAAACAAGTAGTGAATATTCAAGAAATTAAGTAGAAATTTCTACACGTATAATTATTTGTTTATCCAAACATTGTTCTTAGCAATTAAAGAATGTCCTAACAATGTTGCATGATATTTAAATAATGAAATACTCGCAGAGGAAACTAACTCACCCGAGGTCTAATAAAATTGAACTTTAAAAAACGCCATTAAGAAGTTCTTAAACAGAGAAAATCATGTATTTCTTATGATTATATGGTTTATTTATAACAGCCTGATTTTGATATTAGAATCAATAAAGATTTAGTTTCATTATCACAAGTTATAAATAGTGATGAATTTGAAAATTGGTTTGATGCTTTAAAAAATGCGTTGAAATTTATGGAGCAAAACAAAAGTTTGAGATATTGTTGAATTGTCAACAAATGGTTAGTATTTAATACATTTGTCAACCTCTTAATTCTACTTGTGAAATTTAATATAGTGATTAAGTTATGTACTTTAATAGAAATTAAATCATATTTATTTCTTCAATCATTTGATGCACGTTCTGAATTGAAGTTGATCATGTATATAAATTGATTTTCATACTTATATTAGGGTTATACATATAAACAAAAGGTTACTATTTGGTATATTATCAGTAGAAAGAAAAAAATTCCACAATCAAGAATTAGATTATAAGAAGTGTCTCTTAACTTACGTTTAAAAATATAAAAAGAAATAGATACATGTAATCAGTTTATGAATTTTTTTTCTTTCCATTAATGGTGTACCTAATAATAATCTATAAACAAATTAAAAATTATAGTCAGTATCGTTAGGGAGTTTGTGCAACAAAAGGAAAAAAATCCAAAGAAATAAATCAATTCATTATGGTAATAAAAAATACAGTATTTCAATTGTTACAAATGAAAGTTATTATTAATCAAAGTTATATCACTTGGTTATTAATTAAGAGTTATCACATTTCATAATAATGAGTTAAGTCTCTTAAATTCAAAAATTATATCACTTGATTATTAACAAGGAATCATTATTATTTGGGGAGACATTTATTGAATAATTATGTTATTATTGAAAGATGTGACTATCCGTTTAGATAGTTATGTTCCTACGAAGAGACACGAGAATTCTTATAAATAGAAGTCCAATTTTATTTGTTTGACACACCAAAAAAAGGCATTAGAAGTTTCTTTATATTCTCCTCTATTTTCTAATATTTCTAAATTGTTCTATAAAAAATCACGATAGAAGTTCTTTTATAAAAATTGATATTCTTGTTATGCTCCACACAATGCTCAGTGACCGTTTCTGTAAGTGTAAAACATCAATAGTCATCAGGCGTCATTATATATTTGAAGCTCATTTTCCAATAACTTTTTTGCACACCAAAATATAAGTGAGGGTAAATAGAACCTTAAAGAAAGTGACATTGATACACGCCTTGAAGCATTGGTTAATTTAATTTAAGTTTACTTTTATCTCCACGCACCAACAATTGAATTGGTTTTTATCTTGACATTGGTACGTATCAATATCAAGATGTTTCGGTGTACTGTTATGAGTTTATTGATGTTTTTAAATATTTTTTTTACATATATATTTATAGTCTAATTTTTAGGTTCTTGATAAATTATATATTGTTTTAGTCAAAAAGAATTTCTATATTATATATACATGCAAATATATGTCAATTATATCCATATAAATATATTTATATGTAAATATAAGCTTTAAAATCATTAATTTGGTTCAATAATTTAATTTAATTTAATAACCATTAATTTTAAATGTAATTATGAAAAGAATTAAAATAATTAAGATAAAAAAATTAAAAATTAAAAATTAATCTAAAATATCAAAATTCTATATCAGCTGGTACGAGCCAATATAAATTGACATTGATTGAAATGGGTAAAAAAACATAAAAATAATTGAAATACACCAAAATTTTGATCGGAACATAACATAAGTTACCTGGTGCAGGTTTAAGAATACTTGAAAACCATTCCCCATTTTTGCCCTTAACCATATAATTGTGAAATCCAGATTGCATGTTTGAAAAGAGAGTGGAAGAATCTCAGCTTTCGGCACAGCATTTTAGCCATTGGTTAGACTGTCATTTTACGTCCCCACTGTCATTGCCTCAATGGGGCCTGAATCAATCTTCAAACATATTGAATGTTTTTACATCCAACTTTTGCACTCCAAAAACAAAACTTCTACTTTTATGTATGTTGATTGCCATTTTGAATTTTTGACACACTACAATAACCCCACCAATATGGTACACTTGGATTTGTAATTTTCCATTTGGATTTTAGAAATTATTAATATTATAAAAAAATACAAATATGTTAAACATGAATGCGATATAAATATATGAATCGTTTGTAATTTCTGTTAAAATTAACGTTGAGAATAACATCAAAGCAATAAAAAAAACCACAAGCGGAAGAAAAGAAATTCACTAATATTGAAAAACAAATGATATAAAAGGAGTTTTGACTACATTTATTTAAATGTTAAAAAATCTTATTCTAATCAATGTCAAATAGAACAAGTGTAATTCTATACAGATTCAACTTGTGTTGCATGGTCCTCGATCTTTCGCCTCCACAGATCCCCTCATTTTAACTCTGTATTTTATTTCTTTAACAAGATTCGAGTCACACAACTCTAACAATTTCTTTTTTAATTTTTTGAGATTATATAATCTTCTCTCCCAAAACACCTTTTGACATCTATTTTGTTTTACTTAGAGTCAATCCTATTGATGGAAAATACCAACCTCCAAATTCCTTTCTTCTTGAGCAAGCACCCCCCCTTCCATTGCCTGATTAATATATCTATATATCTTTGTTAATCTTTTCAATAACATATATGCTAAATAGATATACTAGTCATAGATCTGTTATATGTATATTTATATCGAGAAGGGATTATATGAAAACGAGATGTCATATTATTTATATCATTTTTTAATAGTTTAATGTCACATCAATTTTTTTTCCTTCGAATTTTAACGTTTTCCTCCTGAAAATAACAAATCCAACTGAAAATACTGAAATTCAAAAGAAAAAAATTGATATGATATTAAACTATTGAAAAGAGATATAAATGAGTTCCATACATCCTTTTTTCCATTTATATCATACCTATAATAAAAAAAAGTAATATATATCGAGATTATGTCTAAGCAATCCATTGCCAACCCAAATCGTGGGGCTGGCTGAGGTTATTTTCTTGACTTAATTATTTAGCTGTTACTGTGAAGGGTTATTGGCAACTTTCTCCAACATTTTGCTTTTATTTCCTACTAGATATTAATGATTTGACATGGGTACTAGTTTTAGCTATAGCCCCCTCGTGTGTGCACAAGAATTTCAGGTCACCTCCACCCTATATTTCACACAATCATAGCGTTTCCTCTTCCATTTGTAGCTTTGTTGGGTGGGGCATCCTACTTACTCCTCTTATCACCACAACCCTTTATTGTTATCAAAAGTGATCGCAATTCCAAAATTATAATCTTAAATATCATCACATAAATCAATTATATTAAGTTCGAATATTGTAAATGAAAAAAACTTTGTGAAAGTTTTAAATTTTATTTAAGAATTCGATTTAACTTGTTTTCATATTTAATATATGACTATTAAACACGAGAGAGTATCGGATCAAAATAGATTCATGTATGCAGATGCAGCTACATATATTTATGATGGGAAATGATGTGGATTTTCAAGCAGTTGGATAGAAATGGACGTGAGAGTAGATTCATGTGCAAACGTTTGGGAGGTACCTGACAGGCATTTACAACCAGCTGCTAATGTTGACATTTCTCTTCCATGTATAAAGTTTTTGCCTGCCATTTTCCATCTAATTAATACCAATATAAGACCCTTCATCACTTCAAATCCAAACCTATTCAATATAAACCAATAAGAGGTGTCAGCTATGTATTTGACTCTATTTTGCTTGAATATGAGTGATTACAAGCTCTAATCCACATGTTTATTCCTTTGATCATTTATAATCGTTTTCTTTTTTTTTGAATTATCTGTGTCTCACAATCATATTCAGTTCATAATCATTTTATTCATAAATATAAAGATATGATTTCCGAGAATCTTCTAAATATATGAAAATACTTGAAAAATCATTTTCTTTCACTATTCAAATGTTGGGTCATATTTATTTATTCACAACTTTTTCTTTTTCAACATTCTCTCCTTTTTATATTCATCAACCTCTCCCCTCCATTCCACAACCCATTGTCTCTCAAAGAAATATGTCAACTAAAGAGAGCAGCAAAGGCAGTCAAAAAGACAAGGTAAATGGCTCTGCCATGGACAAGTACAACAATACCAAGTTTTGTGGGTTCATGCGATGCAGACGACGTGAATTCTCGGCGGTAAGGTTTCTGAAGCACCTTGGTCGTAAAGTGGCAAAGGGTTTACATTTGATGTCAATGAGAATTAGGGCTTCTTCACATCCTAAAGTAGTTGCCTCCTCCTCTTCTTCTTCATCAAGAAGATCAAAGCCATTTGTAACCCCTGTTGATTCCCATAGAAGTGCTGCCATTGAAGACTGTATCCAATTCATCAACTCTTCTGCTGCGTCTTTGCCTAGATCAAACTCGGTTTCTGCTACTTCTCGTTGAACTCCGGTTGTCGGTAATCGTCTGCTCTATATCATCATCCGGCACTCCGGTGAGTGTTTGATATAGATATGTGCCCATAGCCATGTTCAAATATATGTAGCATAGGTGATATTTAATGGTACAGATAGTTTGATGAAATTATTAAGCATCATCCTAGTAGCCTATGTGTATATTGTCTTGTGTTCTTTTTAGTTTTGGCTATGAAAGTATGGTTTGATTTCAGACAGGGACTACCACCTAGTCCTAAACTTTGCGATTTAACTCCTTTCTTTTGATTTGACATAATCTGAATCACTCTACTCCTATAATGTTATTAGTAAGTTTTATTGAGAGTTTGAATTTTGTTTTGATGCTATGTGATTCATGCTCAAATGATGTTATCAATTTGGATTTACAGATAATATTATAAAAGAATTAAATTATGGAAAATTAAAGTAGAGGGATTAAATCTCAAATTCCAGCTTAATAGAGGGACTAAAATCATAATTAAACTGCCCCATTGTCATAGGTTTCCAAATCAGTCCATTTGTAGGCTTGATATATGTGTACAATATGTTATTAAATCCATCTGTTTTAGCTACATAGATTCAAGGCGAGGAGCAGCAAATTTTCTGTACCAAGAAATTTAATGGATATTAAAGTTAGTACAAGATTCAAGGAAAAAAGACAAAGCAGATTAATCAGATATTATTTGCAAAATGAGGAGAAATTATTTTATAAAACCTTTTCATCATATTATTTATGGTTCAATTTTAATTATTTAATGATATTTTAATAATTTTTTTATGCTATTGTCACATAATTTTGGTAATTTTTTTACCTCAAATTATGAACCTCGAACCACGATACTAAATCCAAACTTAAACTTTGAACCACTATACTAAATCCAAACCTAAACTTTGAACCACGATATTAAACTCAAACCTAAACTTCGAACAACGATACTAAACTCAAATCTAAATCTCGAACCACTATACTACGATACTAAACCCAAATCTAAACCTCAAACCACGATACTAAACCCAAACCTAAACCTCGAACCATGATACTAAATCCAAACTTAAACCTCGAACCACGATACTAAACCCAAACCCAAACCTCGAACAACAATACTAAACTCAAACTCGAACCTTCCTTGAATCCTAAAGGGGTTCAAGGTTCGAGTTTGAGGTTTGAGCTTGGGATTCAAGATTAGGGTTTAAAATTTAGACCTCGAGATTTAGAATAAAAAATTATCAAAATTATATGTCAATAACATTAAAAAAGTTACTTAAATATCATTAAATAATTGAAAAAAGATCATAAATAATATGTTGAAAATGATACATAAAATAATTTCTCCAAATGGGATGTGCGTTCGGATTCATAGCTTTATTTTGACACGGAATTAGCTGAGCATTCTTAGCTTTCTGTAGGGTTCGTCTTTATTGTTTGTCCATTGCCACCCAATAATCTCACCCATTTTCCATCATGTAAGCTACAAAAGCTTCATTTTAAACCTATGATTAGAAAAGGTAATTTTTTTTAGAAAACAGAGATTAATTTTCATCCATTTAAATTCAAAATAAATCAAATCGTTATTAGAGTCAGAAGCTTTGACCCTTCAAAATTTTGAAAAATATTCATCATGTGTGTTAAAATTTTTGAAAATTTTTATTAGACCCTCTTAATTTTTTATTTTTTTTTTGGAAAATCTTATGAAGCCTCTAAAATATATAAAAAGTTTAGTTAAACCCTAAATTTGTTTTCATATTCTCATTAAGTCTGGTAAAAGTTTTAAAAATTTTAATTAAATTCCTCAAAAGTTTTGAAAAGTTTAATTAGGATTCCTCAAAGTTTGATGTCAAGATTTGCTAGTGTCCTAAACGATGAAACAAATAATCCGAAATATCCCAAACCCAAAGTGACAAAAATTTGAAGTGATTAAAGCTCAAAATTATTTGAACCAATAATGATCCAACTTGAAAACCCTAATACTTAAAATTAATCCAAAAATATCAAAACTTAAATAAACTCAATCCAAATTCATCGTATAAGAAATCAATGCAACCCTGAGCAAGTGAAATTAAATTTTACATCCTCGTAAATGTCATATATTGTGATTTTTAAAAGCAGTTGAATAGCCCTTGATTTGAAACAAACAGTGTCTAAAAAGCAAATATGCCAGCTAATATGATGTTTCGATTATGTCGACTATGACAGAATTGAGTTAAGTTCCAGTTGTAATTCAATATAATAATATTTACCATGAGGTCGGGTTTGATTTTTATCTATAAAATTAAAACACGTTTCATAATCAATCGTTTATCTCATAGGAAAATATTCATGACAAAAAATAATAATTATTACTATCAACGATAAAACTCATAAATAAGAGGATAATGCATTCTAGTACACTCGAATTCACATTTTTCTGGATTAATAATAATACTCATACTAATCAAACTAAGACTCATTCGATGATTAGGCTATAAATTTCAAATCCACAAAAATAAGAAATTAATTTGTCAAATTTAATCCTTTAATTAATGAGGAATTTTTATTTTTAACCTTTCCAAAAAATTATAATTCAAATTTTTTTTAAAAAAATATTAATTTTAAATTTTATAATTTTACTTTCTTTCACTTTCATTTCGCCTTCTTCGTAACATAATTAGAAGCTGACAAGCATAGCACTGTTATAAACGTATCATGAGATGGTGATTTAAATCATGAAATTGGATCACTACAGAAAATTGACAGTCTCGTTCCCCACAACACAAAACAATACAACAGAATTTAATCACTGTTGCCTGGTGCCTTGGGGCAATGAATCATGTTCCTTCTTTTTTCTTTGTTTCTTTTAATGTCCTAAACCAGACAGTAACATAAATTCAAAACATAAACTGTTAATGAGAATTTCAACAAAAATATCAAACCCGCCAAGCTGTGTCTAACCTCCCTTTTCATTGGTAACGAATTGACTCTTAAAATAGGAATGAGGTTAGAAAATTTGTTTAGGAAGATCAGAATTAAATTGTTTAATTTTGTGAGGGTTAAAATATAATTTTATTATTTTAATAGTTTATATATTTATAATTTTTTAAAGTTAAATTAAAATTTTATCATTTTTTAAAACGAAAGTACAATTTCATTATGTATTAATTTAAAATTTTATAATTTTTCAATTTTCAATTTAAAAAAAGTTCAACCCTGTGACACATTTAAATAATAATATAATTTTTATGTTCAATTAAATTTCACTAGTAATTACTTAAAAAGTAACATTTCATTTATCATGATATTAATATATTTAAATATCATTTATATAAACTTTTTTTATACACCAAACTAATCAAAGATCATAAATACACTTATTGGAAGGGTAACACTTGCGCGAACGCTCTTACTAGAAAAAAGAGTAATTCAATTTTTAATATTTTGTATGAAATTAGAAATTTAGTTAATAATTACCGATTGAATCTTAGTTTGATTAGTATTGGTATTATTGTCAATGCAGGAGGATGTGGATTTGAGTGTGTTGAATAGCATTATCCTTCTATTTAAAGGTTGATGACAGAATATGAGTAGTTCTAAGTATTGGATCAAAATTAGCAGATATGATAAGAATTTATAATGAGTAATATTTTTTAAAAAATAGTTAATAATTTAGTGATTTATTTTAACCTCCCATTTTTTTGTACGGTCTCTTTTAAGGATGAGCAAAATTAGATTCGATTCGAAAAAAATAAAAAAAAATTGAAAATCAAGTTAATCGAATCGAGTTATTTGAGTCATAATAATACTTAAATATGACATACTTTTAGATATTAATTATATATATTTTAAGGGTATGATCCTATTTGTCGAAACCACCTCGAAAACGGGGCTTCGAAAAATCATTTTAAATTTTGGAACAAAAAGGGAGTCGCCACCAATCTTTTATTTTGGGTGTGATTGAATCACCACAAAACGTTTAAAAACGTTTTAAAAAGTCGGTCTTCGAAATCCAGAGAAACAGGTTCGGGAGTCGGTTACGCATGAGGAAGGATTAGCACCCTCATACGCCCAAAATTAGTACTACATGATTATTTTCGAGTCTTATTTTATGAAAACAATGAAAACTTGAGTCAAGTTTAAAATGCGATGTTTATTTTAAAAGGCTTTGTAATTTCAAAGCAAATTCTTTTAAGAAAATTCATCCTCGTGTTTCGAATCTCTTATAAGAACTAGAAGTCGTGTCCAACACATTAGGGCACTATATTCTCGGAGTTTCAAAATTGAAAGACGTTTCGAGACATTTTAAAGAGAGTATTCTATCGCGTGAATTATACGAAACTCACACCTAGCACGTTAGGGCATGGTGTTTCGAGGTTTTCACACGAAAGGAAATTGTTTCATTTTTGTCTTAAAATTCTTTGTATATAGATATGTAAAAATTGAATGATGTTTCGGAAACTTTTGAAGAGGATATTCGATTCGCATGAATTACGAAAATCACACTCAACACATTAGAGCGCGATTTCTCGAGGTTTCCACGCGAAAGAATATTGCCTCGTTTTGTTTTTAAATCACTCGTGATATATAGATATATTTTGAGAATTTGAAAATTTCGTATTGAATTTAAAATGCAATCCTCAGACACATAGTTTAAAAGGTTCGAATATGGAATACCCGTTTACTTTGATTTTCGCGGAGAATTAAAATCATGACCAACACGTTAGGCCACGATGTTCTCGAAATCTCGGAGTTAACAAGTATAAAAAATCTTAAAAGAGGATAATCGACGCGTGTAAGTTATACGAAAAATCACACCCGACACGTTAGGGCATGATTTCTCAAAGCTTTCACACGAGAGGGACATTGCCTCGTCTTTAAAATCACTTTGAAAATGAACATGTAAGTTTAAAATAGAAAATAGCAATTAATAAGATAAATTAAATACGAAGCAAGATAAACAGAATGCAAAAATGTAAGATGCAGGTGCATAATGATTTAAACAAATACAAATAATGATGAGGAAGAAAAACGACGCAATCGAGATTGAAAACGAGACCTTTGGATAATCGGGGGCATAATGGTAATTTTTGGCTCTCGAGGGCAAAAATGTAATTTCGGGAAAATTTGGGTTTAAAAATAGAATTTTGGAAAGTTCGAGGGTAAAATGGTAATTTTGGGTAAAATTGGGGTTAAAACAGAATTTTAGAAAGTTTGGGGATAAAATGGTAATTTTAGGTGAAATCGGGGTTAAAAATGGAATTTTGGAAAGTTTGGGGGTAAAATGATAATTTTTGTATGAAATCAGGGTCAAAAATGGAATTTTGGAAAGTTTAGGGGTAAAACGGTAATTTTTGGGTGAAATCGGGGTCAAAAATAGAATTTTGGAAAGTTTGGGGACTAGAGAGCAATAAAACCAAATAATGGGTGACACGTGGTAGCCTCACAGGCACCCAGAAGTCAAAGGACTAATTTGAAAATTATTAAACAAATTAGGGCCAATTTTGTAATTAAACAGAAGTTGATGTAGGGATTAAATTAAAACAAATCAAAGATAAAAGGGACTAATTGCATAAATAAACCAAAACAGTGACACGTGGCAACCTCTGGTGCATTCAAAAAGTCAAAGGATTAAATTGAAAAGAAATTAAAATTATTGGGCCAAATTAAAAAATAATCAAAAGTACGAAAAGAATTAAATTGAAACAAATAAAAAATACGAAAGGACCAAATTCATAAATAACTCATTAATAAAAAATGCGGATCCTATTCATGGGTCGGGTCGGGTCGGACGATCCATAGACACCATGGCAAAACGATGTAGTTTTGGTGTCTAAAAGCCAAGGCCAAAACTACGTCGTTTTGGCCTACTATAAGTATCCTTTAAACCTCTTTTTTTTTCATTTCAATCTTTCTTTTAGACAAAAAAAACTTCAAATTCTCTCAACTCTCTCAAGCTCTCTCTCAACCACCCATGACCGGCCGATCCAAATCCCACCGTCCAAGGCGCGTCACCGGTCAGGCGTCATCGCCCACGGTCGCCGATCAACGCTTCGGTTACCCTTCCTTCCACGCGCCGCCATTGTTGGGTAAAGTTTCTTCTCTTCTTCTTTCGATTCTGGTTTTTTTTTTTACTTTATTCTTTGTTTATTCTTTTCCTTTTTGCTTAAAACCCGATCTGGTTTTGGACCAGATCTGAAATATTTCAAAAAGATCTTTTTTCCCTAATTGAAACTTAGATCTTCAAGTTTTAAAAACCCAGTTTTGTCTCAAAACTCGTTTTGATTGTTAATTTATATCTGTTCCATGTTCTTGATTTTTGAAATCTGTGTCCTTTGTTTCGTAGGTCACGACGTCGGAGGGTATAATCGGTGACTGTGGTGCTCCGGTGGCTTCCTCCGACGACGGCGGCATCAGGGAAGGCTTCATTCCTTTCATCTTTCCTTTTTTATTATTAATAATAATATTATTTATTAATATTTAATACCATTATTATCGTTTTTTATGCCCTTTATTATTAACAAATCAGTTATTATCACCTTTATTAATACCGATTTTATTAATACGTTTTGAAAATAAAAAAGTAAATGCTATATAGGGGTATTCAAACATGCATTAATGCGTACATTGAAAACTGAATGGGGTTTTAAATAAAAACTTAAATCATAAATGTGGTAAATGCTCATTGAAGATTACTTGGATGCCTTAGTCACTAGGTACTATGAATCTGACCTGCCCCTGTTTCTGTAGTGTTTTGCCTTATCTTGTTCGAATATGTTTGCCAACTCTTCTTGAATTTGATAAATATTTTGGGAATCTGTGTGTTGTATTGGTTTTGCAATGCAAAAGAAGTCTGTGTATCAAGGATTTTTACTATGTATTGATTTCTAATAAAAGGGTTCGTATCCTCTCTTCAAGAACAAGATTTGTAACCAATTTTTCCAAGAAGGGTCCTCTTACACCGAATTCAATTTGGCTTTTATAGTCATTTTTACAATGATTTCTATTTGTTTTTCTCACTTAAATGCTAGTCTTGTTCTTCCTTTTTCCTTTGCAGGCATAATGGCAGTGGTGGCTATGGCAGTCAGCGTTGCAGTGCCAGAAGCAAGTTGAAGCAGCGGCTGACGATGGTGACGTGGTACGTTGTGGTTGGGTGAAGTGGTGGTGGAGCAATGCAAGTGGAAGTTTCTGACTTTGGGGCAGCTTTGGGTCAAATGGGTTTAGTAGAATTTGGGCCTATTTGGGCTAGCAATTTGTATATGGATTTGGGCTAGCCAAACTTAGCCCAATTAGGCTTGTAAATGGACTTTCCTTGTATTTGGACTTTTAATTTTTATTTTAAATTTAAATTTATATCAAGTTTAAATTTTAGAAAAAAACTTAAACCTAAAATAAATTTAATTTAAAACAAATTTAAACTCTGTTGGGCCCGGATAAATTGGGCTTCAACAGCTGCCCCTATTTGTTTGTTGCTGTGTAACAGGAACAGAGCAAAGACCCAAAATAATGCCCAATTTGTTGGGTCTTGTTTCTTTGACGCTCTATCTTCAATTGGTTCGCCTTTCGTTTTGTCATTGTTCAATCTCCACTACATCCGTCTTTCCACTTCTTTGGTGTGGTGGTTCCGTCCTGCTTTAAAGTTATCTTCAAAAAGTCAAAATTTGCTATTATGACTTCACACCATTCTCTCGAAATTTCAAGGAGATTGGAATTTGTCATCGTAGTCTTTGAGTCTGATTTCATTGACCTGGTCTTCTTCCCTATGTCTCATCAGGAAGATGACCGCAATCATCTGTTTTAATTCGCTTCTCTGGATCTCCTCAGGAAGTCGAATTTGGTCCACTTCTCTGTGTCTTATCAAGAAGCTAACCTTTTTATTGCTTCGACCTGCTTCTTAGTATCTCATCAGGAAGCTGGGTTCGAAGATTTGCTCGCGTTGAGTGTTGAGTTGGTATTATTCTCTATATCTCATCAGAAACATGATGCCTCTGTTGTTTTAATTTGCTTCTCTGGATCTCCTCAGGCAGACAAATTTGGTTCACTTCTCTGTATCTCATCAAGAAACTAACCATGTTATTGTTTTGACCTGCTTCTCAGTGTCTCATCAGAAAGCTAGGTACGAAGATTTGCTCGCTTTGAGCGTTGAGTTGGTATTCTACTCTGTATCTCATCAGGAAGATAACCGCATCACTTGTTTTTAATTCACTTCTCTGGATCTCTTCAGGAAGACGAATTTGGTCCACTTCTCTGTATCTTATCAGGAAGCTAACCATTTTATTGTTTCGACTTGCTTCTCAGTGTCTCATCAGGAAGCTGGGTACGAAGATTGGCTTGTGTTGAGCATTGAATTGATATTATTCTCTGTATCTCATCAAGAAGATGACCACCTCGCCGTCTTGTTGAACTACTCTGTGATTGGAGTAAGGTCGATTGATGGTGATCTACCCCAAACTTGGGTAAAAGATCAAATAATTGTAATCTGTCTGAAAAATGGTTGTCCTTATAACTTCACGGGGTCCGTCATGAACTCGTTATTTCTCGTCTTGTTTCAGGGTGTCGAGACCTATAAAATATGCTCAAATGGGCCTCTTGGTAGGCCAGTTTGTTTAGGATGCCATGCTCAAAATGAGTTGAAATGCTCCTAACTTTATGTGTGCATGATTAATGTTTTATTCGTTATTAGTCGGGCTGGTATGGTTCCTTGATGTGTCGATCCATCTTCTTCTATGCTGATCTTGAATTGCCCATTTTCGAGTTTGTTTTCTCACTGGTGATCCTGTTTTGGACCCCTATAATTTTTGAAAATTTCTAGGATAATGCTCATGAATCTTTGTATGATTTATCAGTTCATTACTTGTTATCTAAACGTGAAATGCTTGCACAAAAAATGTATGGAAACAAAGTTGTATTAAAAAAATGTATTAACAAGAGAGTTAAAGGAAACAACATTAATAAAAAATGGCTAAGTATAAGAAAAAGGCAATTTAATTGTCCTGAATATTGCCAAAAAAGAGCCACTCTTGCATTGACTTGCTGAGAATCACCCTTAGCCTAGACGTGTGTCTAGAAGACCTGGAGTGCTTGGTCAATGCTTCAAGTTGTAACCTTTCTCTATCTCCTCAACCTATTTTGGGTTTGAGTCGTCCTTTGCGGGTTTTCAACTCAAAATTCTCTTGGTTCCAAGATGCCCTTTGCGGGTTTTCATCGTGGACCCCCTCTTTTTTTTTGAATCAAGACGCCCCTTTGCGAGTTTTCATCTCAAATCTTTTTTTTTAGGGGAAGATTTCTTTATCGAGTCTGAATTGACGGGGTTATACAATTCCTTGCCATCCATTTCTGTTAGGATGAGAGCTCCTCCCGAGAAAGCTTTCTTTACTACATAAGGTCCTTCCCAATTGGGCATCCACTTTTCATGGAAATCTTTGTGTATGGGGAGTATCCTCTTCAAAACCAAATCTCCCTCATGGAACTCCCTGGGACGGGCCTTTTTGTCATAAGCTCGCATTATCATTTTTTGGTACATTTGGCCATGACGGATGGCTTTTAATCTCTTTTTCTCGATCAAATTCAACTGATCATATCGAGCTTGGATCCATTCATCCTCATCTAATTGGAGCTCAGTTAAGACTCGGAGAGAAGATATTTCAACCTCAATAGGTAAGACTGCCTCCATACCGTATGCCAACGAGAACGGTGTTGCCCCAGTAGAAGTTCTGACCGAAGTTCTGTAGGCGAAGAGGGCAAATGGCAGTTTTTCATGCCAGTCTCTGTAAGTCTCGGTCATCTTTGCCACGATTTTCTTGATAATTTTATTGGCCCCCTCTACGGCTCCATTCATTTTTTGGTGGTAGGGAGAGGAATTATGATGCTTGATTTTAAATTGTTCGCAAACTTCTGCAATCGTGCTATTGCTCAAGTTCAAGGCATTGTCGGATATAATCCTCTCTGGCATCCCATACCGGCATATAATCTCCTTTTTCAGGAACTTGCTGACTGCAGACTTGGTAACGTTGGCATACGAAGCTGCCTCTACCCATTTGGTGAAATAGTCGATCATCACGAAGATGAATATATGCCCATTGGAAGCTTTCGGAGAAACTGGTCCAATGACATCCATGTCCCACATAGAGAAGGGCCAGGGGGAAGTCATGACATGGAGGTTTGATAGAGGTACATTAATCTTATCTCCATATATCTAGCATTTGTGGCATTTCCTGGCATAGTTAATGCAATCACTTTCCATGGTAGACCAGTAATACCCGAATCTCATTATTTGTCGGGCCATCGTGAAACCGTTGGCATGCGTCCACTGCATCAACACATCTCAATAGTACCTGGTCTTTCCGCTTTTTGTACAAGATTTCCCCGTCTAAGACATATTCACTGGCAAGTCTTCTTAATGTTCTCTTTTCGTTATCTGAGGCTTGCTCGAGGTATTTTCGATCTCTTACAAATTAAAGGATGTCTTGGTACCATGGGTGATCTTCCTTTTCTACTTTCTCCTCTGTCTCGATATCACAACAATGAGCGAGAGATACTCATCTGAATGAGCTTCACATCTTCTGGCCTACATACTTTGATCATCGAGGCCAAAGTAGCGAGGACATCAGCCATTTGATTTTCCTCTCGAGGGAGATAATGAAATGTGACATCATCGAACTTCATAATCAATTCGAGAATTAGCTTGCGAAAATCCATTAGCTTAGCATCTCTCGTTTCCCACTCTCCTTTAAGTCGATAGATTACCAATGCGGAGTCTCCATAAATCTCCAGAGTTTTAATTCCCCGTTCTATGACTGCGCGAATTCCCATGATGCATGCTTCGTATTCAGCCATATTATTAATGCAGTCAAAATCAAGCTTGCTGGTAAAAGGGTAATGGTCTCCCTCTAGTGATACAAAGACTGCTCCAACCCCGTTACCCATGGTGTTTGAAGCTCCGTCAAAATTTAAAATCCACAGTTGCCCCATCGTGGTTGCCTCTTCAGCTGTTGCACAACATAATTTCTCAAT
Source organism: Gossypioides kirkii (assembly GCA_005610355.1). Taxonomy (NCBI): domain Eukaryota; kingdom Viridiplantae; phylum Streptophyta; class Magnoliopsida; order Malvales; family Malvaceae; genus Gossypioides; species Gossypioides kirkii. Next base: position 35,701,606 of record CP032245.1, on the reverse strand, counting down.
AGGCGAATACCGAGTCTCACAATCGGTAAATTTCTTGCTCAGATAATATATAACCCTCTCTTTCTTTTTAGATTCATCATGTTGGCCTAACACGCATCCCATGGAATTCTCAAAGACCGTCAAGTACAGTATCAAAGGCTTGTTAGGAATTGGAGGAACTAAGATAGGAGCTTTGGACAAATAATCTTTGACCTTATCGAAAGTTTCCTGGCACTCAACATCCCACACACCTGGGTTACGCTTTCTAAGTAAGCGGAAGATAGGGTCACACTTTTCAGTCAATTGTGAGATGAACCGAGCAATGTAATTTAATCTTCCTAAGAATCCCCGCACTTCTTTTTGCGTGCTGGGTGGTGGTAACTCTTATATGGCTTTGACTTTGTCTGGGTCGATTTCAATTCCTCTTTTACTGACCACAAACCCTAACAATTTTCCTGACGTAACCCCGAAAGTGCACTTAACCGGGTTCAATTTTAATTAATATTTCCTTAACCTTGTAAACAACTTCCTTAGGATTCTCACATGCTCTTCCTCTGTTTGGGATTTAGCTATCATGTCATCAACATAAACTTCGATTTCCTTGTGCATCATCTCATGGAACAAGGTTACCATAGCTCTCTGATAAGTTGCCCCTGCATTTTTAAGTCCAAAGGTCATTACCTTGTAGCAAAATGTTCCCCATAGCGTGACGAATGTGGTTTTGATCATGTCCTCAGAGTCCATTTTGATCTGATTATATCTCGAGAAACCATCCATGAAGGAGAACAAAGAATGTCCCACTGTGTTATCGACCAAAGTATCTATGTGAGGTAAAGGGAAATTATCCTTTGGGCTAGCTTTATTTAAGTCTCGATAGTCCACGCACATTCGTACCTTTCCATCCTTTTTAGGAATAGGGACTATATTAGCTAACCATTCAGAGTATTTAACGACTTGGAGGAAACCGGCATCAAATTATTTCTCGACTTCTTTTATTTTCAACAGCACATCCGGTCTCATTCTTCGGAGCTTTTGCTGTACGGGTCTACATCCTTCTTTTATAGGGAGTTTGTGTACCACAATATCAATACTCAACCCGGGCATATCTTGATAGGACCATGCAAAGATGTCTTGGAACTCTTTGAGCAACTTGATGAGATTCTTTCTAGTTTCCGTAGAGATGCATGTCCCAATTTTTACATCTTTCTTTTCTTCTTCGTTCCCCAAATTAATCATCTCTATAGGCAGGATTTGTTTTTCTTCATGCCCTATCAACCTTAGCAGATCCGGGGAGAGATCATAATCTTGATTTTCTTCAAAGCCCTGAAGTTCTTCTAGACACATGTCTTGCTCAAAGTGAGGCTCTAAGTTAACCTCAGAGTTACTCATATTATTGATATTTGAGGACTTGTCGGGGGATAAAAAGGAATGTCCAAAGAACAAAATAAATTTATGAAAGAATGATTCTGTGGTATGTATATGAGTATGTATGTATCGAAAGGATGATTAGTCGTATTTGTTAGTTATGTACGAGTGATTTATTAGGCTGAATCAAAAAATGAAAGAATAATTTTAGGAAATGCATTTTTCATTCAAAATAACTAAGTAATGAACGTGGGCCTTCTACAAAAGATCCATATTGCTTTCAAGCCTAAAGCAATAGGTGTTTTCGAGCATTACTCTAAGGAAATTTTAAAAATTACAGGAAGTTCCTCCACGATCCAATTATCCAGGGTGCTTCCAAGTGCATACGGACCAATCCTTGATAAATTCCCTTCCCTGTCTTCTTCCGATATAGCATTGACACTCAAGTCCCTCATGATGTTCCCTCCAGTTCCAATGGCTACTTGTCTTTTCTCTTGCTCTTCCTCCTGATTAATTATTTCTCCCAAAACAAAAGTCTCGTAAATAGGTGGGAAAATCATGGGTTCCCACGAGAGTTCCTTTCCAGATAGTCTAGCACTCCTCTTCTCTTGTCTCTTTTCAATTTCTTGCCTTTTTTGCTTCACATCCGACTTATACCCTAAGCCGTAGTGATCCCGCTTTTCCATCAGGGTCGGCACATTGGTTCTCCCTTGGAGGTACTTCCCGAGTCTTTTTTCAGAGACAGCTCCTTTCCCAAGCATCATCCGCAGACCCATTCTAGTAGTCGACGATATTGCCGGCACAAGTAACTTGCTTCCTTCCGAAATGAAGGTCGCATTTACAAATTTCAGTGAACGGAACGAGTATTCTAAAGCTTCTTAATCCATCCCTACATAAGGTGACTCGCTTGTTACGGGGGCAATTATCTCTTCCTCAGCATTGATGGTAATTAACCTCCCCTCATTCACTAGCTTCACCTTCTAATGTAGAGAGGAAGGTACAGCCCCAACCGAGTGGATCCATGGCCTCCCCAATAGGCAATTGTAGGTAGGCCTAATATCCATTACTAGGAAATCTATTTCATACGTGTTTGGCCCAATTTGTAAGGGTACTTTAATTTTTTCGGTTACCTTCCTTTTTGTCCCGTCGAATGCTCTTACTATGTTGTTGCATCCTTTCAAATGAGAGCTATCGATCGGTAATATTTGGAGCGTAACTAGTGGTAGTACATTCAATGCTAACTCGTTATCTATGAGTACCCCCAGTAGTGTGTACCCTTTACAACGGATTGTGATATGCAGGGCTTTGGTTGATCCCATCCTCCCGGACGGGATCTCATCATCGCTAAAGAAGATAAAATTATCTGCAGTAATGTTATTAACTAAGCGATCCAACTTACATACCGATATATCGTTGGTCAAGTAAGTCTCATTGAGCACTTTCATTAATGCATCACGATGCGCTTCTGAGCTCAAGAGCAATGATAAGATCGATATTCGTGCAAGTTATTTATGGAGCTGTTCAACTACACTGTATTCACTGTGCCTTAAGAATTTCAAAAACTCTTTTGCCTCCCTTTCAGATACTGGCTCATTGGTGGATCTCTCAAGTCTAGTGGCTATCTCTTCTTCAGGCTCGTATATTACCGCTTTCCTTTTATTGATCTCTTTTGTTTTTTCGGCTGAGTCATAAATTTTTTCACTCCGAGTAATCAAGTTTACATCCTTCTCAGGCTCCCCTTCTCTTGGTATGGTCACATGGCAGTTATAATTCCATGGAACCTTTTTGTTATCATTGTAAGAGAAGGTTGCAGGTCTTTGAATGATAATACGAGGCGTCGTCTGTCCTCTGGCTGTATTTTTTGACGGTTTGCAAATGATCACCTTCGGGTGGTTGATCGACCCCTCTTCGGAAGCACAGATATCATTGACTTCTTCTTCTTCTTCTTCGAAGAATTTCAGCTCCTGATTGTCCATTAATGTTTGCAGCATGGCTTTGAACACGTCACAATCTTGGATTTCATGCCCCTTAACAACATGGAACTCGCAATCAGCCTCTACCATTATACCCTTCTTATCCTTCACAATCATCTCGACTTTGACTATTTGCTGCCATACCCATCGCAACGGAGACCTAATGTTTTCCACTCTTCTTTTAACTTTTCGTGCCTTTTCCTCCAGCATGGCATTGACACCTTGATTGGATTGATTCGGCAGAGGGTTCCCAGGTACACTAGGCCTAGTTGGGTCTTTCAATTTCAAGACCTCGAATCTTATCAGTTCCTCGACTCACCTTTTGAAAGCCGAGTAATTTTTAATTGAGTGACCCTCCGTATCTGCGTGGTACTCACAATAAGCATTCGCATCGTACCAGGCTGAGAACGGTGGTTCGTATGGTTTCACCCTTTGAGGAGCTACCTCATGGGCATCATACAGCATCTTGTAGAGTTCTTTGTACGACACCGAAAGTGGAGTGTATTGAATTCTCGCTCTATTTGGCCTAATACTCGGTTCCCGCCTCGAGGTTTTTTGATAATTAACTGCTGGTGCTCTAGGCTGACCTGCCACGAAGGGTTTGGCACCACTAGGTCGGTATACACTTGTATTGTTGACCTCATTATCTCTTCTTCTAGGGTCAGGTCTTCTAGCGTTTTCTCCTGCCTCGATTTTACCAGCTTTAATTGCATTCTCAATCATCTCTCCTGAGATGACCATGTCGGCGAAGCTTTGGTGGCGTTTCCCAGTAATAATTAAGATAGGGGGCTTTAAGGGTATTGACAAACATCATCGTGGTATCTTTATCCGTCAACGGTGGCTGTACTTGTGTTGCCATTTCTCTCCACCGTTGTGCGTACTGTCTAAAACTTTCGTTTGACCTCTTCTCCATGTTCTGTAGCGTGAGCTTATCGGGGGCTATCTCGGTCACGTGACCGTATTGTTTCAAGAAAGCTTGTGCTAAATCTTTCCATGAACGAACTTTCGCTCGGCTCAGTTGGTTATCCCATCTGACCGCCGATCCGACCAAGCTATCTTGAAAACAGTGAATCAATAATTGATCATTATGAACATGCCCTGCCATCTTTCTACAGAACATGGTCAAATGTGTTTCTGGGCAGCTCGTTCCATGATATTTTTCAAATTCAGGAATTTTAAACTTGGGAGGGAGAACCAAGTCTGAAACCAGACTCAATTCTTTGGCATCCACTCCGTAAGAATTTTTAATTCCTTGTATTGCCTGGATTTTCTCCTCCAATAGCCTATACTTTTCCTCCATTTGCCTAGGGAGGTCCTCCTTTATCATCTTATCAAAATTTGGGACTTCCAGATTTGTAGCGTTATCTTCTGGATTTGATCCAAATCCGACTACATAGTTAGCAGGTCCTGACGTGCCTGTGGTCTGCTGTTGTGGCCTAATAGTGACATGGGCTTCTCTGGCCGGTATTTCTTGTAAGGCCGGGTTGTGTACTAGTGTAAAGCTCGGAGGAACACTCGGGTCTTCGTCATCCTCAATAGCAGGGTTTTTTCCTTTGTCAGTCATGCTTTGCTTAACTTGCGCTAATTCTGTCATCAAACTCTTTTGTACCTCCGAAAATTGGTTCTTCATTTTCCTACACATTACTGCCATTTGCTCCTGCATTTGATCTTGTAGTTCTTTCTAGATTTGCTCAAGCCGTTGTTCCATGGCTTTTGTTTTCTTGTGGGTATAATAATGATGCGTATTTTCAATGATGACTGGTGTTAACTGGCTTAATTTTAATTAATTAGTATTGTTATTCAAGAATATGCAAAATATAATGCAAATGAAATGCATGCATGCAATGCAAGAAAAAACATTGATTCCAAAATTCACTTTCCATTAGAGCAACTTCTCGAGAGAGAAAAAAAATCTTTACATAAAACAGAAGTTACACAAATGGTTTGGCCTTTTGTCCTAGAGCTTTAACTTTTTCTAGAAGTCTAGATAACTTCTTTCCTCGCTCCGACTTGAATTCATATTGAAGACTCAAAACATCAGCTTCGGTAGCCAACTCTTGTATGTGATCAGCAGCTTCTCTCATTTGAGTCAATGCCTTTCCAATTACGTGATCTCTTCCCCGACTTCTCTCTGGGCTTGGCGAGTGTGCCATTCACTAGTTTCCAAATTTCTTTCCATAATCTCGAGTCGGATTTCATTGTTGTAGAGTGTGGCCTCCAATTCTTGTACCCTTTCTCTCAATTCTTATTTTTCAGCCATGCAGGCTTTGAGCTCCAGTACGGTATTCCGATTGTGGTGCCTCCGTAATGACTCTTCCAATTCTTCTATCCTTGCTTCCAAGCTGGTTATCTTAGCTCTCATCTCGGCCTTCTCGACCTGTTTTTCTAGTAACTCCCCCTTCAAGACGTTCTTACGGGCCTCACCATCTTGGAACCTTCTTTGCCATTGTTCCGCTTGGTCCTTCTGTATCTGAATCTCTTGGTGCCATTGCTCGGACGTCTTACCCAGCCTTGCAATCTTCATAGACTGACGAAGCTTCTTGTAATGTTTCTTTAAGTCTTCGAGATCCTCTTCAGCTTTGTTTTTTCCTTTCTTAACTTCTCAGCCTCTAGTCTATGAAAGTCTACATCTAGCCCCAGCTTTATCTTATCTTCCTCCAATACCTCCATCCTTTTACCAAACTCTAAGTTTTTCCTTTCGAAATCATGTTTGAGGATGTCTAACTCTGAAGGAGCTTCTTGCAGATATTCTTCTACTGGGCGAACATTTTCAGGGTTAGGCACAGAAATGTTATCATTAACCCTCTTACTCCTCCACCAGTCATAGTTCAAGGTTGGTAAAGGGTTCGCACTGAACTTCTTCATCTTTGCACCTTCTTCCATGCATTTGCCACTTCTCGGACCTTTTTCTTATAGTCATTCCCTTTATATGAAAACTCGTAATATGCTGGACCATGAGTTGCAGGGATAAACTGTCTTGTCTTGTATTGTCTCAAGACGAGTAGAGGAGCATACCCAGTGGCACCCCAAACTCTGAGTAACGGGACCCAATCAAAGTCGCCACAGCGGTAAAAGACCTCATCTGGAAGAAATCAAGGAACGCACCATTCAATGTCCTCGTCTTGTAGATTCTGGAAAACAACCGTCCACTTTTCTTCAGATACTTTCAGTTCTCGTTGCGAAGCCATAAAATTCTTCAAAGGCGAGAAGTCAGTCGAGAAAACCTTACAAGAAAATTTCTCCACTTTCCAGAAATGACTGTGAAACCAAACCATCAAGAGTTGTACGCAGCCGATAAATCTTTCTTCTCCTTCTCTCCGACAAGCACTCAATGAGCGGAAAGTTTCTGCCAAGATAGCAGGGACGGGCGTGATTCCTCTACTGAGTCGATCAAACAATACTACTACTGCATCTTCCACGTCTCTCAATGCTTTCAGGAACAAGACCAACCCGTATATACTGAGGGCAAAGATGTTCATGCGTCTTCTCATATCTGGATGTATTACAATCAGGTCTCGAGAAGCGACCCATTGCTCGCTCATCCCCGTTGCATTCATCAATCTCTTTAACAATGTCGGAACACTCACGTCTTTAGAATATGCCTTATCGACTTGGATCCTTGGACATCAAATCAAAGCAGTATATTCTTCTATTGTAGGTGTCAAGTCCAAGTGTCCAAAGGTGAAGCAACTATATCCGGGGTTCTAATGTTGAGTAAGGGCTCGGAAAAGGTGCTTGTCGATCTTTACTTTCAGCAAGTAAGGTAGATCACCATAATCTCAATAAAACATCTGTTTCATCTCATTATCCCACTGTTCCTAAATCTCTTTCAACTCTTGTAAGTTGTTCTGAGTCACATTAATACGAGTATAGTCCCAAAATTTTGACAAATGCCCCTCTTTCAAACTATCACCTTTTCCGCGTTGTTGCTCCTCAGACCATAGACGTGTTACCATATTATCCTCTACTTTATCAAGAAATCCTTCCTCCATGATAAACTGCCTAGTCGGTAAAACGGATTTAAATCAATACCTTTTCATTTGATGATGCAAATGCAGGTGAAAGAGGCAAAACAAACATGGTTAGTAGCAGGTAATAAATAAATATAAAAAAGATTAACATAAAAATATAACACAGAACCTGAAAAATTATTTCGGGTATATGCTACAGGGCTCGGCCTAAATCCATCTAGGGTGAGTACTTACGGCTCACTATATGTAGTTTAGGTTCTAAAGTAAAGGGTACACAAACCAGCAAATTCCTCGATCCTCACCCATTACAGGCTCATACGGACGAGTTCAATTTAGGGGGACGCATTTCCCGCATGTTTGCACTGAAGTGAAAACTTCACGAAAACAAGGGTACTTTGTAATCCCGAAAGCGATCTACCATCCTACACGGAAGTGAAGACCTCACGAAAGAGTAGTTTCCCGCTTCCACTTAAAAGGGTAATATCACAGAGTATAATACCACACGAAAAAATACCGAGGATCACATGTTAAACAAAACCGAAGTTTAAAAAGTTCTCAAAAAAGACCCGAAAATTATCAATTTTGGCTTGACTCTCGTTTAGTTTAAAAATTCCCCAGCAGAGTCGCCAGCTATCGAAATCACCTCGAAAACGGGGCTTCAAAAAATCATTTTAAATTTTGGAACAAAAAGGGAGTCGCCACCAATCTCTTATTTTGGGTGTGATTGGATTACCACAAAACGTTTAAAAATGTTTTAAAAAGTCGGTCTTCGAAATCTAGAGAAACAGGTTCGGGAGTTGGTTACGCATGAGGAAGGATTAGCGCCCTCATACGCCCAAAATTGGTACCACATGATTATTTTCGGGTCTTATTTTATGAAAACTTGAGTCAAGTTTAAAATGCGATCTTTATTTTAAAAGGCTTTGTAATTTCAAAGCAAATTCTTTTAAGAAAATTCATCCTCGTGTTTCGAATCTCTTATAAAAACTAGAAGTCGTGTCCAACACATTAGGGCACTATATTCTCGGAGTTTCAAAATTAAAGGACGTTTCGAGACATTTTAAAGAGAGTATTCTATCGCGTGAATTATACGAAACTCACACCCAGCACGTTAGGGCATTGTGTTTCGAGGTTTTCACACGAAAGGACATTGTTTCATTTTTGTCTTAAAATTCTTTGTATATAGATATGTAAAAATTGAATGATGTTTCGAAAACTTTTGAAGAGGATATTCGATTCGCATGAATTACAAAAATCACACTCAATACGTTAGAGCGCGATTTCTCGAGGTTTTCACGTGAAAGAATATTGCCTCGTTTTGTTTTTAAATCACTCGTGATATATATAGATATATTTTGAGAATTTAAAAATTTCGTATTGAATTTAAAATGCAATCCTCAGACACATAGTTTAAAAGATTCGAATATAGAATACCCGTTTACTTCAATTTTCGCAGAGAATTAAAATCATGACCAACACGTTAAGCCATGATGTTCTCGGAATCTCGGAGTTAACAGGTATAAAAAATCTTAAAAGAGGATATTCAACGCGTGTAAGTTATACGAAAAATCACACTCGACACGTTAGGACATGATTTCTCGAAGCTTTCACACGAGAGGGACATTGCCTCGTCTTTAAAATCACTTTGAAAATGAACATGTAAGTTTAAAATAGCAAATAGAAATTAATAAGAGAAATTAAATACGAAGCAAGATAAACAGAATGCAGGTGCATAATGATTTAAACAAATGCAAATAATGATGAGGAAGAAAAATGACACAATCGGGATTGAAAACGGGACCTTTGGATACTCGGGGGCATAATGGTAATTTTTGGCTCTCGAGGAAAAAATGTAATTTCGAGAAAATTTGGGTTTAAAAATAGAATTTTAGAAAGTTCGAGGGTAAAATGGTAATTTTGGGTGAAATCAGGGTTAAAAATGGAATTTTGGAAAGTTTAAGGGTAAAATGATAATTTTGGGTAAAATCGAGCTTAAAATGGAATTTTGGAAAGTTTGGGGATAAAATGGTAATTTATGTGAAATCGAGGCTAAAAATGGAATTTTAGAAAGTTTAGGGGTAAAACGGTAATTTTAGGTCAAATCGAGTTAAAAATGGAATTTTGGAAAGTTTAGGGGTAAAATGGTAATTTTTGGAAATTTCGAGGTTAAAAATGGAATTTTGGAAAGTTTAGGCCTAAAATGGTAATTTTTGGAAGTTTTGAGGTTAAAAATAGAATTTTGGAAAGTTTAGGGACTAGAGAGCAATAAAACCAAAGAATGGGTGACACGTGGCAGCCCCACAGGCACCCAGAAGTCAAAGGACTAATTTGAAAATCATTAAAAATTTCTAGGCCAATTTTGTAATTAAACAGAAGTTGATTTAGGGATTAAATTAAAACAAATCAAAGATAAAAGGGACTAATTGCATAAATAAATTAAAACAGTGACACGTGGCAGCCTCTGGTGCATTCAAAAAGTCAAGGGATTAAATTGAAAAAAAATTAAAATTATTGGGCCAAATTAAAAAATAGTCAAAAGTACGAAAAGGATTAAATTGAAACAAATAAAAAATGCTAAATGACCAAATTCATAAATAACTCATTAATAAAAAAACGCGGATCCTATTCATGGGTCCGGCCGGGTCGGACGATCCATGGACACAAGGGCAAAACAACGTAGTTTTGGTGTCTAAAAGCCAAGGCCAAAAACTACGTCGTTTTGGCCTACTATAAGTATCCTTTAAACCTCTTTTTTTTTCATTTCAATCTTTCTTTTAAACAAAAAAAACTTCAAATTCTCTTAACTCTCTCAGGCTCTCTCTCAACCACCCATGATCGGCCGATCCAAATCTCACCGTCCAAGGCGCGTCGTCGGTCACGCGTCATCGCCCACGGTCGCCGATCAACGCTCCGATTACCCTTCCGTCCACGCGCCGCCATTGTTGGGTAAAGTTTCTTCTCTTCCTCTTTCGATTCTGGTTTTTTTTTTACTTTATTCTTTGTTTATTCTTTTCCTTTTTGCTTAAAACCCGATCTGGTTTTGGACCAGATTTGAAATATTTCAAAAAGATCTTTTTTCCCTATTGAAACTTAGATCTTCAAGTTTTAAAAACCCAGTTTTGTCTCAAAACTCGTTTTGATTGTTAATTTAGATCTGTTCCATGTTCTTGATTTTTGAAATCTGTGTCCTTTGTTTGTCTCTTTGTTTCGCAGGTCACGAAGTCGGAGGGTGTAATCGGTGACTGTGGTGCTCCGGTGGCTTCTTTCGGCGACGGCGGCATCAGGGAAGGCTTCTGTCCTTTCATCTTTCCTTTTTTATTATTAATAATAATATTATTTATTAATATTTAATACCATTATTACCGTTTTTTATGCCCTTTATTATTATTAACAAATCAGTTATTATCACCCTTATTAATACCGATTTTATTAATACGTTTTGAAAATAAAAAAGTAAATGCTATATAGGGGTATTCAAACATGCATTAATGCGTACATTGAAAATTGAATGGGGTTTTAAATAAAAACTTAAATCATAAATGTGATAAATGCTCATTGAAGATTACTTGGATGCCTTAGTCACTAGGTACTATGAATCTGACCTGCCCCTGTTTCTGTAGTGTTTTGCCTTATCTTGTTCGAATATGTTTGCCAACTTTTCTTGAATTTGGTAAATATTTTGGGAATCTGTATGTTGTATTGGTTTTGCAATGCAAAAGAAGTCTGTGTATCAAGGTTTTTTACTATGTATTGATTTCTAAGAAAAGGGTTCGTATCCTCTCTTCAAGAACAGGGTTCGTAACCAATTTTTCCAAGAAGGGTCCTCTTACACCGAATTCAATTTGGCTTTTATAGCCATTTTTACAATGATTTCTATTTGTTTTTCTCACTTAAATGCTAGTCTTGTTCTTCCTTTTTCCTTTGCAGGCACAATGGCAGTGGTGGCTATGGCAGTCAGCGTTGCAGTGCCAGAAGCAAGTTGAAGCACTGGCTGACGATGGTGATGTGGCGCGTTGTGGTTGGCTGAAGTGGTGGTGGAGCAATGCAAGTGGGAGTTTCTGACTTTGGGGCAGCTTTGGGTCAAATGGGTTTAGTAGAATTTGGGCCTATTTGGGCTAACAATTTGTATTTGGATTTGGGCTAGCCAAACTTAGCCCAATTGGGCTTGTAAATGGACTTTCCTTGTATTTAGACTTTTAATTTTTATTTTAAATTTAAATTTATAACAAGTTTAAATTTTAGAAAAAAACTTAAACCTAAAATAAATTTAATTTAAAACAAATTTAAACTCTATTGGGCCCGGATAAATTGGGCTTCAACACTATTAATTTGGGCTATTTATTATCTTTTTATTTTGTAAGGACTATAGTGATGACAGAAGACAAATTGGAGACAAAAAGCATGATTGTAGAAAGAAAAGTGAAGTTGTGTGAAGGTGAAATACTTAAATAGAGAGTTTATAGGACAAAAAGACTTGGTTTTACTTTATTTTATTTAAAATATATTTTTATTAGGATTTAATATTTAAGATATTATTTATTATTTAAATTTAAATTTAATTTATGTTTATCTTTTTGTATTTATCTTTTAGAGTTTAAATTTGATTTAATTAGGAGAATTAAATATTTAGATATAATTCTAATTATTTTTAGAATTTAGATTGGATCCATCTCCCAAAAACCCTAGTTCAATAAAAGTTTTATTTTTATTATTTTGTGTTCTTCCTCAAAAACATGAGCAACTAAAAAATCTTTCTAGCCGAAAGTTATCAAATATTTGTCCAATGTTCATGAGGCTTAGAATCCGCGCTTAATTCCTCTCACCCTAGTATTCATCAATTCTCTAAATTATGGGATTAACACTTCCGTCCAAAATCCGTACAAAAGTAATCTTTTCATCTTGTGCAAAGCCGGCCACTTTGTGTGTTTTGAGAAGGTTGTACAGTGGGTTCACTAACTTACTGTGTCAGAGGCTGCCGAGCCAAAGAGACAAAACAGCGTGACATTCGTCGTTGGGAAAAGATGATCTAGTGTAGGACAGTTCCATTCGAGCGACGGTTGGTTAGTTCCTCTAAAAATTATATCCAGAGCTAGTGGTTGTAGGCGTCCTCTTCCACTATAACTGGCTTATTCGGGCACGAAAAGAACCATCCAAAGTCTATGATTGAATCGAAGAAGAATCAAGATAATCGGAGGTAGGATCTCTAAATATCGACAAAACCCTTCTTCTTTTGACTTATTTATTTTATGCTATTTATTTTTATTCCGACTTCTCTATTTTCTATTTCTTTTAATTCTGTTTTCTCTTAATTTTTCCCCAGATCACCCAACTTTTCTTGTGTACGATTTCGCTTACGATCTCGACAGACAAGATTCTTTACACTCCAGTCCCTAAGGATCAAACCTTACTTCCCTTTACTATTATTTTTATTTATTTTCGGAATATGTTATATTTAGTGTTCTTGACGACACATCAAGTCAATTCAAATAACTCGATTTAAGTTTCGAGTTCGAGTCGAGTTGAATTTCACAATTCAAATAGCTCGAATAATTTGAATAATAAATTGGTGTAAATACCCTTTTGATCTTTGTCAACTTTGAAAATGTTTATATTTTTAAAATATATTAAAAATCAAAATTTTAAAAATAATATTTTGAGAGCTAATTAATGATTCAATTTATTATACTTAAGTATTTTTTTGAAAGAAATTTCAAATATATATGTTTTCAAATGTATATGTTCTAAAATGCAATGAGTTATACTGTAACAATATTTTTATTTGACATGTTTAATTATTTTTAATTTAACTTGAACAATTTCATTCGATTCCAACTCGACTCAATTCGAAAAAAAAATTCAAATTGGATTAGAATGATAAAATAGGACTCGTGAACTCAATTAACTAGAAATTTTTTTATTCGATTCGATTAAATGCTAATAGTGTTGGTGTTTTTATATACCGAACTGTTTAATTAAATAAGTTTTTTTTATTTATAAAATAAATCCAAATATTTAACTTAAACTGAATATAGAGAGAGGAGTATAGAAGAAGAATAAGAGGTTAGTGTTGAAGAAACAAGATATATATAAAAAACAGGGGATACCATAGACAATGATTCCAGTTTCCCCTTTTAGTTGCAAATATAATTTCATTTCATTTCTTGGCGAAAAGTTCACCAAAAACACTACCCTTCTTCTTCTGAGGCACTGAAACCGAGTCTCTGCGGCCATTGGAAGTTCCAGCACTCCCATTTTTGTCTTCAACTTTCTTCGGGAGAGAATCGGTTTCGTAAAACTGATCTTCTTTCTGCAAGCTCCCCAGGATCCAATCAAGAAACCCTTTTTCCTGTTTGCTTCCACCTGCACCTGAACTTTTTGCTGCAAAAACCCTTGTTGTGGAAGGAGCAAAGGGTATTAGCAGTGACGCCATTGTTACTTAGCTTAGATGTCTACCCTTTTTCTTTTGAAATGGTGATGAAGCTTAGGATGTTCAATTACTGTGGAAATATATGGTGTCTGCTGTTAAATTTAGACCGTTGGATCGGGTTTTGTGGTGATGAATGGGGAAAGTATTGTGTAACATGAGCCCTCCACAAACGTCGTATCTTCATTGATGGATTTTAATGGTTTTTATTTTATTTTATTTATTTTTGGTTTGTGTATTTTTCATCTTTTTGAGAGGAAGAAAAATAAAGGAGGGAAGGTGACCGATCTTAGCAAATATGGATATGGGATTCACACGTGTCGGAATAGTAACAATGCACTTTGCCCACGCCCATTTCCCAAATACAAGTAAATTTATTTCTTTTGTTATAATTGGTATTTTTAGGTATTGCAATTCTTAATTTTTGAAATTTTAATTTTAATCAACAGTAGTTATTAAATTTTAATTTTAATTTCTAATTAGTATAATAACACATTTAGTCCTCAATATTTACACATTTTATCAAGTTAATCTTAATTCAAATAATTCAACACATTTAATCCTCACATTTACAAATTCTATCAATTTAATCCTCAATTACATCTCCACCATAAATGCATCAAAAATTTGTAAAAGAAAAAATTCATTGATAATGACATTTCTGAAAAGCTCCTTATAGAATGCCATGAAATGGGAAGAACGTTACTAATAAAGGCAAAACAAAGAACTGAAACTATTCCAATGAATGCATAGGAAAAAGAAAACGGATCCAACCATTCAATTGCCATTGGAATAAATTTATTATCTATATAAGGCATAAATCTTAAGAACACAAGTCATTTAACATTTCTTAGGCTGAGGACTTCAAGCTGAAGCCTTTTGTATTTGATGATGGTTTTAGAAAATATTAATTTATATTGCCAGATGTGGGTCACTTTTACTAACAACACAAGCCTTTTGTATTAGAATTTTGTTGCTGAAAAAAAAAATTCATGTGTTTACTGATGAAATCGATAATATTTGTAAATGTAAAGAGTTAAATTTATTGGATTATTCAAAAGTATGATCAAATTGTTTATTTTATGTGTTTAACGATCAAATAGATAAAATTTGTAAATGTGGAGGATTAAATTTGTTGAATGTGTAAGTATTGAGAACTACATGTGTTATTATACCAATTAAAAAAAGTTATACCATCATTTTTCGTTAACTATTTAACAAAGAGTGACCAAAACAGAACCAATCGTACGTGACGAAATTAAAAGTTTTTACAGTTTGATCATTGATGACCAAAATAGAAACTCGCTAATAGTTGGGTGATTGATTGTGTAATTTATCTAATAATTTTCTCATATAGTCATCAATTCGATTAATTTAAATGGCTTTTGGGTCAAAAATGTCCTCAGTAAAAAATCAAAAATATAATTGAGCTTTTATGAAAAAATGCACCCAATTGGGCTGTTAGTGATAAAAAATCGATTGACTCCTCCCGTCAGCGAAAACTGTTAGTTGATTGGTTGGACTGTTAACATCACTAACAAGATTGATGAAAGCCACCAAATTACCATGTGGTAGTTTGCTGATGTGGCATTCTAGATTAGCAAAAAATAAAAAAATTAATTTAAAAAAGACAAATTTTTTTTAAAATAATTAAAATGTGCATATAAAATGAATTTGGGCAACCGTTTGTCCAAATGTGCAAAAACGAAAAACAAAATATTAGATGAATATAAAACTAAAAAACTTCAAAAATAAAAAAAAATTAAAATTAAATTGTTAGCATACTACCACGTGACAGTTTTTAGTGGCTTCCATCAACCATGTTAGTAATGAACGGTCAAACCAATCAACTGACGGTTTCCGTTAACGAAGGAGCTAATTGATTTTTTGGGGGTCACTAAGGGCTCAATTGAGTACATTTTTTTCACAAGAGCTCAATTGGTTTCTCTTAAGCCATTTAAATCGACTTAATACATAATTTGGCACCTAAGTTTGGCACTTTTTTTCTAATGTGGTACTTATGCTCTCTTTTTTGTCTAATGTGGTACTTGTATTTGACAAATTTTATACATTTTGATACTTGAAAGTAACAGTATTTATTATTTTAGTGTTAATTTGATGAAAATTCATAATGAGCTAATAATATTAGCAATTAATTTTCTTCAAGTTAACCCTAAAATCTGAATTAAATCACATTCATCAGACTGTATTTGAAGAATTAAACGTAAAATTAAATAAATTCACAATTAACACTAAATTTATCCTATTAATAAAATCATTAAAAATTCAAACATAATAATATTGCAATTAACTTTCATCAAATTAATCTTAAAACCCGAATTAAGCACTAAAAAATTAACACTATTACTTGTTAGTACCAAAATATATAATTTTTATCAAATATTGGTGCCAAATTGACCCAAAAAAATAAACAACTACCACATTAAAAAAAGTGTTAAATTCAAATACCAAATGATATATTAAACCATTTAAATTTAACTCAAATCGAATGATATACTCAGCCCTAATCAACATATCGATTTTGGGGTTAAAAATGTAAATTGGATAAAGAGATAAAGGGATACAGTACTAAATATACGAGAAGTATTAAAGAAAACTCATCATGTATTTCTAACAAAATTTTTTATGTTTTTTTTTTTTTGGTAGAACCAGCTACAATAACGTTGGTAGGAGCCTATATTAATCATTGTTCGATGAGCATCTTTTTCAAATAAAGATCAAGTATGATTAGGTGAGTCTTCAAAAGTCGATAATTTATTAAGATTATTAAGAACAATTTTGACCATGCAATATGCCAATTTATTATGCTATCGCGGGACATGTCGAACTTAAGTTACCAAATTTACTTGCATAAGTCATGTTTTAAACGAAATTAAATAAATTATTATCAATCGCATAATCATTCTCAATTATATCAATCAGTAATGCATTGCAGATTTCAATCACCACCTTACAAATTGACTATGACATCATTCAAAAAAAAAATAAGTGAATTTGTACTTAAAAGAAATTAAACGATGTGTCATCATGTTATTAATTATAAATCCTTTATTTTAATTTTTAACCTTAGCTTTGTTTAGTTGGAAAAATAGTTTTCCGTTGAAACGGAGGGGTTTTGATGTGGGCTTATTGTAGCACAATGCTAAAACGGAGCCCAAAATTTGCCCACCAGCAGATACGGTGGTCCGTCCCTTGGGCTTAAACTCATCATAAATTTCAGTTTTCGTCCTATTACATTGGAGTAGGTGAAATTAAATTTGGTGAAAGTACCTGCCAAGTCCCTTTATTATAGAGATTAGATCAAATTAATCCCTCTATTATTAAATGAATCAATTTAATCTTTTTACTACTAAAAGGAATCAAATAAGGCCTCGGTGATATTTACTATTTAAAAAATAACATGATTTTTTTTAATTTACAATTCAACTCCAAACAAAAGAATTCATTCGTATTCCCAACAAAAACTTTTAAAATTTTAACTCTATTAAGCAATAAATGATATTTTCTTGAAACAGTAAATGTAAACTCTATTGAAACAGTAAAATTTTTAAAGTGTATAGCTAAATATTTTCAATTATAATAAATATATAATACATAATTGATTTATATTGCACAAATTAATTTTAATAATATCGTACCATTACTTAAGTTATGATTCCAACTTCTTTGATTTATAAAATGTTATTTATTTTAAATATTATTTGCATGAAACATATCCCAATCTGCCAAAATATACATACAATTAATTTTTAATGGGTAAAATTATTTATTCATATATATTAAAAAAACATGTACATGAGTTAAATGATGAAGTTATACTGACAAAACATTCATAATTGAAAATAATTAAAACAAATAACATAAACATCACACCAATTTCAAAAAAATAACATGAATATAAATATTGTGTGTTGGTTTGATGGTTAAGATGTTTATTTTTTAAGTACGATCAGAGTTTGAGTCGTGCTAATCTCGTTGCTGTTAGGGTTCTATCCTCTCTTTATAATTCATAAAAAAAAAAAACATGAATATGTTAACTCATATTATTGATGAAGAACAGGAATTATATTGGATATTTCATATTAAAAATCAGGACTAGAAATTCCTTTCAAAAAAATACTAGAAATCATATACACATTGACTCAAAGACTTTAAATAAGAAATATACAACAATCCCAAAATAATGAAAGTAATAACCTAAATTTTGGTATAACTTTTTTAATATCAAAATATCTACCATTTAATGTTTACAAAAATATTAAAACATTCCCATAAGTACTGGGCATACAAATATAGAAAGTTTGATCTATAAATAAGAGGGATATTTTATATATATATATATAGAAATGGAAATTTATTAATTTATTCAATGAATAAAATCATACAGTTCAAAGAAAAAATAATAAAAACTCATTGTATGCGTTGAAGGACAAACTCTATCAACACAATAAAAGCTTTAACTTTAGCATCAATAGAATATTATGACACGTTGACAAGTGACTCTGTCACAACTCAAGCACAACATATCAGGAATGATTGCAAGCACTTAATAGAGAAATTAGTCCTGGATGATCCAAAGCGACGGGCATAAATCGGCAAAAGAATCGAGTATCCACCAAACTAGACCAAACTAGAGAAGACGGCGATAAAACAAACCCTAAAACCACTTGCAAAAGAATCGAGTATCCACCAAACTAGAGAAGACGATGATTAAATAAACCCTAAAACCACTCGCAAAATGATGATTATATGCATAAGCAAGACTAAAAAACGTATTATAAGAGTAGACAAAAACTTCTAAAAGTGAAGAGTTATTAAACAATGAAAAAATAAACAAAAAAACATATAAAACTTAAGACAACAGGAGCCCAAACAGACTCATAAAATCATTTATTATAATGAAACTCTCAAAATAAAAACAGATTAAGAAGTCAACTAAGAGTTATCCACTTTCTAAAAGAAAGTGTCAGTGGTCGGTGGTATTTCAATAATGATAGGCACCATCATTTGTCCATCACAAATTGTGAAGACAACAAAAATACCCACAAAATAGATCTGCAAACTAAAAAGAGATAAGACGCAATGAGTGAATGAGAAAAAAAATATTGAAAAAGATTATCAAAATGATGTGTTAATAATATAAAAAAAGATATTGAAATGACATTAAATAATCCTTTTCCATTCGCACATAAAATTGGCATATAAGTCGTGTCAAAATTACTTTTGGATTAATGTTCTTACTCATCCCTAAAGTTTTTGTATATCCAATATTTCATCATATACTATATATTAAATAAATTATTTTTTAAAAATAGCTATTTATTTACATACAATTTTTTAGTATTTCTAATGTTCAAAACTTATGTTAAAAAACATTTATTTGAGTATTAGAAACTTTAATTTAGTATATTATATGATTAAGCTTTTTATTTGGTTATTAAAAACATTTAGTTATTGTAAAAGGATTCTTAAAAAATTAAAAACATTTAGTTATTATAATATGATAAAATAATTTAGTTAATAAATGTAAAAAAAAAACAAAAAATTATTACAAATTCTGGGAAAACACTTTTGGAATTACTATATCACAAAAAGTTTTTTTTTAAATGTTAAAAATCTATTACAAATAGTTTTTCAAAATTATTAAAAGATATAATTATAAAATAACTTTTTAAAATTATAAACCATAATTTTTTATTATAATTATTATTTTTAAAAAAACTTTAATTTTTTTATTTAAAAAAAACTTTAACACCTCTTCAAATTTAAGTTTTGACAAAAAACACTCACTATATTTTGAGCAAACTGTTTTTAGCATTAAAAATTAAAATTAATTAAATATTGATGTTTTAAAAAATTGGTATCTAAAGAACCCAACGGATGCCTCCAGTAGTTAAGAGGATGTTGTTCATCTTAGGAAACCCGAGTTCAAGCACTTTTATATGCAAGGTGTGTGTGCGTTGTTAGAGGGTCAAGAAAGTATGAACATATACTACTATGTAATCACATCAGTATATTAAAAAAATTGGTATCTAAAAATATATTGTTTAAATTTTCAATATATATATATTGTTTAAAACACTAATTTTATAAAAAAAATTATTTTATTTAATTATATATTAAAATACTTAAAATATTTTTTTTTACAAACATCCTATATTTTGGCTGATATTCAACCCACTTAATTAATTGTACCACCACAAAATATTATACTAAATTGCGTTGAAATAAATAGAAAAGATTTAAAATGATGTGTTAATTATCTGTTCCTATTTTAAAATATTTATATGAGGTTGATTGAATTAAATAAAAAGTTGGAGGAAATTTTAAAACATTATGATTTCATATATAAATGTTGCGTTATTAATTGCTCGTTAATATTACCGAAAATGACTAACACAAACACAATTACCTGATTTTACTTCATTTCACATTATTAAAAAGTTTCATGTTGAAATCTGTTGCTAAAGATTTAGATTCATGTTGAAAAATTTTAACTTCATATTTTGATTCGGATCAAACTTGAACAAACATAAAATATATTAATATTATATGTAAATTTGATTTGAATTTAACTTGACTCGACCCAAAAGCACTTGAATACATATTAAGTTTTATTATATTAATTAATTATGTTGTATAATATATATATTTCATTACCCTAAATACAAGGTCAAAGATATAATTTTTGTTTTTCTTAATTTCCAAATGTTTTTATCATAGACGTATACAACGTTAATATTTATTGAAATTAAATATTTCAAATTGAAATTATGTTAAAATTGAATATTCAATGTGATTTCAGTTGTTATTGCTTTTGACTTTTGATTAATACCATGAATTTTATATTTTATCCAATACTACTATGTTTTCTTTCTCGAATAATAATATTAAAATAATATAATATTATATAAATATTTTTAAAAAATTAAAAAATAATATGATTTTATTAATATTAGAGTTAATTGTGTGAATTAATATTAATTACATAAACAAAAGGTTTTAAATATGTAAAATAGAGTTACTATTTGAATAGAATTTTAAGAATCTTCATTATCATTTTATTAATATTAGAGTTAATTGTGATGAATTAATTATTATATGTTACTTTGTATTAATTACATAAAGTTCTACAATAAATTATGAGATGAAATAAAATGATTTGAGAAAGGATATTATTAAATTTTTTGATAGGTTTTTTCTAAAGAGAGAAATGCTTCGTTTTATTTTATTTCCAACAAAACAAATTATTACAAAATTAAAAATTTAAATTAAATTAATATTTTTTTATTTGCTTAAGCTCTTTAATCTTGATCAACATATCGACAGCTTTAAATATCTCTCAGAGATTTGATCATGGGTTGAGTTATCCAGTTTGACGTAAAAATCCTCTCAAAAAGTTGAAAAGTTTGGACAAAAATATAAGTCCAAAAAATAGATAAGGATAAAAAATGAGGCCTATTTAAAGCCTCGAGTAAAAAAAATCTGCTTCATTTTGCTTCTGTTTTCATTATTTTTGCTGTTGTTTTGGTGCCGTTTCGCTATTATATTACTATTATTTTGTTGTTATTGTTTAGATATTATATAATTATTATTTTATTATTAATTTTTCTACTATTTTAAAAGTATTTACTTGCTAAGTTGCACTAATCTTAATATTATTTAAGTATAAATAAAATTTTAAATTTATTTTCAAGTTGTTGGGAAATATTTATTTTAATATTTTTAGTGGATTTGATGTATTATATTTTTTAAATTTATTTTTATATAAAAAAATTAATACGGGTCAAGTCAAAATCAAATTTTAATAATTTTATTTGAGTTGAACTTGGATCAAATTTTAGACCCATTTTCAAACCGAGCCTAAAATTCTATAAAGACCTGACCCGAACCCGATCTGGTCCATGCTCTAATTTTGTCATGTACGAGGATATATCGTAAAAGGACCCCAAACAAACAGTATACAACACAAAGAAGGAGCATGGCCCCCAAGAAGATGGTGATATGGGGCATTGCAATAGAAGAAAAACCCCATTTTATGTTTTGTCAATGCAGGTGAACCGTCTCTAACCACTTCTTCTTCTTTCTCATCTTCTTAGGATGAGGGTCAGCTTCACTTACAAGCTAAATTAGAGTGTGTAATAGGGTGACCTTAGGAGAACAGCAAGACCTTCCCTCCCTAAACCCTACTCCGATTACCATGACTCACTGTTTACCTTGATATGATTGGATAAAATATTTAAAACAATTTATATCATTGTTATGGTTGACCGAGTTAGTGGTGCCATGACAGGAAAAACTTCTTGTTAAAATAAGATTTGGTTGAGAACAAGTACTGTGCTTCATTTCTAGATAACCCATTTCCCCTGTCCTCATAAAAACAAACAAAAAATAGTTTAATATGAAGGAAAAAAAATTTAACCATGTAAGTCATTGCATGGTTTTCGTGTAAATTCTGTGGCATAAATAAATTCCTATCAACCAAAACAATAAATTTTGCCATGAGCCAACATTTCCCAACAACTCTTCCTAAACCTTTCTGATTTCATCACTTTAAAAATAACTTCATTTGTATTCATCTCTCTCGTAAAACAATCTCAACTTCAACTGTGTCTACACTGTTGATATCAGTATGGAAACCCCTCCAATTGTCTTCAGCTTAGCTGCTGCAATATTTGCTTATGCACTTTGGTTCCATATCATGGCCAGGAGGTTAACCGGTCCGAGAGTCTGGCCTCTATTCGGTAGCCTACCATCTCTTTTTGTGAACCAGAGGCGGATCCATGATTGGATGGCTAGTAACCTTCGAGCAACTGGTGGCTTAGCCACGTATCAGACATGTACTATTGCTCTTCCTTTCTTGGCTTGGAAGCAAGGGCTCTATACTGTCACTTGTCACCCCAAAAACATTGAGCATATCCTCAAGACAAGGTTCGATAACTACCCGAAAGGGCCCAATTGGCAAGCTGCATTTCATGATCTTTTGGGGCAAGGGATCTTCAATAGTGATGGAGAGACATGGCTCATACAAAGGAAAACAGCAGCTCTTGAGTTCACAACCCGGACGCTCAGGCAAGCCATGGCTCGTTGGGTGAACCGGACCATCAAGGATCGGTTATGGCATATTTTGGATAAAGCATCCATTGAGAAGAAATCGGTGGACTTGCAGGACTTGTTGCTGCGGTTAACGTTTGACAATATTTGTGGCCTTACCTTTGGTAAGGACCCCGAAACACTCTCTCCTGAGTTACCTGAGAACTCATTTGCTGTTGCTTTCGATTCAGCCACAGAAGCAACTCTCTATAGGTTTTTATACCCTGGTCTTCTATGGAGATTGGAGAAGATTTTGGGGATTGGAGTGGAGAAAAGATTGAAGCATAGCCTCCAAATTGTCGATAACTACATGAACGAGGCCGTTGAAGCAAGAAAGGAAGCTCCATCAGATGATCTACTGTCCCGTTTCATGAAGAAGAGAGATGCTGAGGGCAACCTCTTTACAAGTGATGTTCTCCAACACATTGCTCTAAACTTCGTCCTGGCCGGTAGGGACACCTCTTCTGTGGCCCTCAGCTGGTTCTTCTGGCTCATCATGAACCATCCGGAGATCGAGCAAAAGATCATCGACGAAATATCAACAGTTCTCCAGGAGTCACGTGGTGAAGATCGCAAGAAATGGCTTAAAGAGCCTCTGGTGTTCGATGAAGCAGACAAATTGATATATCTGAAAGCAGCATTAGCTGAAACACTGCGTTTATACCCCTCAGTTCCAGAGGACTTCAAGTATGTTGTTGAAGATGATGTCTTACCGGATGGCACGTTCGTGCCTGCCGGCTCAACTGTGACATATTCAATATATTCAGTTGGAAGAATGAAGACTATATGGGGAGAAGATTGCATGGAGTTCAGGCCTGAAAGGTGGATATCACCAGAAGGTGAAAAATTCAATACACCAAAGGATGGTTACAAATTTGTAGCATTCAATGCAGGACCACGGACTTGCTTGGGGAAAGACTTGGCTTACCTACAAATGAAGTCCGTGGCCTCTGCAGTTCTACTCCGTTACCGGCTTTCGCTGGTACCCGGACACAGGGTAGAGCAGAAGATGTCTCTCACTCTGTTCATGAAGCAAGGCCTTCGTGTTTACTTGCAGCCGCGCATACTTCCATAGATGACGGCGGCTCATTTGTGTACTAAATTTTATATTTTGTTCAAGTGGGGTTTTGGTGGTTTATATCTTTGTTATGTTGTTATGTTAAATTTTTATATCAGTTGATATGGATTTTCATTTGCTTATGTAATAACAAACCATAAAGTACAATCTATTGGATAAGTAGATTTGTTACAATGAAAATTTGATTTGTTAGGACTCAATATAACATTCAGAGAAATTACAGGGTGTGGTCTGTTTGCTATACAAATAAATTCTTCCGCCAGTAAGGAATCTACCAGCTTTGCAATTTTGAGAGCTATGCCTATTAACAGTGTTGGAATTTAAAATTTTTGGCTCCATTCTTGGCAATACGAAAATGGCCAGTAGCTCAAGTCCAAAAATTGGTATTTAGACCTCTCCTCCATAACCAATTCATGCTTTTCATCTTTGTTCCTCATTCAATTAATTGACTCTTTCAATTAGCTTGAGCACGTAGAGGCTTGAGCTAACTCATGCTAAACATCTAAATATCTGAGAGTCAGTCCAGTATTTTCTCACCAGTTGAAAAGAGGTTCCAGACCACTGTCCCAACCAAGTATAGCCCAATCGAAACCTCGAAGACATTGTCCCAAGAACCTGAGAATGTTCAATATCAAGAAATGCATAGATATTACCATATGTAACGATTCAATCACCATTAATGGGGGAAGGCAATGTTCTATCTAACATAAAGTGCTCACACAAGCAAACATGGAATATGATTCTATCAGAAAAAATCCAACCGACCTCACTGGACGTTTGGAAGACAGTTTTATTTTATCACTCATTTTCCAAGATAAAGCAAATACAGCATGATCAAGTTAAGAATCATGAGGGAAAAGGTATTGTATAGGACCAACTCTACCATTTTTATTGTAAGATTTCATTAGTAGGTAAACTTACAAAGGCAAGTTAAATTTTTTTTTTTCAGCAAATCCGATGCCATATAAGCCATGATTCATTCACTTCCACTGGGCACATATTTCTACTTTTTACATATTATCCACTAGAAAGATCAAGCAGTGACTTCTTACCATGTTGCAGAATGTAACCAGTTGCGGCTGTTCCAAAGACCCCAGCTAGTACTCCAGCGGTGTTGGACAAACCAAGTAATACACCCTGCAAAGAACATATAAAAATATAAGAAAGGAGGACCGTCACTTCTCCAAGCAAGGTCAAGAAGAGAGCTATGTCGAGAATGGAACATAACACACTCCTTTGGCAGTGTTTTGAGTTTAAAATGCCAATGCAACAGCAAACATTGGTGGTTAGGGGAAGCTTATTTAGATGATAGAATCTATTCCCAGCCATTGGAGTAACCTTCCTTGTTTATTGAAGAATACTTTTGGAGAACAAACCTAGGACATCAAAAATAGAAACTCAGTAAAACTTACTGAGTATCGAGGGGCAATATCTTGATGGTTTGAATAAAGGCCAGACTGTGAAAATGCATCAGTTCCCTATTCAAGAAAACAAAATTGAAATTAGATCTTCCAGTTGCACATAGTTGATTCAAGCAAATAGTTTTATTTCAATTACAATGGGTTAAAACGGTAGTAGGCATAGAGCTATTGGAGTAAACCAGAACTAGCTGAAGAACAAACTGGAGAGAGGGATGTGTTTCATAAAATGAAAACTGTTGGTAAAGCAACTAAGCTACCAATGCCTAAGTCGAAATTTGAGGAATATAGAAGGCAGTATAGCTAAACAAAAGCAACATTAAAGCTACGTCTCAAAGTTTCATAAGAGACAAACCTGACTGCATGCCATACACAAAACTGCCATAGCAGGAGAATCGACATGGCTCAGCTGAGTTAGGAAGAAAGCAGGGCCAAGAAACCCAATGGATTGCATAATCTGTATTACATGGTAACAATAAACTTAAACAGACTGTTTAATTTAGGGGGCGGGGAATTCAACTAAACTTTATAGCAACAGAAAAATTGGGCAGCAGAAGAAGAAAAAGCATGCATATACATATATAGGCATGTGAGAGAGATTATTAAGCATGCAAGAGAATCAAAGTCATTGGTAGACTGAAATTTAAAAAGAAAAATGCATCATGTGGGTTGCTCTTGATGAATGCATAAAGGACTATTAAGGAAAACATATTTAAAGAAAATTGCATGATCAAAGAAGAACAGTGAAAACTTCATAATAGGCATCATCGCAATTTGTTTGAGGAAAATGAAAATTAAGAATACCTTGCGAACAGTTGTCACAGATAAGCCTTTGCTCACAAGTGTATCTGCAATCCATCCTCCAAGATTTGCAGAAAATGCCATCGTAAGCCAGGGTAAAACGCAAATGAGCCCCGAGTCTGTGAGGTTGAACTTCAGGACCTATAGATATGTAACAAAATAATTTCTTAATACCATGATTGGAAGGAGAAACATTTCTTCTTTAACAATTGCCAAAAGGAGCATCAGGACATAATGCCATGGGTGCTTCAGTTCAGGTTTCAAAAAATGGGAAAGAAAAAAAGGTTCTTTCATAGATTTTCCGACAAGCCACAATGTAGTTAAGGCACAAAGATAGTAGATTTCAATTTTTTGAGGATGCTTATTAAGCATTTTGAATGCTATGCTCGCAAGAACAACAACAGTGTGCATTATAAAGATGAAAACACTTACTTGATGATAGTACGTAGGCATCCATGTTAAGAGAATAAATGTTCCCCAGTTGTGACAGAAATGAGACACTATAAGGGCCCATACAGGTGGTTTTGACAAGATTAACTCCCAAGGTATTGTTTTAACTGGCTGCTTGGAAACACAGTTGGTAACAATAAGCTTTTTCTCTTGGGGCAGAAGTTCAGGATCCTCAATAGGTGAACTGTAAGCCTGCAGAACAAAGAAGAAAATTATGGCATTGGGAAGATATTTTCAAATAAAATCAAACACTCCCCCCCCCCCCCCCCCCCAACTGCATTTAAATTGTGTGCTTCATTTTCATATAATACTAATTAATTTAGATTTTGAGAAACAATAGCATCTGTAACCAACCATGTCAAAGGCAGCATTTACCTTATTTAGCCATAAAGCAAACCAAACTGTTCCCAAAGAGCCAAAGGAGTAAAATACCGACGGCCATCCAAACTGATGTATCAAGAATGGTGAAAATGCCAAACCAGTAACTGAGCCAAGATACATTCCACTATACACCAATGCTAATGATCTACTCCTTTCAGCAACAGGAACCCATTTGGACAGAATGTTATTCATGGCAGGCATGGCAACACCCTGAGAACAAAACCAAACTAAATCAATACCTTGGCCATATGCAGCAGCAAAAAGTTAAAAATTCTTAGTTAAAATTTCAATGAGTTAATTAATTTTTGATAGAATACTAGTAGTAAAAGAAGCAACCTCGCCAACTCCCATGAAAGCACGAACGACAAGTAGAAATGGCAACCCCAGTTTAGCTGCAACAGGAGTAAGAGCAGTAGCAATGGACCACCAAACTACACCAAAGCCTAAAACCGTCTTCCCACCTACAGTGTCTGCCCATATGCCACCAGCAATCTGTCATTAATTACAACATAATTAGCAAGAAAAACCCACAAAATTTTATACTTCAATTTAACTGAAAACCAAAATTTCATCTCATAAATAAACCATTAAAAAGGGTTTTTAAAAAAGGTAATACCTGAGTGAGGAGATAACCCCAGAAAAAGGATGACTGTATTAAACCAACAGTTGCTGGGTTCCAATTGAACTCAGCTGACATGGGAAGTATAGCAATGCTCATATTTACCTGCCAATCAAGAGCTGTTTAAGGTTGATAGTGCAAAGAATAACAAACCTTTAGCTGAATTAAATCACTCCTAATTATTATAATTATAGTAACTATGAAACTAATGGTCATTTTCAAAGCTATTGCCTTTCGTTCAAGAATCAAAGCAAAGAAAAAAAGGCTTACTCGATCCATATTACAGAGCAAAAAGGATGAAAAACACAAAATAACGATGACCCAACGTTTGGGGAACTGTTCCCACCAAGGAACTGCACTATCCAAATCATCCTCACTCGAAACGACATCGTTTAATGAATCTCCGAACTTAACCAATCCTCTGAGGGAGTCGGCGATTTCTCTGACGTCCGCGTATACTTTCCCGCTTCTTCTTCTTCTTCCTTCAGTAGCTGAAAGACGGGAAAGGCGGCAGCTATGGGGGGAGTTGACGGGGGTCCGGAACAGGCATCGGGTCGGGTTGGGCTTGGTCCTGGTAGAGATGGTTTCGGGTGGGGATTTGGGGAAGTTAGAGGAGAAGAGAAGAGCTCTGAAGGTCATGGCAACCTTTTGAGTTTCACCACTTCACAAAGACAGGGAAGGGACTGAATTTTTATGGTTGATTGGAGAGAGAACAGGGAACGATATTTAAGGGGAATGGTCGGAGATTTGACACGTGTACTTTTGTTGGATTAACTGAAAACGGCTTCGGGAATCCTTTTTTTTTCATCTTAGATTTGGATTGGGCTTTTAAAAAACTGAACCTACGATAGGCTCAGCTTTGCCTAGTGGATCTGTTAATTTTGGTTTGTTATTTAAATTTCAAAATATCTTAATTAAATTCTTTCCGTATTAATTAAGTCTTTCTATTATTTTAACTGTCGAGGTTAGAATTTGACGAAGACTATACTTGAAACAAGTGGGTCAAATCGCATTCACATGTGTACGTATCAAATGAAATTTGACAAGTTATACATGAAAATACCTAATTGGGAGACCTTTTTAATCAATTTGGACTAAGTGTGATAAATTACTTATTGAGTCTATTCAAATTATGATTAACCTATTTATAATCTAGGAAAAACCTTAAAGTGAACAAACTCGATCTTCTACCAGATTTGAGTTTGGGAGAATAGTTAAATAATGGGAAGGATTAGTACCTTGAAAACGCCTGCCTAAGGACAATACCATTTTTTTTAAATTATGTTGTTAGTTCTTATATTTTGAAAAAATTGAGATTTAGCCCATCTACTTAAAATCTTAAAATTTAAGTTTTTTTTTTTTTTTTACCTTTTTATTTAAAAACCTCGGTCTAGTTATTAAAATATTAAGTATTTTCTATCAAAATTTGCCAACTTGAACTTTTTATTAGATTATCTTTTATGACGTGATATATAATTGACAAAAAATAAACATGCTAAATTGATAAATTTGAATAGAAACTTATGAATTGGAAACAAAAATAAATATGAACTTTGGTTCAATGTATAATTTGATACAAAAACTTTGATTTGATGCAATTATACGCAAGAAACTTTGAATGTGATTCAAATTAATACATGAAATTTTGATTTTGATATAATTATATTTATTTAAAAAAAGCACCAATTTATTTTTATATTAAATAAATATAATTATTTGTATATACAATATACAGATATAAGTGATGTTATATACATAATGATGTTAATAGTTTGTAAAAATTAAATCAAATCAATATTTCTTGTAAAAAAACCTACACGAAAATTAAATTATTGTATAACATTACACTTATCTCTAAACTTTTCCTCTCCCTTCTCTTTAGAAAGTCCTTCACTCCCAAGTTTTCTTTGGGTTTTCAGCTTCCAGTGAGCAGCCACTCACATCTTTGTTTCAAATTTTCTTTATGTCATTCAGCAAAATAATTTCAAGATCTAGCCTCCTTTCTAGCGGTTTGTGATCGTTGGTGAGATGTGGTTGTCTATTTGCTCCATGGGTTCTCCCATGTTTGGTTGTTTATCCCTCTTGTCTTTGGTAAGGTTTGTCTATGACGAATTTTGCTTGTTTTTTTTTTTTTAATGTGATCGTAGAGTGTGCCTCTTATTTATGAATCGATTTTGTAACGAGAAAAAATCGATGACGGGACACTCAATCTCGACGACACGAAGAATGACATCTTAACAAGGGATTATAACGTTGCGATGTGATGATGTGTTTTTCAATTCAATCAGGTTTTCTTCTCCTAATTAAACTCTCCTATTGTTTTCCCTAATTAAACTCTCCTATTATTTTCCAGTTAAACCCTGATTAATCTAAAGTTATTTTAATCGTGTTTAACCTACTAATTTTGAGTTTTAATCAGAGTGTTTTGTTTTAGGGTTATTTGTTGAGACTATCTCCCTCTTGTATTCTTTCGATTTTTATTCATTTTATTTTGTGTGTTCGATCTTCTCTACTCTTCTTGTTCGTTGTTTATACGGGTCGATCTCCAACCATAGTGATGCCCTCTTTTATTGGCGCTTTTTTGAGGTATATTCAATTATGACCCTTAGTTGTCACGGTGCCATCGCACAAGATCTACTCCTGGTGGTTGTGTTGCTAGTGCTTGGTTTTGGCTCCTCCTCTATTTGGTGTCCTTGTCGATCTGATCTTGTGGTGGTTGTCAATGTTTTTTTGGGGTTCCTAAGTGGCATGACCTCCACTAGAGCGGCAAAATTAGGGGGCCGACAGAGCTCATCCCCCTAAAATAATTTTTTTTTATATGATCTTTTCAAAATTTTAAATTAATAAAGATAAAATTATATTTTAATCTCTTAAAAATATAAAAATTTAATTTAATCTTTTATAAATGATAAAAATATAATTTATTAAAATGATGGAATTGTATTTTTTCTATTGTAAAAATTACAAATTAAATTCCTAAAGAAAGTTTTGGTTTTGCCCCTGGCATGCCCAATTACAGCAGCCTCTCTTTGTTTCTCGGAGCTTTTTCCCTCCCCTCCCCTCCCCTCCCCTCCCCATGCATGACGGCAGCATTATACTAAGGTTCTTTGAGAACCTATTTGTTTAATTGGGTTCAACTCATGGGCTTTGTATTGCTTCGTAACTTGTTTTCTTATGACATCGCTACTCCAAGTTTAGGGCTTTTTTTGCTTCGCATTAGTTTGTTGCTGGGCTTTAAATTCCTCCATTTTCGTACCAAAAAGAAAGGCATATATTCCGCTGGAAACTCATCAAAAGAAGCGGAATCCATGTGTGTGTCACCCAACACCTTCAACCCCTTGAATTAAAATACAAATAAATCCATAATCGGAAAAAAGAGGACTGAGTTGCTTGTTCAGTTTACAATGGCGAAATTCAGACAACATTTGACTTTGTGGCAACCTTGGGAGTTGTTCCAAGATCCATTATTCAAATTCCCTTACTTGCCTGGAATCTCGCTCGCCATTTCGCTTTTTTCACGCTCATTCCACTACGCATTTAAAGTTTTATACTTCAAACTTGTCTTTCTCCATACTTTTGGATCTCTCATTTTTCTTCCCCTTTGCGTGCCATTTCAAAAGAGTCTTTCACATTCAGTTTTCACGTCTTTTGCATGTTCCTTTGCCTCTGTCGGTTCAATTTCCTCTTTCATTCCCAACGCCTTTGATTGGACTCTCATCCTTTCATTTTTCCCCCTCTATAACCTTTCAGGGTGGGAGGTTACTGAATTTGAAGCTTGAAGGGAACCAGTCAAATTGGTAACTTCTTCAAATTTTTGGGTTATGTTTATCTTATTTTTTTTTTAATTTTGTTTTTATGTTTGCCAAATGTCTGATAAAATGTTGGCCTTGTTGACAAGGGTTTTCAATTGAATTGACTATATTGCTTTAAATTTCCCTTGGTGGCAATTTTTTCTTCTTTGGGGATGTTCAAAATTAGAGTGACAAAAGCAGGACAACTTCTTGTTTCTCAAATTCACAACTTATGCATCTGAATTGCTTCAAAAGCTTCTAGTTGTGGCCTTTTTGCTTCATTGAAGTTGTCTACTAGCTTGTTTTCATGCTTTAGAAACTAGAATTCTTTCACTTCATTGGCAAGTTCTCATTTGAAGTTTTGACAATGGCAATTTGGAGCTCATAGTTCCAAATCTCATGTTTCTTTTTTCTCATATGCAGGTCAGTGACATGTCGAATATCAAGTTAGATGAGGTTGTTTGCCGTGATTCTGAGGAATCAGAATTAAGCTCTTGGAATGATAAAGTGACTTCAGATATAAAGGTTAATAGAGTATATGAGATCCTAAATGGCATCCATAAGCAAGAGCAGAGGTCACTTGGCAGTATCACCCCAAATGTTGAGAATGGAACACTGACTGATAGGTAGATTTACCAACAAGTTTCAACTTCTAATGTTTTATTTTTGATTCATCTCTATGAGTTCTATCTTGTTATGTGTGCTTCGTTGTAATGCATGTTTGTTTTATTAACTTGATTTCAATACAAATCTAATTCATATACCCTACATGTCCAAGCTTGAGGACAGGAAATTGGCTGGTTATGAATTGCACAACAATTAGATAAACCAGTGATCACAGTTGATATATTCCTTGTCCTATTGTCTTTGAATATTTTAAACTTCGATTAACTCTGCTTGACAAAGAATTTTGATCGGAAATCAAGTTCTTTCTTTTTCCATATTTAAAATTTTGAGTTTCTGGATTTCTCCTAATGTATAAACAGTACTAAACTACAACTAATTTGTTTGCATTCATGTTGTATAAAGTAATATGATCATACAGAACTATATGATCAAATTTTCCACCTTAAAAGTGAGTTTTGTCAGGTCAATTTGATATATATATCACTCTTTCATCAGGTTATTTAAAGGGAATAAAGCAGCAATTGGTGACAGTTTCAATATTCCATTTGATCGGAATGAAAAACATGCACATGTATGTGGAAGAAGATCTGGACCTCTTATATCCGGAACAGCCTACTGCATTTCTTCGTGCAGCATGATATTGCTGAACAAAGTTGTTCTCTCAAGTTATAATTTTAATGCAGGAATATCATTGATGTTTTATCAGGTATGTCACTACACCTCAATAGCTTTATAGCATTTGAAGTACGCAAAATGTCTTGTCATGAGTATCATAAGCAAGTTTCTCTCAGCTGTATTATGTCTTTAAAATGAAACTGAAAAGCATGCAGAATTCTTAGCATCTTTGAACATTAGTCCTATCTGTGATCACCTTTCATTGCCTCATTTTATGTGAACTGTTAAAAAATTGTGAGGGTGGAAGTTCATTCTTTTTCCTGTATTGCACTGCAGAATCTGATAAGTTGTGTAGTTGTTGCCATATTGGGTCTGTGTAGAGCAGTTTCAGTCGAAAAGCTGAATTGGAAGCTGATCAGGGTTTGGCTCCCTGTAAATATAATCTTTGTTGGCATGCTTGTGTCGGGAATGTATAGGTATGTTACAGACTCCACCTCCAGCGTATTCCTCTTATATTATTTACTCAAAAAGTGAAGCTTAGTGGACCCCTAACTCTCAATTTTCTGTGTTTTTCTTTTCAGTTTGAAACACATAAATATAGCAATGGTGACCATTCTAAAGAACATGACGAATATTTTAACAGCAATTGGAGAATATTATGTTTTTCGAAAGCATCAAAATCAGAAAGTGTGGACAGCAATGTTTATGATGGTAATTTTACTACTTGTGGTTATCTGATTCAGGAAAACTAATTCTCTGATTCTGTATGAAGTGTATGCTACTGTCGCCAGAAATTGTTTGCTTCTCTTGTTCATGGAGCAGGAACCACCTTGAGTACTGATTTGTTCTCAGAATCTTAAAAGTTAATAATGGGAAAATATCCAATTAGAAGTTAAAGAAAATTTCTTTTTCAGCAGTTCTTACTGTTGATTTTATATGGGGAACACAAATCAAAGTCAAAACTCTTCAACAAATATGAACTCCCCCTGAAAAAAAGCCATTCTCTCACAGTGATGAATGCAAATTTTCCTTTCTTCAAAATTTTAAATTTATGATTACAAAGACTGTCATTTTGCTGCAGATTATCTCTGCTGTCAGTGGTGGTATTACAGATCTCTCATTTGATGCCAAAGGGTATACATGGCAGATTTTGAATTGCATCTTAACAGCTGCCTACTCGGTATGCCTTGAATATTTTCTTTAGTTAGTCAACTCATGATTTTGAGATCTGTCATCCCTAGCTTAGACTATGGGAAGTATGGTTTTTGTGCAGATTTATTTGTACTTTTATGATTACCTAATGAGCTACATTTGCATTTTGTGACAGCTTACTTTGCGGCTTGTCATGGATAAAGCTAAGCAGGCAACCAAATCAGGATCACTTAATAACATGTCCATGGTTTTACTGAATAATTTGTTGTCTCTGCCCTTTGCAATCTTCTTGATTTTCGTTTTGAACGAATGGGAATATGTAATAAACACGTGCGTAAACACCTTAAATTGCAGTTTTTCACAGTTATATAAGTCCTCCATCATGGAAATATCATCTTTAGCATTCTGACAATTGCCGTTTTGATTTTCCAGCGATGTGATTAAATTGCCAGTGTTTTGGGTCGTTGCAACAGCTAGTGGGTTGCTTGGACTTGCCATTAGCTTCACATCCATGTGGTTTTTGCATCAAACTGGACCAACCACTTACAGGTATTCAGTTGTGTATGATTAAACTCGATAGTGTTACACAGCTACTCCTCGAAAGGCCTATGCCTCTTAGGTTTTGTTAGAAAGAGTGACTCTTGGAAATTTATGAATCACTGATAAACTTTATGCTCGTATATATGATTAGATATCAATCTACTTTCAGGGAACATTTGTGTACTTTGTTAGTAAAGCAAATAACTGCTATCTGTGTTAATCCGTTCTTCTAGCAGAGATTTCTTTTCGAGTAATGCTTGATATGGAGTACATTATAGTTTTCATGTTACTTGTGTCTATAGATGTCATAGTATATTAGTCTCCAATTCCCTCCATTTGCATGCTGCTCTAATCTTTTTAATCATGTATTGTGCAGTATGTCCTTCGTTCCTGCCTGAATGTGACGACTACATGACAATAACACTGACATCATATCCTTGTTTCACAGTCTTGTAGGTTCCTTGAACAAGGTTCCCATCTCTATAGCCGGACTCATGCTGTTCAAAGTTCCACTCAGTGTACCAAACATGTTCAGCATACTTTTTGGTAATGAAATGACTTTACCCCGCATTTACTATAAAAAAAAATGCCTACACTCAGATTTTCATCTTATGTTCAATCGATGCATGCTTCTTCCAGGTTTATTTGCTGGAATATTCTTTGCCAGAGCCAAAATGTCATGATCCAAGAACAGGACAGTGTGCAGACAAGATCAAGTAAACATAGCTTCTCCTTATGTAAGGATCATCTCTGTCTGGGGAAAAGAAACACAGAAGATTACATAAAACTTTTCAAAGTTCTAGGAAACAAAATTTGATTGCAATATCAAGGATTAAATCATACATAATACCACTGCCTTAAAAATACAACTTCCTATACACAACTCGGAAAGGTCATTAGTCAACAGAATAATTGCATGTTTTGCATTTTTCTTTTTCTTTTTGAGGAAACAACCTAGCGAAAGGGATTGTATGTAATCCCCTTGATATGTAGCTGTAACTTTATTATTTTTCCCATATAACTTCTTTCCCTTACCATTTGAAATTTGTCATTGTTTTGGGTTTTGATAGACATACAAATGCAAGCAAAAGAGAAGAGCTATCAAGTAGTTAGCTTGATTCTCTACATTTGTAACATTGTTTAATTTTAAAGCTTTTAATTCCAAATATTTTAGTTTCATTTTGCATTTGTTCATGTGCATACAGATGGCTGGATTACTTTCTCCCCTGTTTGGTACTTTTGAAGGGAATGAAAGAGAGAAGGGCGTGGGGCAGTACTAAGAGGATAGATATGGGATGGTTTTACGCACTCAAACTCGGAAACGTATATCGATCAATCTGAATTCGATTTAATTACACAATTTGAATACGAATTGAAATTATTAATACAAATGTGTAATGACCTAGACTTGAAAAAATCGGCTTTCAAGCCCAAACGATGTAAATCCAAAACAACTTAAATCCGAATTGAATAACTCTAGATTTATTCGATACAAAATCAAACCGACAAGCCAAAGAATTGACTTGTTTAGATTAAATTATTTACTAAGTAGGAGGAGAGAAGCTAAGTATCACCATCACTGCAGAAGAATTGTCAGATTGTGTTTGGCAGAAGGGAGAGTAGAGGAAAAACAAAAGGAAACAGTTTCCTTCCAATATGAATTGATATGGTAGGTGTTGGGTGGATGATGTTTTTGGGCAGAGAATAAGAAAGAAACGACAACAACAACGTTACAGCCTCACCCTCCTCCTACGGGTTAATTCACTGATTTGAATATACATACACAATTGCATGTGCCTGTGCCTGGCCTTAATCTCAATTTGTCACCTTTTTTACTTCAAATCAAAATCAACACTAAAAGGGTTGTCATTCTTTTGTGGAGCTTCTATTTGTTTTTGTTACATCACTACTTTAATGGTACCAGTCTTTGGGTTAACATCAATCACCATTTATATAACTATTTTAAGCTCTGTTACCATATTTTCAAGTAATTAACAATAATAAATAAACTAAATTATCTTATTAAATTAGAATTTTAACCCAAGTTAAAAAGCCAAATTTTATAGCTTTTAGATTTTGCCAGTGTAATGTTGGCTGACATTATTCCTTAACCCTCATTACAATACATAGCATTATATACTAAAATATGATTTAATATCTAAATTTTTTTATATTTTCAACCCTTAAAACTTTAAAAACTTTTATTTTAATCCCTAAAACTGAATTTTTTACTTTGTCTGTATTATTCTTTCTTTCTCTCCTAAAGAAGTTAAGAAAATAATGGAGAATTGATATAGATAAAAAATAACATAAATATTATTTTATGGACTCTTCCCACTATATTATTTATGGTCCCTTTCTAATTATTTAACAATATTTCAGTAATTTTTTTTGTCATTGACATAATTTTGGTAATTTTTTTTATCCTGAATCTCGAATCCTAGATTTTAAACCCTAAAAATGTTCAAGGTTAGAGGTTCAAGATTTAAGGTTTAGATTTGTGATTTGAGGTAAAAAGTTACTAAAATTATGTATCAATAACACGTAAAAATTGTTGAAACATTAAATAATTGGAAAGAAACCATGGATGATGTGGTAGGAAGGGTCTGTAAAATAATCTCTTATATTAGTATTCGGTATATTGGTAGTATTTTTTATTTGACAAGCAATTTTTAAAAAATTGACACAGTCTCTTTTTTAAAAATATTTATTATTTTTTAATATTTTACTATACCTCTATGTGACATTTATTAACCCTCTAATCCCTTATATTTGGAGCATAAAAATTTGATAGTGTACCAAATAATATCTCAAATTAATTCGTTTGCATTTAAAATATCTAAATTTAAAATCTAGCATTTACAATTCGCTTAATACATGTAGTATGTTATGTTATTATGTGATAATTTTATTAAAAATAAAAACAAAATAAAAATCCAAACTCCACAACACAACAACATCAAACAACAGTACTATTAAGTTTAATTTATAGTAAAGGGAACTGACAAAGGACCCATTGCTGGGAAAAGATCTGTGAATTGGCTTTTAATTTATTCTGCAATTCTTCATCGAATACTTTATAATTACGAAAACAAAAACCACACACACACTGTATTCCATAACAAAAGGGAAAAAAAATCAAAAGGATGATCACCAAATAGGAAAAGTTGTGGTGCAAACATAAACGCCTACTGCTTTCCCATTTTGATATTTTGTACGTCGAATCCTACTTCTTTCCTGAAAGCAGATTCAAATTATTTTTATTTTGACCATATATGAAACACTAATTATAATTGGTCATGTGGTTTGGTGTGAACCCAACAAAGCGAAGTTTTTTCTTTTTGCTTTTTTCCTTTTTCTTTTTTCTTTTTTTAGAAAAAAACCATTACTTTGGGATCAGATTAATTTAGATTTTTAAATATTTTAATCTCATTTTGAGGGTTAAATTAATTGTGAACTTGGAGTTTAAATGCAAATGAGTAGGTTGAGTTTTTAAATGAGAATGAACAGAGATTTACACTTACTACCTACTAAGTATCCATCATCAACTGCAGGTATGGAGTGGCGATGCAGAGGGCACCGCAATGTGGTAAACAAGTATCCCACTGTCGCCACCTTCCTTCCATTCCATGTCTCTTCCTCACGTGAATCCCTACTACCATGCACCTCTATTTACCCCCCCCCCTTCCTCCAACCTATTGTTTACGCGTATTCAAAACAATAACACTAGTTTCTATAACAACTACCACTTCTTCTTTCTTTTTACGTTCATATTTTAAGTACACATCAATTCCGAAAAAAATAATTTTTTTATGGATTATAAAATAAATATAAAAATACTTTTGTTGTTTTAAAAAAAACTTTGAGATATTTTGAATTGAGATTCATATTTCATTTAATCAAATTAGATTTTTAGATTGAAATCGAGTATAGATTAAATTATCCTTTTAATTCTGTAAGATGATCAATGAAACTTTAATCATGTGTCATTGCCATATGTAGAGGTTTTAGTTTAAATTATACCAATTCTTAATTCATTTCTGTAGTAATAATTTAAAATTTATGATTATTCCAACATGTACTGTAATTAAAAAAATATAGATTCAAAAGATATAAAAGTGTAACATTTAATTATGAAAAGATATAAATGTTATTACTATGATATTATAATATGAACAGGTTAATTTTAAAAAACTTTCATGACTAGCTTTATTTTTTTTTTTCCTTGATTTGTAAACAAAAATCGGGAAGAAGAAAAGGTAGAATAAAAATCAAACAAATGAAGAAGAGAGAAGGTGGCCATAGGATTTACTCTACAGGGTTATATTTCTTTTATTTTTTTTTTATTTCCTTGGGTTTAGGCGTCTTGGGTAGTGTCAAGAGGGAAACAGGTATCTTCCCCCCCACTGTTCCATAGAAAATGAGCATAATTCGCGGCGTAATAAGAGTTGCTCGGATCTGCTTCAATGGCTTCCAAGAAAGTTTCCTCAGCCGCCCACAAATCCTTCCTCGCTTTCCACAAAAAGCTCGCGTATTTACTGTACGCTTCTGCATCCACCGCCTCCACTGTTACCGCTTTCTTGAAGTACTCTTCCGCTCTGTTTTTTTTTTTTTATTCCAACACCCCAAAACCAAATATCGTTAGTCATTTGTCAAATGGTAGTAAAGTTTAACTTAACTCACGCGTCTAATTGAGGAAAAAAAAACTTTTTTTTTTCAAGTCAAAAGTCAAACGTTCATTAACGAGTACAAATTAGCGCGTGAGAGATCACGTGCGGAAAAAAGGTATCATATTGGGATATTTTCAATTTTGCCATGGGGAAACATTACGATGCTGCTACAACCACCACACATTCCTCTTTTATCAGATATTCAAGATAGACCCACCCCGGTACGGGCAAAACGACAATGGATCATAAAAATTTCTGAAAAGGTCATTGTGAATTATTGGTCAAATTTTAGTTTTAGTCCTTCCATTATACTAAAATTTATGTCAACCAAATTCTAAATTTTAACATAATAAAGGGGCCAAAACCAGAAATTGACCTAAATTATTTCATAGGCGGTCAGAAACAAAATGCGAAGAAAAAAAAGATATTATTGCAATTCCTACTTGAGTTGAATCAATCAGCTCAGTGATCGAGTGTGGGTTTATTTTCATCTTGAATTAATAGTGATTTAATTGAAAAGAAAGGGAATTGAATGACAAGATGGGAAAGATTCTGTACCTCTCATAATCATGTGCAACAAGGTAGAGAAACTGAGCGTAATTGGCGAGGAGGAGAGAGTTAGTGGGGTCTTGAGATAACCCCGTTTGATAAAGAAGCTCAGTTCTTATATAATCTTCATAATCAACGTCGGGCTCAATGTTCGCCGTCACCGGCGAAACGAATCTCTGAATCGTTTCATGGTCGAGTGTTTCGTCTCTGTATGAAGCGAGCATTTTCGAAGCTTCATCCACGATTGAGTTCCAAAGAGTGAGCTCTTCTTCTCTGGTTGATTCGCTTTGTGTTTCTGCTGTTGTTCCGGGGGATGATAGCTGGGAAGCACCATCGGGAACGATGGTCCTGAACTGGTCTGCTTTGTTAAACCAACCGTCCCCGTCTGCTCCGTTGGCTGCCGGCCGGACCTTTCCACCGCCGCCGTTGCTTCCCCCGATGGAAGCGGTTTTCCCGCTCGATGACGACACTGAAAATGACTTTATCGACGAAGAATCGAACTTGGAATCCTTCCGATATTGAACGTCAACCATAGCAACATAAGACCCCGGCGCCGGGTTCGCAGCGGCGGTTTCTGCCAGAGCGGCGTTGCTTCCCATTGAATGAACCGAATAATTCGCTAATAGGATCATCACGTAGACCATCAAAGTGGGTGTATGAGAAAAGACCTGTTGGAACAACCAAACGAATGAAGCGTGCATCTCTTTTTGAACTCTAACGAGAATCCCTTGTAAATCTTCATAAAACAAAAGCTCTCGCATTTGCAGAGTATAGCTATGGAGCTCCCGGATTATAAACACCATCGAGGAAAACGCCTTCTTCATCGAACAATACGCCGACTCCCCTGCCTCTCGAAACCCTTCTTGCCATTGTAATTTCCGCTTAATCATTCGCAACGAAACCGGAAGATCAACGCTGTTGGCTTTACGTTCTATAGATGATGATTGTTCACTGAATTCAAAAGATTCCGTTTCGAAATCGGGAACGGTTCCTGTTTCCGTTTCCCTTCCGGAATCTAAATCGTCTCCGTTAGTTTTGCTGTTGGTGTTTGTGCCGTCATTGTCTGATAACTGGAATCTGAGAGCCAATTCTTGCATTTTCTTGGAAAATTCTTCATCAGAGAAGGCGTCTAAGCTTGCGCTGCAAGCTCGTCGTGAAGTTCCGGATCTCGGTTTGAGCAAATCGCAAGATCCGGACCGTTGGATATTGGTGGAGCTTGAACCGAACAGAGCCGACCGATTCAGTCTTTGTACGGACTTGAGAACGAGAGCGCCGTCGCTACGGCAGCGCCGCGGAAGGGAAGGCGAAGAGATTGCTGAAGCTAAAGCTTGGGAAGAAGAAGGAGGGTGAGGAAGATTCGGCTTCGACCATTGTAAACGCGCCGACGTTGCCGCAACTTTCACTACCATTTGTAAAAGCTTTTGGCGGTGTAAAGTTATGGCTTTCTAACCTTAAGCAAATTCAAAAAAGCTTGCTCTGCAAAGTTGGAACCTCCACACCGTAAGCTTTATCCTTCACTGATAACCTGAAAAAAAATTTAAAAATTAGAGGGAAAAAAAGTAATTCTTAGAAATAACTCTCACTTGAAATTGAAAACCCCATTCATCAAAGAAATAATCAAATAAAGAAAGAATTCCTCTTATGGGATCTATAAAACCACATTTGGTACCATGAAAAATCGGATCTCGAAGCTCGAAAACTGTGAAATTTCCAGACTTCCTAAGAAAATTTATTACACCATTTTTTACAAGAAATCATTAGTTTGACGAAGAAAGTAACTTACTTCAGATCTCTTTTTGGTTCGGACTTCAAAGAAAGTGAAAAAAATATAATAAAAATAATTATTCGTTTTCCCTTTCTTTTTTGCCGCCGATTGAAAGCTCTGGCGAAGCTTGTAATCGAAGCTTATCAAAGAAGAAATAGCACTCAAAGGGTTTTGCTAATTTATACAATGACCTCTTTGGCTTCTTCCAAGTAAGTGTTTCTGAAAATTTTAACGACGAAAATAAATTTATATGTAATATTTTTTGAATAGGAAAAAAAGAGAAAATATCTAACGGACTAAGCCGGTTAAAACAATGGAATGAAAATGAGGCCTATGAACAGGAACCACGATGTTTGCGACTGGGAGTTCCGGTCACAGGTTGTTTTGAGTTTTTACTTTATGTCATTTTTATTTTCATGTTATTCTAGAAAAATCTAAATCATGATAAAAACAATCTAAATCCATTAATAAAACCACTTGCATTTGAGGTTTTTTTTTAATTGTTTTATATTTTTACGAGGAATTTTTTTTTTGAAAAATGAGAAATTATTTTTACTCTCTTAATTAATTAGTATAAAATATTTTAATCTTTAAACAAAAACCGCCTATTACGTACCAGGACCTAAGCAGGGTGGTAGAAGCCTAGACCCCTTTAGATAAATATGAGAAAATTACATTTTAATCCCTTATAAAAATGGGTAAACTATATTTGTAGTCACTCAACTATGTTTTTTTTTTTAATTGATCACTCAATTATGAAAAGTTACAATATGATCACTCGGTTATTCAATTTTTTTCTTTTTTGATCACCCAACTATATTGGATTTTTTAGTGTTTTTATTTTTACATTAGCTAGTTGATAACCAAAAAAGAAAAAAAAATTAAATAGTTAGATGAAAAAAGATGATCTACTAATAGTTAGACGACCTTTTTGTAATTTTTTATAATTTGGGTGATAAAAAAACCATAATTGAGTGATCTTTATTATAATTTACCCTATAAAAATTAATAGTTCGATTTAAGCTTTTTTAACCTAATATTTTACCTTCTACTTCTTCAACTTTATTATTACATCCACTTATAAGTAGAAATGTCTATGGTCTAGATTGAATTTGAGTTTAACTCGACCTTGTGTGTAATATTAATATCATACATAATTATTTTAATTTAGCTTAATTCGAATTATAAAATTTAAATTTTACCTAAATTCATCTATATTTATATAAGGCTAGTTCAAATTCGTTTTCACTTATTTATAGTATTTTTTATTTCAAAAAAATATAATTTTTATTTAATATATAACAATATATTTCTTTTATTAAAATTTTAAATATAACTAATGGAACATATCTTATAATATGTACATTTTAATATAGTATATCTGAATTGAATGTGATATAAATCATGCAATATATAAAATAAAATAAAAATAACATATTATAAATTTAAAAATACGTAAAGTTAAGCTCGGTTTTAATCTGATATATTTTTATATTTAAATTTGGTTTTTACTCATAAAATTTCTAATTAATGTGATATTTAATTATTTTTCCGTATTATTGTATTTCAAAATAATTAATTAATTCTGAAATGTTTCATTCTGGTTTCTCACGTGGAATAAGGAGGTGAAGAAATATTTTAAACGCGCCACGTGTCAAAACAATCACCGTCATCTGAGATGGTAAGAGAGATGAAGGAAACCGTGATGATTCTACCGACCTTTAACCGTTGCTTTATGGACACGTGTCCATATATTTATATATAATTAAACTTCTTTTTATTTCGAGATAAGATATGTTTATTTTTTAAAAAATTAAATGGTAATTCAACCCAATTTCACTTGTTCGAATTGATTGGTTTATCGATTTTTAATTCTTTATAAAAATAAAAATTCAAATATTTATGACTTTTTAAGTTGTGAATTATGAATTGAAATTCAGTTTAACTAAATAAAACTCAACTAAGTTGCAGAAATGTTAAATTTTCCAGTTTTTAAAAAAAGTTATTTGGGGTCAATTTTTATTTGAAAGAAGTATTTTTTTTTTCAAAAAGCAATTTGTGTAAAAATGGTTTTTTTCAAAAATTTATTTATTCTAAAAAATATTTCTTAAAAGTAATATTAAACCCATCCTAAATTTATTTGAATATTTCTGTTCAGATTAATTTTCAGTTTTTTCAATATTCTTACTAGCTTATGTGAAATCCACAAAAAAAAATGTATATTTATCTTTAGGATACTTTTCAATCATGTTTTAAAATCAAAGTAGATTACGGATGTTCAATTCAATCAATTTGAGTATTGATTCTCTTTTAGTTAATAATTTATTAGAAATTAATAAAAATTTAAAAATTATTAAATTTAGTTCAACAGTTGATTTAATCAATTTTTATTTAGATTCATTCGATTTGCATCGATTTGTAGGTTAATCGAATATTTTCCTTGCTCCAAATTAATATATAAATTGATTTTCAGTTTCAAATAATCGATCCGATCCACCTTACTTTTCAATTGAAATAATTTTGTTAGGGGTGATTTTTTAAAAGAGTAATTTCAAAAAAATTTCTTGAGAGAATACAAAATATTATTTATATAATCCTATTAACATATGGCTAATATTTAATATATTAGTAGTGCATTTTTATTCCACAAGCAAACTTAAAAAATTATCATCTGTGAATCCCATGTGATGTCTTGATGGTCAAGAGTGTTCACCGTCTCAGGTGTGACCTGAATTTGAGTTACGCTAGTAGTATTTATTATTTAGACTTTACCTTATTATTATAATTCACCAAATAATGTTCCGAATATTTTATTTTAGTATATATTTGTTAATTTAGCTAATTTATCTTTTCAACTATTGAGATGATTTTTAATATATTGATTCATCGAACTTAGAAAAATTTCAACTTAAAACCTATTGTTGACCATAGTTGGAAAAAATCCAAGTTTTAATTATCATAAATTGGCATATTTTAATTTTTGAGTATT
This sequence comes from Gossypioides kirkii, assembly GCA_005610355.1. NCBI lineage: Eukaryota > Viridiplantae > Streptophyta > Magnoliopsida > Malvales > Malvaceae > Gossypioides > Gossypioides kirkii. The sequence continues at coordinate 35,657,335 of CP032245.1, read as the reverse complement.
ATATTATGAAATGTGTGGCACATATATTTTATTTATTTTAAATAAGTACATATTTTACTAAATAAAGTTAACAACGTACGTATTAAATAAAACCTAAAGTTGATTCATGTGCAAATTATAAGTGTAAAGTTTAAGCCTTCTTTATTTTCAAATGTTTCAATGTAAAGCAATTGCATACCATTTTTTATTTATTGTGAATTTATTTTTTAGGAAAAGACTTTATCAAATCCTACTTTTTCAGAATCATTTATGTAATAAACTAATTTGTACGTTTTTAAATAAAAAAAATCCAAACTTTTTACTAAAAAGATTGAATAAATCCATCTAATAAAGTATTTTTTTTACTTATAAATTAGATTAGATAAATCTTATAGATGATATAAAAATATATAATTAAGAAATATAGTGAACAACAAAATATAATTATAATTAAGAATTCAACGAGTGGCTCTAATAAAAAAGAAAATGTTGTTTATATTAGGAGACTCGAGTTCAAGAAAAAACCATTTTATTTTTTAAATTTCTTTTTTTAGGATTACTTTTAGTTTTTTTTCCATTAAAGGAAAAAACTTGGGGTTTTATAAGAAAAAACAAATTTATCTTTTTAATTTCTTTTTCATATAATTAATTTTAGTAAACTTACAATTTTACAGGGAAGGACCTATGTTTTTATAGCAAACACTTGGGTTTTACAATAAAAAATCATTTTTATGCTTTTAATTTCTTTCCCCCCCTATTTTAGAACTAATATTAGTTTTATTTCCTGTAAAAAGGAAAATTTTAGGCTTTTTCAGTCAATTACATGTTGGTGCAAGGAAAATTTTGAGTTTTTACATAAAATTGAGTTCAAAAAAAAAAAACTCAAGTTTCATCTTTACACCTAATAATTTAACTCTCAGTAAAGCTTCAAATTTTTTATTTTTATTTTTTAAAAAAATCGGTGATCAAAATGAAAATTTATTAAAGTTGGTAACAAAAATGAGTGTAAAACATAATTAACAAGCATGACCAAAATGAAAAGGGTTTATAACAGTAGTACTTAAAATGCAAACTTTGTTTACGCTTAAAATAAAAATTTATGAAATGAGGTGACTAACTATGTATATTACTCAAAAAATTATTGTGAGGCAAAACAAATAGGGTTAGTATTCGGTAAAGTTATAACTTACTCTTTTGTTTTTTATAAACAGTTTTAAAAAATTATATGTGTATTTTTTAAAATATTTATATTTTAATATTTTATTATATCCATATAAGATACTTATCAATTTTTTAATTTACTTATGGAATTTAAAAAGTAAAAACTTCGTCAATAATATATGAAATATTTTTAAGGAACAAATCAATTTGTTTACAAATTAAACAAAATTTTTGTTGGGTTATTTCGTTGTATACATCATTTGGTGTTATGAATATCTTATTAAGTAGATGTCCATCAAGATTAAGATAAGTTTGGATGAACTTTAAATTTTAGTACTCATCAGAATTAGAGCTCTATTTCATTTATACTTTCTATATCTATAAATATAAACCTTTGAGAAACATTGTAATATACTTCGATTGATCAATAAAATACGCTCTCTTTCTTTATCTCTCATTCACTTTGTTATTTACTATGTCTCTTTATTTTATAACACGTTATCAGCACGATTCTCTTTTAATTATTTTTTTTTCTTTCAGTCGTCAATTGAGATCGACACACTATGGGTAACTACTAGAGCCTTTAACTACTCAGTGCTTTTGATAATAGCAAAGGTGATAACGATGATGTTAAAAATCTTTAGGTATATTTCACTATGATTTAATTATTATATCATATTTATTATAATTTGAGATTAATCATGACAATATGAATAGATGGATTTTGATTTGAAATACACGCATGTTTGTGATGGTGATTATGGAATAAATAATCTAGCGGGACATTTATAAGTTCGTCCTATTAAATTTGTTGCATTCCCAGAAATGAATGCAAACATAAAGAAAATAATCATGAACCACTAAAAGTGGGAACATAGTGATAAATAAGAGAACAATGAGGACTCTTCAAAGGGAAAAGATAACTTATTTTATCAATGTGATATGAAATGTTATTGGTCACATATGTGATGTATGCCCAAATATTTTGTTTTGGTTAATATTCTTTAATGAATGATATGAGAATGTAGTAATGAATTCTATCATTACAGATAGAAAATATTTATTTTATTTGGTATTGAAACAAATCAATATTATTCCAATTTTTGGTATACAAAATTGGTCAAAAGCTCCAAAAGCTAATATATTAATATATTGTGATAGTTAATCCATTAGTTTTAAAATATATTCATGATGGATCTCATATTCGAATGAGGAAAAGATTATATTTCATATAAATCAAAAGAGTATTGGGTTATTGATTTAGATTGAATTGATTGTGATTATCTTTGTGATATTCTTTTATCATTATCCTCATTAAGGGGTTGAAGTCAAAATATTTGACTGTGAAATATCTACTTAAATTGTGGAAGGAAAAATATGAGCAATAGAATATGATAATTCTATTTAAAACTCGTTATGGTTGGATGCACCTAAAGTTGCAAGTTTTTAAAATTGTGAGTATAACTTTACAGTATTCAAAATAAGTTCTCAATTAAAAGTACGTGGAAAAATATTACTGATGAGAACCTTACAGGAGAGAACTTATTTAGTTTTTCATTATTCGAATGTGCTCTTACAATAGCAATATCATGAAAAAAAAATTACTTATGGTTGAACAAAAGTTTTTAATCACGAAACCTAACCATTCTTTGAAGAGAATGTAACATTATGCGATAAATTCAAAGGATATAATCTATTGGACTATAATAATAGTCATGGGGGATGATCGTGATAATTTTTCTCACCATCAAAAGTGGAAAAATGAAGAAAGTAAGAAAATACCAAAAAATTTCAAGAACTCTTTAAGAAGAAAGACAACTTATGTATAAAAGGTCATTGGTTATGTACCTGTTGTACAGTTGGAAAATAAGATCCACTCTCAAAGTTTGCTATTAATAAATGCCCTGCATTTGAAGATTTTGGCATATTCCCTGAAGCGAATATTGCATATAATTATTTGAAAATTATATTATATGACTTACTGTCATTATAAACTTCACATTGATTTAGACATTTCCAATCGTAAATGTCACAATGGTACTTATATGTGGATACAAAGTGAAAGGAATGATAGTAAAATTATCAATTTGCTACAATTTAGTTCAAATTGAAACGCATGTTAAAGTAAACTAGAAGTTTACTAGTACAAATATATTTGCTATTTGGCATGACCAGTTAGACCATCCTGAATCATATATGATGCGAAAATTAATTGAGAATTCATATGGACATTTATTAAAGAACTAGAAGATTCTTTAATTTAAAGAATTCTCATCTGTTGGTTGTTCTCAATAAAAATTGATTGTTAAAAACTCACTAGCTAAAATTGAGATTTAATGTCTTGCATTTCTGAAATGAATATAGGCCCATTAATCCACTATGTGGATCATTTTGATATTATATGATTTTGGTAGATGCATCTACAAAATAAACACATATGTGTTATCAACTTGCAATCTGTCGTTTGCAAGATTGTTTGAATAATTAATTTCAGATCATGCAATTAAGACAATTCATCTTGCTAATATTGATGAGTTTATATCTCAATTTTTTATTGATTGAGTTTGAAAAACTTTGGTAAAAGTTTGTTATTTATGCGCATAATAGTTTAGAGAAATTATTGATTGAACTTCTCTAATTATTACTTATGAGAACTGAACTTTCTCTTTCAACATGGGATTATGTTGATTTATGTGTTGTATGCATCAAGCCAATAAATTTTAAATACTCCCCATTGCAATTGATTTTGGGTCAAAAGCTAAATATTTCTCATCTTTGAATTTTTGTATGTGCGTATATGTTCCAATTGCTCCACCATAACGCACAAAGATGAGTGAATCTTCAAAGAAAGTTGGAAATATATATTAATTATGGACCTCCTTTTATTATGATATATTAAATGTATTGGAGATTCAATTATGACATGATTATGATTACTATTTTGATTTGATAGTTTTATCGACATTAGGGGGAGAGAACTAATAACTTGTAATTAGTTAAGGGGGAGAGCAATTTGAACCAGAAGTTCAACAATAATAACCCATTAAAGTTTCAAATATGAAAATTTTCATAAAAAAGAAATTTTTAGAATGTCATATAGTGAAAGCGGGTGCTCCAGAAAAGATCCAAGACATAACTAATAGGTAAAACTTCAGAAGAGATTCAGGTACCTGAAACTGAAGATTACAAAGTAAAAATAAGAGATCTCGATAAGTTTTGTCAATTTGAGAAAATGTCGAACCAATAATAAAAGTGGTCGACAATGGTTTTGCATGTAATATTATTGTGGAAATAATGAAATAAAAGGAGGATATTGAATAAATCTCTTGGGAAATAGAGATATGGAATAAATTGGTCAAAATAGAAAGACGCAACTCAAATACAATTAAATTCATGGAGTTTTTGGACCAGCAGTCCAAATATCTAAAGGTATAAAGCCAGTAAGGGTACAGATGAAGTAGTTTTGCAAAGGCGAAATAAAAATATGAAATTTTTCGCTAAGTCCTGACATTGATTATGCAAAGATATAATATTCTTTTATGATGGATGCAATAACCTTTAGATATATTATTAAACTAACAGTTCATACTTGCGTCTCATGGTTGTTATTACAACCTTTTGTGAATCACTATATAGTAAAGTTTATATTAAAATCCTTGAAGGATTTGGAATGCCAGAAGGATATTGAAATTATCGAGAAACTGTTCATTTATTTGAATTGAAATAATTGAACATGTGATAAATTTGACTTAGTCAATAATAGTTGAAGGAGGATTATAAAATGATCAAAAATACCTATTTGAGTTTTTATAGAAGAATCATGATTAAAGTTTGTTATGATTATTTCCCCCAAATTTTCCCTCTCATGACTTTTAAAAAATGGTGATATAAATGTTTAGCAGATACATTCAAATAGTCATTTGAAAAACTAGTATTCAAGATTGAATACATAGAATATGAGATTTTATGTGATGTTTTTATGAGGGGAGTAAATACGCGTTGTACTCTTTTTCCCTTAACTGAGGTTTTGTCCCATTGGGTTTTCCTGGTAAGGTTTTTAATGAGGCAACATGTTATGCGTATTATAGATATGTGTACTCTTTTTCCTTCACTAGAAAAAATTTTTCCCACGGGATTTTTATCTTAGTAAAGGTTTTAACGAGGCATATTATCTACCAATGGACATCTAAGGGGGAGTGTTATGAATATCTTATTAAGTGGATGTCCATCAAGATTAAGATAAGTTTGGATGAACTTTAAATTCTAGTAGTCATCAGAATTAGAGTTCTATTTCATTTATACTTTCTATGTCTATAAATATAGACCTTTGAGAAGCATTGTAATATACTTCGACTGATCAATAAAATACGCTCTCTTTCTTGCTCTCTCATTCTCTTTGTTATTTACTATCTGTCTCTTTATTTTATAACATTTGAAAGATTTTAATAATTTTAAAACGAAATGAATTAAAACCATTTCCAAATTTTTCTTACAAAATAATAGTAGTATTATATAAAATTTGAACTTCATGTTTTTTTTTTGTTATTTGTACTTTATTACTATCTTTATAAATAAATAATATATAAAAATAGTAAATATAGTATAATATTTTATTTCATTTTAGATAATTTTAGATAAAAAATAAATATAATAATTTAAATATCTCATATTAAAAATAATAATTTATTTTAAATTTTTAATAAAACAAAATCAATTTAATAAAATAGTTATATACATTCGAACAAATTTAAAATATTAAATATTAAATATTAAATATTTTCATCATCGAAATGAAAATTTTCAGTAGTTTAAACACATCCTAAGAGATTTTTTATTTAAATCAATTAAGGGTTTAACATTCAACAAATGGAGCATATGATTATCGACAAAATAAACAGAAATTATTAATATTTTTGTACCGTTTTTGTTTCTTTTACGGTTCATATTCAGAGTTCAGGATTATCTCTTTTAATAAGGTTATTTTCAGGGTTTAGACATGCATCTTTTTTTAAGAGTACAATATGTTTTATCATTGCATCCAACATTTATTGATTGAAGCCAATAATTTTAATTTTAATATTGTTAACATCTATTATACCGCGAAAGAAACTAAAAAGATCATCAATTTATTTTAATCCAATTGACAATAACATTATTATCAATATAAGAGTACGTAAGTTAAAATATCAAAACTGATAATTAGCACATTACGCTAATTGGAAGTATATAATAAATATGGAAGTTAATTAATTCTAATGAATATCCAATAAAAATGATTATTAGTCGCTTCCAAAGAAAGTAGTGGCTATGATTATTGGCAATAACCTTATGGGATTTTGTTGAATATAATTTTTAATTAAAAATACCAAACATAGATAATGAAGTTCCCATTTTGTTGGTCTGTTCAAAGCTGACAAAATTAGATGCAGGGCACTTGCATAAATAAAAACATATTAAGAAATTAAATTGTGGTTTATTGATCGAGTCTTTATATTTTTAAGAGATTATTTAGGTTCGAATTATAATTGTGTCAATAAATAAATTAAAAAGTAAAACGAAATGTGAATCGCAAGTTATAGCTAGAGGCAAATCTGAGGGGTAAGCAAGTATCTTTGTCCTTCGAATATGAAAAGTTTTCAATTTAATCATCTTATAAATAGAGAAATTATAAATTAATATGTAGTGAAATTATACTTTGAACCTTAAAATAAAAAATTTTCAAATTGGTCTTTTTATAAATAAAAGAATTATAAATTAATATATAGTAAAAATACACTTTATCCTCCTAAAAAAATGTTTAGCCCCTTCAAAATAATGAAATTGTAAATTAATAAATAATAAACTTATATTTTGATCTATGAAAAAATTATAAAAATTTTGACTCCTACAAAAAATTATAAATTAATATTCATTTTCCTTAAAAATAGTCTAGATTTGAATCATTGTTGTAAAAAAAACTGTGCTTAAATTGTTAATTAAATTTTATATATGATTGTGGAAGTGTGTTTTGAAAGATTTTTGGAATTACTGTAAATTTAATTTCGTTTTTTCGAAAGAAAACACACAAAAAAATTAAATTAATCCATAATATGGGAAAAAGCCATTTGTTTTATTAGCACAAAAATCAACTCCGAACTCTTCAAGAACATCAACAAACACATGCACATCTTTTATCTTATTAGAAGTCATCTTAACAATGCAATCATCCATTTGGTTTTTCTTCCTTGAAACATGCTCGATATTCCATTGACTTATAATCTGTAATATCAGATAAATCATTTTCACTAAAGTTGAGATCGATTCGACCAAATGTCTTTTCTGAAAATATTGAATATCTCTAAATTTTTAATATGAATCAACACCTATTATAACCCGTCTTTGAAAAAGAAACAAACCATCCAAAACACTTTAAAGCTCGACATAAAAAATTGAACAATCCCCTCTATTCTATGCACGTATCAAGTTGTGAGTTAATCCAATTTCTTGAAAGAGGTAGGTTAAGAGCAATATCAATATGAAAGTGTGTTGGTGAGACCTTCTTAGACTATTATAAATAGTAGTTTGATTGACAAATGATGAATGGAGTTGTTTAAAAAAAAATTTAATGATTAACAGAATCCAGCTAGATGTAGTATACAGACAGTTGATTAAATTATAATATCACTGTTCTTCGTCAAAGAAATCACATGTTTATTTGTCCATTTTAATAATTTATTCCCATCATCTTTATCCCTTCTTATTTTTTAAACAAGGGAAATTCCTCCACCGTCAAAAAGTTTTTGTTGTTTTTCTATTTGAAGGCTTAATTCATAATTCCTTACTTTCTACTTAAAATAGAATTGTAAATAAATCGAGTTTGAATAAATAAGTTTTTATTCATATTCGTTTGTTTGTATTCGTTAAAATTTTTTTTTTTTCATGTTCGTTTATTTAAAATTATATATTCATGTTCGTTTGTTTAATGTTCACGAACACGTTCATTTAACTTAATCGAACATGTTCACAAATAATACTAATGAATAATAAACAAACAAAAAGTAAATAAATACATATACATATATTATTTTAATATTTTTATAATAAAATATCATTAATAAATAAACGAATCATAAACGAGTTAATAAATGAGCTTGTTCGTGAACTTAAACAAATCGAGCACACCTCTGTTCGTGTTAGTTCGTTTATTAAACAAACATAAAAATTTTGTTCATACTCGTTTGCTTAGCTTAATAAACAAACATTATACGAACAGTTCATCGAACGTTCTGTTCATTTACACCCTTAAGATATTCACTGTCTTAAATGTAATTTGGGTTTGAATCGAGTTAATTGTATTTGTTGTTCGGGCTTTATCCTATTTTTGTATTTCACCAAAACTAATATAATTTTGTTTCAATTTTTCTCTAAATTCATCAATACCAGTTATCAAAAAACAAGACACGTATCAGATGTATTTTCTATACTTTTTGGTGTAAAATAAGATGAATTGGCTAGTTTAGGTATATTAAAAATAGTTAAGGTATAAAATGAAAACAAAATAATTTAAGGATTAAATCGTAAATAAAAGCTTATCTGAAAATGAGCTAACATATATTTTCCTCCTTGAATTTGGCTATTTGTATTGAATTGACACTTTAATTTCTTTTTAGATACTTTTATATTGTAAATTTTTTCAAAGATGGCATAACATTGATAATAAATAATACAACAACATGTAATATAAACTTGCATGATGACACACGATAAGCATTAATAAAAAAACTAAAATATAAATTTATAAAAAATATATATATTATTTTATATCTGAAATGAACCTAAACAAATTAATGTCTAGATTCAGATACATCTAGAAGTCATATTGTCCCTATTTAGTTTGGATGTGTTTATTTTAGTAATATATACTTTTAATTTTTATAAACCATGAACCTTATATTAAACTTAAACCCTAAATTTTTATTTAAAAATGTTTAGTATATATTTTACCTTATGAACTTTGGCCACTTATATTTAACTTGTACATAAATCTGTTTAGAATCTAATTGATACTTGATTTTAATTTTATCACACATTTTACTACTTTTTTTTATAATGCCATTAGAATGTGATGATGTCACACTGAGATAATACATCCAATTTACATGTTTATTATGCTTTTTTTTTTTATAAATACTTGAATGAGATATCACTAATTTTGAGTTTATTATTTGATTTTTTGATTAGCTGCAAAAGTAAGACTTAAAAAAAATGAAGATGTGGGCAGTCGTAAAAGTTTTGTGCCAAAAAACAAAGTTGATGGACAATAATCTATTTTGAAAGCTTTTACTTTAGAAATAATTGTAAAAATAATACTTTTAATTTTCATCGAGATAATATTTTTATTTTCTAGTATTTTATTTTTTTACTTTATTTTTTAGATAACTCCTCAATATTAAATTGATGAATTTAAGTAAAATTTAAGTTCATATTTTATTTATATAATATATTATATAAATAAAATACAAAACCCTATGTGGTTGTGCACTACTATGCGACTTTCTTCTCACTATCCTATACATGTGAAAGGGAGCCGCATAGTGACAGTCACCAAGTATTTTATTTTTAAAATTTTAAATTTTATTTTAATAAATTTTTTTTCATGGTCTTTAATATACGAGTAGTTAATTTGATTTAGTTTTGAGTCGATTTTTGATTCAGTTTTTGGAACCATAAGACTTGAGCCCACATCCATAAACCTTTATCTCAGAATTTATTGTTTTTTCGATTTAGGAGATAAACAACATCATCTCAAAAAGATGTATTGGTATTAAGTAAAAAAGAGCTCATTGATTCTGTGTTGATATGTATATAGTTGGAAGAATCGATACGTTCGTTTGTCATATTTGGTCTACCGAGGAACATTGACATGCCTGATTAAGTGGTTGGTTGGATCCGTCAAGAGAAATGGCAATTGGATTTAAACGACCAATGCGGTTGAGGTCGTTGGTTCGAGTTGTGCCTTCTAGTTCGCAAGGCTATTGGAGAGCTAAATTGTGGATATGTGTTTCGTGGTTATTTGTTCGGTAAGAGTTAGTTGTTGGGCATCCTAGCAATTAATTTGCACACAGTAGGATTGGTTGTATGAGGTATCCTCAATCACTATAACTAATTTATCAATTGAATGAGAAAATTTGTTTTCAAGAATTGATTCGAAACCGAAGCAAAATCGAACCTGAAGCTATAATTTCATCATATTGGTTTATTTAATGTAATTTTGTTTCTGCTTATTTTCACTGTTATCTTGTTTTCAATTACTTTTATTATTTTTACTTTTATCAGATTTAAATCTCCTGTTTTAATTTTTGCACGAATCATCGTCATGGATACGATAACTGCCTAGACATGCAACCTGGTTGAACCAAAAATAATTTTAAATATCTCAAATTTTGTGGGATTGACCTTACTCCCTGCTATTTATTTTCTCTTTAGGTGTGGGAATATTATTTTTGGTGGATTCTAACATCCATCACAACCAATAATACAAGTGGCCAAGTTTAGGGGACAAAATATGCAATTGGTCTATTTATGGCCTCAGTCCCTATCCTCTTTAGATTTTTTAGATTTAGTTTCTCTACTTTTAGAACCAAGAATTTGGTACCTTTACTTACTTGATTAATAAATTGTAGTTGATTTTATATTTCTATTAAGTGACTTCTGTTAAATTTGAATATGTGTTATCAATTGAAGTTTAATTTTTAAATTGGATCATTTTTTTTTGTGAATTACAAGAGGAAAGTAAAGTTTTAATAACAATGCGATTAATACGACTCTGACTCAGGTCACATTTGAAGTAGTAAATACACTGATAATTAAACCAACACACTAGATTCTTTGAATATTAAAATATCACATATTCAAATTTAATATAAGTATTAAAATGTGATAAATTGGACTTTAACTTTTAAATAAGACAAATTATGATTAAATTCTTGAATATAATAGTAAGAGATTAAATTTCAAAAGTCTGAAAGGTACAAAGACTGAAGGTAAGTTAAGCCCTTTCAATTCTAAAAGTTAAAAAGACAAAAATAGAAAAAAATAAAATATCTTTGGGATGAGCCTGGCTAAGGTGACGAGGTATCAACGGTCCAAAATGGAAACCTCACAAGGCAACTTGCTTCCCGTTTACATCATCAGCATAAATACAAGGGCAAATTGTTGAAGGTGACATCATAATAAGATCAACGGTTGCCAGTTTACTTTGGAAATAATTTGAACTGTTCAGATTGATTCTTCGATACGTCCTTTTTTTTTTATATAATATAATATTTTATAAATTAGTCTTTTCATTTAATGGTTTTCTATGATATATCATTGTCCTTTTTCGTACCAAAAATGGTATAAAAAATTATATCTTATTAATTTATAATATCTATTTCAGGAACGTTCATTAAAAAGAATGTATGGGGTGTGTCAAAAAATCCCAACACAACATAAAGTTAATGTTATAAGGACTTTGAGATTTCATATTTGAATTGTACCTTACATTATCTTAAATAGAGAAGGATAAGTTTTTAACAGTAACGATTTAAATTCAGGTAATATCTAAGACGATGAACTCTTTAATTATCAGGTCAACACACGAAATTTTATTTTAAGTTTTATTATGTGTAAATTCTATCTATTTAATCATATTTTATAATATTAATTTTGATTATAATTTATCTATAATAATAGTTGCAATTTTATGAGTGTTAGAATAACTCATTTACATTGAGTGGTCCTTCATGATTTGGATGATTAATATAATCCTATGTTATGTGAAATTAAGGTGATGATAACCTTTCTTTAGTTTTCCTTTTTGACTTTTAGGGTAAAAGTTGTGTGGGGGTGTTGATTCAAGGGATAAAATGTCAGTTTTAGATTTACCCATGTCCACATTGCAATCTAATCCACACCAACTAGTGGAAACATTTCATCTATTCTATCTACCATCTTAAATTTATGTTTTTAATTGTTATAATTTAACCATATGTACTTTAATAATATTATAAGTAGGTTTAAACCGATACATTTAGCTACTATCATTAAAATAATGATTTTTTTGAATAATTTTATTATAAATTTCGATCATATATGCTTTTTTTTAATATAATATTTAAAAATATCCCTAATCCTTCCTTAACTCATAAATAAGAGGATAATGCACTTAATGAGTTGTATTTTTAGTTGTTTTATTAGTTCTTTCTTGATTTGCTTCATTATTGTGAATGAAGTTCTCAATCATTTTTTTTGTTGATTCAAGAAAAAGTTGGGTATTGGTTCTCGGAATATTAATGATATATAGAAGAATATCTATGTATATCTTTTCAATGAAAAATTTTATAAAAAAATAGAATTTTCGGATTAATCGAATATTTCTTCTTTTTACTATTTGCCAAATTTTTTTTGTTGATTCTAATATTTTATCTTGATAACTTATTTTGTTAGAACTACTAATTATTTCTTGAGTTAAAAATTCGTTTTTCTTGTATTTTATAATTAGAATTTTTTGTATTTGATTTTTGATTGTGTTTGTTCTCTTAATCAGATGCATATGTACTCTTTTTGACACAATGTCTAGAACTACCCATACTCCTCAACTTATAAATAAAAAGATAATACGCTTCAGCGCACTCGAACCCATGTTTTCATGTTTTAACAACAATGCTCATATCAATTGAGCTAAAGACTTAATCAAGCAATAATGATGTGTTTTTAAAACAATGCAAATTTATTATAATTAAACATGGTTGGTTGAATTTCTACTTATCTTTGATTGGGCGATCGAATGATAATAACAACGAATTATTACAAACCATCGGTGGAGAAGGGGTCAACCAATTAAGCCCATCCCATGGAAAGGGATTCTTAGTGGTCGCAAGTTGCAGGCCTAAGCTGGCTCCGCTAGGCGAGGTTCGTTGGCACTATTTTCATTGAGAAGCAATCATTCCACGCCATGAATGGTGAGGCTGGGTGGATAGTGGCCACTGGCCACTGGCAATGGCTAAACGCTCCCCATGCACACGGCCTGAGCCATGGTTTGGTTCCTTCATTCCGATCTTTATGCTGTTCTCCATTCTCTAGAATCCACATCAAGATAGTTAGTAGTGCATCGTCAATTATAAAATGGCTAATTGCAAAGAATATTCTCAAATTATGTATTAAATTTTAAATCGATATTTAAACTTCAAAATATTTTAATTGAATTTTAAAAATATAAATATTGTAAATTATTTCAGTAGAGTCTTACCAATAAGTTTGAACGTTAAATGAATTATTTTTTGGGTAAAATTCTGTAAACGTAAGAAATTATTGAGTTACGTAATCCATCTCTATTTTATAACTAGTAGTATCTTTTTCTGATTACAACTGAACAAACATATGATAAACAAAATAAACAAAATCACAGAATCCTAATCAATATTTAATAAGACTTAATTAAAAATTTATACGAATCATTACAAACCCATAAAAACCAGAGAAATTAAAATGATACAATATTAGTTTCAATTACAAGTACAATCAAATTTTGATATGGTACCCATATCTCAGCTAAAAGTATGGAATTTAGTGGAGTATGAAAAACTTTGTTGACAGAAGGGGCTCTACAATTGGTCAAAGGCTACATTATAACCAAATCAATCAACTTGTGTCCATATGCCAATGTCTCTTCCATTTTGTAATAAGTAGAGGTTTGGGTATTTTTAAGCCGCAAGAAATTAATTAAAGAATATATATACTATAGTTTGAGTAGGCAAAATAATCAACCGTTGATGATCCATCAAATGAACAATGAAATTGGCAGCAATTATGGTGGAAGCTGAAAGAATGGGAACCCCACTTAACCCATTAGGTATGACTGGTGAAAAAAGAGAGGACCAATTGGCCTGCTTTCATTTTGCAAACATAACTTTAAGAATTGATATGAAATTGAAACATGGCAGAAGATGGTGAAGTGTGTTATTGTGGGATGGTGATGGAACATTGTAACATGTATCTTAATCACTACACTACTCATCACACCATCATTTTGCTGTTTTTCCCTCTTTGGATAATACAATCGATATTGGGTGTAATGGTAAGGCACATTGCATTTTTAAGGGGAGGATCCAAATTCGAATATTGGAGATGACATTATTGAAAGAGACAATCACGAATACCGAACATAAACCGTAAAACAAACATGAAATTTTAATTTAATTGACTAATTCTATACATTAGCTTAGCATTGGTGAATTAGATGGGTTAAATTAAGTTCCTTTTTATTTTTTTTTCAAGTGCAAGAAATGAAACATAAATATAAGTCAATTTGGATATTAATTAAAATTTGTATATTATAAATATATATTTAAAAAAGTAACAAAAAAATAATGTACAATAAAATTCAATTGATTTAATTATAAAAATTCATAATCAGTCAATTGAATTGGTTTCAATAGTTAACCGAGTATCAATACAATTGCGACAAAATTAATTTACTTTTTCTATTAGATGGTTACTATTATTATTTTTATGACATTTCTGTCTTTTCATGCTTATATATATTTTAAATAAATGAACAAAAAAAAAATGCCCAAAGATTAAACATGTTAAATGCATTTACCAAATAAATTCATTACCTTGCACCAAAAAAATTCATTACCACTACACCAAAAATAATTATTGAGAATTTTTTTTAAAAAATTACATAAAATATTTTTCTCTCACCTACATTGTGTATTTATACTAATTATTTAAACCTTGACTATATCACAAGTCAACCAGACACCAACTCGATTAGAAAAATTATGAAAATATCTTTTCATATTTAAAATAATTTATATTATTCTAAGGCACTGTAATCTTTTTATTTTAAAATACCAAATAAGAAATAAATTGCATAGGGTGAAATATGAACCTATAATATATAGGTCAATAAAACTTTAATTTTACCACTCAATCAAAATTTTATCTTAAAATATATTTGTACATTTTAATTTTATTATGCAAACTTTATTACCTCCATTAATTGTATATTTTGATAATGTTATTGAGTAAATTGATGTCACAAGTTAACTCGACATCAACTCAAGATTAATGACAACATCATGGTAAATAATTGTAATGCATTTAATATTCTTAATCCGATGTATTTACGTATTTAAATTTCGTTTTACTCATAATTTAATCTAATTTATTCTTTTTAATATCACACATATTGCATATATTATTATTAATTAGTTTGAAATTATACGTTTCATTATTTATTATATGTTATTTTTAACACAACTCTATGTTTAAATATATCTATTTTAATCCGCTACAGAACTATCAATTAAATCTATTTGAATCGGATTTTGCTATAACTTCAAAATAACCATGCACGAGACGGAATGGATCGATTTGATATTCATAATCATCTTTACAATGATTGTATAATGAATTAAATACAATCTTTTCAATATAAAAGAAATTATACCTGTTATTCTATATATAAAATTTTACAGATATCTCAAAAAAAAAAAATTTATTTCTAGATCAGAATTTTCTCTCCTCCATCTTCACATCCGTTGATATAATGTATGGACAAGATCGATTATCAAACATTATATTATTTTGCTTGCAATGAAAGAAACTCATGTAACTAAGCACGTAAATGGAAAACCCTAAACGTTAATTCTAAAATTAAAGTGGGCCTAGATAAAAAAAAGAAAATCCCACATGTAATCAATCATTGCTTTTGGGAGCTAATATGGGAATGATAGCAACTTTCACCATCACTTACCACTTAGAACAGTGTGATCACCCTAAGGTCCAATGGCAAGAACAATATAGGATATTAATATTGCTTCATGTGGTGTCAAAATTAGTCTATGCATATACAGATAGTCCCAGATTAGGGCATTGTTGGTGGTATGAAAATTGTGGTCCAAGTTCCATATCGAATCACCAAACTCATAAAGATATGTATTTAATACATATATAAAACTCCCCTTATTCTTTCGGCAAATGCTGAGATACCTTCCCAAAAGATAGTTCTCTCTTTGTGGTTTTTATCATTTTATGTAAAACTCTGAATTCGATAGGCTAAGTTCATTGGCGGAATCAGAAATTTTTTATGGGATAGAATTAAATTGTATATTTTAATGATAGTAAAAATATCATTTCACCATTTTAATAGTCTATATATTTATAATTTTTAAAAAATTAAATCAATTTTTTATTATTTTGGGGTCTAAAATGTAATTTTATCATTACTAATTTAAATTTTATAAATTATAAAATAATTAAATGAAAAATTTTCTATTTTAAGAGGGATCGAGGCCCCTGCCAACCCAATCCCCCCTTGGCTCCGCCACTGGTCAGGTTGATTGTGTATTGATAAATTTGGGTGAGGTTAATTTAGGTTTTAAAACTTGAGTGACTCGGACTTCATATCATTTAGGGTTTTATTATTATTATAGGTTTGATTTTGTTTCAGATTCAGATTATTTTTAGTCACATCCTTTCGAATTTGAATTAATTTAGAGTTTAGGTCATTTTGATTTGCCAAACATGTTTTTTAGGTTTAATTGTTTTAAGTTCAAATCATTTCAAATAATTATGGGTTTGAATTAAACATATCAATTAAAATTATTACTTTTTTTATGATAAAGCTGAATTGAATCGAATTTAAATTGGTATTAACTAAATCGGGTTTAAACGTAACAAAGTCTTCGTGAAAGTTGTAAAGGATATGGATGCATAGTCA
This sequence comes from Gossypioides kirkii, assembly GCA_005610355.1. Lineage (NCBI taxonomy): Eukaryota > Viridiplantae > Streptophyta > Magnoliopsida > Malvales > Malvaceae > Gossypioides > Gossypioides kirkii. Next base: position 35,640,447 of record CP032245.1, on the reverse strand, counting down.
ATCTACAAGCCATATATCTCAAACCTTCTTATCTTTTAGAAAGAAAATTTTCATTTTCTTGAACAAATAGTATGCATAAAAGAAAAGAGTAGATTGTTTCTCTAAGATATGTGGACCTCTTGATAGGGACAGGGCTTTGGAATTTGACAAAAATCTAGCTATTGACATTAATGAATAATATGAGATGGTTTGTTTTGAAGAAGATGAAGAAAGAATTGAAGAAATAGGTATAGAAGTTTGAAGATAAAATGAAAGAGCATGCATGCGATGGAAATTGGAAGGGTTATCCACATAATTAGTCAAAGGGGCGCATGCATTGATGCAGGATTGTCTATTATCGTTGGGGACTTAATTGTTTGCATTAGGAGAATATTAGCTAAAGGAATCTAATGTTCAATAGGCAATAGGGACATGCATGTAAGTCACCAATGCCACGCCAATCTCCTTATCTCTTCTTGAATCCCTTTTTCTCCCTAATTTTCTATAAATAAAAAGGAATATGGGTTTTCATTTTCAGCACAAAATGATTGTGGTTTAATTCTATCTTAATCTCTATATTCTTTGATGTTTTAAAATTTAGAGGGTGTTTGCTGAACAAAGTTTTGAGCTTTTTTAACTGATTCGGGCATAAATGAAAGATTGAGTAGTCAAAACCCTCTAATTATAGTGTTTGATAAATGAAGGTTTGTAAAAACTTTTTAAACTAAAACCTCCAAAACAAAAAACGTAGGGATGGACAATTTTTTTCACAGTTGATTGAGAATGGGATATGTGAAACGACATATCTGACCATGCTTGCTCAAACATTACTTCATTTGTCACATTCTCTCAAACCTAATAGGGGGTGCCAAGATACAAGTAAAATGATTTTTTATGCAACTTTATATTAATTGAAATATGCTACTTGACAAATTTATTCAGAGTGTGACATAATTATCACTATTTTACATACTAAGAACATGAAATAATTATCTCTAAGAATATAATTTATAATTATATTGATACACTATTAATATTTATCAATTTCTAGAAGGTTAATATTTGCAAATAAGGAACTTAAGAAATTTGTTTAATTGAATTTTCAAAAATATTCACTAATTAATTTTCATAATAGATGTTTTAATTCTTTGTAATAGTATATTATTTCAATAATTTCACCTAATAAAGATTAAAGTGTTATAAACAAATAAATACTTAACAATAAAATATATTATGCCATTATTTATCATTTTACATATCAATTTTTAACCATCAATTAAGTTTCACCAAACATTTTTAAATAAATAGTTAATAGAATCAGATGATCAAACCAATAACTACAAACAATAATCAGTTAGTTATTAGCCAAGTGCCGAACAGAGCCTTAATATCTTGCTTATCTGAATTAAAAAGTTAATTTATGTTAAATTTGAATATCTTAGAAGTGAGAGGTTATTTTCGGGGGTCATCACTATCGCCGACTTTGGCAATAAGGGTTCATCTGATTTGATGTTTTTATTTCAATTTTGATGTGATTCCAACTATTTCCCATTACATACCATTCAATAATTATCTTACCCCAATTTAAGTCCTCACAAAAATATTATCAAAAAGAAAAAAAAAGTTATTTCAAAAACTATATACCCAAGTCTTATATGTATCAACATTTACATTTGATTTTGTATTTGCATGTTAGTCTTCTTAATTATTTCATTTCAAGGTGAATTTAGATAAATGGTGTGTTTATCTATGATTACTATAAAAACAATAGTAGCGGTGAGATTAAATATTAAAGCGACATTATAATGTGAGACAAAAAATAAGCTAAACGCATCGTATTGTACCGTCCATTCAAACACGAGTCTTAAACAAAAATCTAATCCTAAGATTGAATAATAATTTCACTTCATTGCTTTGTGATTATATATATATATATATATATAAAAGATGATAACCTGGGTTTTTATGAACTCCACATGATATAGATTTTTTCTTAGAGAAAAAGAAGAAAATTATTGTTATTTTCTTATTGGATGGTGGAATGATATGTCACCTTTTATTTGTTGGTATTGAAATTAAGAAACTCGTTTTTGTCTACTACGAATATGGTTAAAAGAAAATACAAAACATAAAATTATACAAAATGTTATTAATTTTTTTTTAATTTAATATCTAACAATTATATTTGTCCAGATGGTCCGCTCAACATTTGGTCGGGCTTCAATAGAGATTTATATTCTTAAGTGGATCTCGCTTGATCTAAATTTAAATTAAATAATTTTAAATATATAAAAATATTAATGTAATATATTTTAAATAGTGAAATAGGTTTTGACTAAAAAAAATATATTGAAATAGGTTATTTGCATGAGCTGGGCTTGGGTTTTGGTTTTTAAAAAAGAAGGTTAAATTATCATAATAGTCACTTTTGTTTACCTCAGATTATATTTTAGTCATTTATATTTGAAATGTTACATTTTAATCACTTACGTTATCATTTTGTAACATTTTAGTCATTGAGCCGTTAATTGCCGTTAACAATGTAATGATAAATTGGCATGGCATGTTAAATCATCATTTCAAATGAAAATTTTAGGTTAAATTATACAATTGGTCCTTATATTTTTTTTTGTTTTGAGCAATTTATTTTTTTTCTTTTTTTTTTCTTTTGCATTCTCTTCTACTTCTGCCTATGTTTTCCTCCCTTTTCAATTTCTTTTAACGTAGTTTTCCTATATTTTTCATTTGTTAAAACCAATCCCTATGCTTTCATTTTTTGAACAATTTTTTTGTTCTTTTTATTTTTTTATTTGTTAAAGCCAAATATCTTTGGTTACATACTTTGTATGTAAAACCAAAGACCGTTTTCGATCACTGCAAGATGAATAAAATCAATCCTATTGAATTAATCAATATTGATTCTTCTTCAATATATAATAGAACACCAAGTTAAATTCTACCAAAGACATTGATTTGCTTACCAAATTAATACCAATAACTAGAAACCAAGCTAACCATAATGAGATCAGAAGGGTTAATCAAATTCATGAGAATCTTCATTAAAATATCAACTCCAAGCAATTCTATAAAATCACCACAATAATCCATTTTTTATCTTTTGTATAGCTTCAACAATAACTGTAAAACATCAAAATTTTCAATTCACAATTGTCTATAATAAGCAAAAAATATTAAAAAAATTTATTATGGGTTTCCATTGAAGATTAATACAAAATTGTTACCCTAAACTAAAAACATATTAAAAACTAATCAAAAGGAAGATTAATCAGAACATACAGGAAATACCCAATACCAAAATAAAAGTATAGGAACTAGTTTAACAAATGGAAAACAACTATGTTAAAAGAAATGGAGAAGGAGGAAAATAGAGGGAAAAGCATAAGAGAATGGAAAATAAAAAAAAAATTAAAAAACATAAAAGAAAAAATAAATTGCTAAAAATGAAAAAAATATAGGGACTAATTGTATAATTTAACTTAAAATTTTTATTTAAAATGATTATTTAGCCTGCCAAGTTAGCTTATCATTATACTTAACGACTCAATGACTAAAATATTACAACACGATAACGTAAGTGATTAAAACGTAACATTTTAAACATAAGTAACTTTATTTTGATAGTTTACTAAAAAAAATCAAGTAATGGTTAGCTTGGACAACTCATGGATAATGTTACTAACAACGATATATTGTAAAAACTGAACCAATTGAATAAAGTGAATCGATTCAATAAAAATTATTGGATTATTCGATTCGATATGTACTATCTAATTAAAAAAAATTCAAATAGTTTGAATCAACAAAATATAAATTAAAATTAAAAAATCAGTACAATTTGATTTAAAACTTTTATTTAACTTTTATAAAAAACATATATTATGTGATTAGATTTATACATTAACCCTTTAATTTATATTAAAATGTGTGCAAATGTAAATTTTATTAAGTATTTGTTATATTTAACATTTGACTTGAATTATTTAATATAATAATTGTAATGATTGATAGTGCTATATAATTTATTTTATTATCCATGAATTTTTTTTTGAGTTACAAAAGGAAGGTAAATTTTAATAATAACGCGATTAATGTGATTTAAATTCAAGTCACATTTAAAGTGATAACTACCAACACACGAGATTCTATTATCCATAATCTTTAAATCCTATTCAACAACAACTGTTTTGAACTAAAACCCCATAATAATTTATTTATTTAAAATAATAATGATTTATTTTGATTCAAACAATGAATTGTAACTTCAAAAATATAAAACTAAGGTAGTACTGATAAACGTGACATTTTAATTAACATACACCACGTGCTGTGGTATAAAATATATCGCGTGGAAAAAGAGTTGAGTTAAAAATCACGTGGGTTTTACTGAAAAAGAAAAGTCACGTGGATTTAGAAGGGAAACTGGAACGGAAAAAAAACTGGAAAAAGAACAAAAGGGTCTAATCTAGTTTAGTCCTTCAACTATGCTCTAATCTAAAAGTTAATATCTTTACTTCAATTTGATATAATTTGATCTTCTATTTTTATAATGTTATTAATAGGATCAAATTGACAATACCGTTACTTGTTGCTGTCAAAGTTAGAGGTATTCAAACGGTTAACTAAACCAAACTAGAATTAACCAAATTTTTTAAACTTTTAACTGTTAATCGAACTGAAATTTCTTTAAAAAATTAACCGAACCGAAATATTTCAGTTAATTCGGTCGGTTAACTGAAATTTATATGTTTTATTTTTTTTGGTTAAAACAAGTATAAAACATATAAAAAAAATTGATAATATTCATTTGACTGAATTAACCAAATTAGTAATAGGTTAATACACATAATATAAAATATTATTTATTAAGTTCGGTTAATTATCCGATTTCGAATAGAATTAACCGTTAACCAAAATTTCAAAAAACTTTTAACCGACCTCCGATCGAACTAAATCGATTAACCGACCGATTAACCAAATTAATCAGTTTGGTTGATTAATTCGATTTTAATAGAAATTTGAACATCCCTAGTCAAAGTAATGATTTGTATGTTATTTTTAAAACTAGGGGCGAAACTAGAATTGTTGATAAGGGAGTTGAGATATTTTTATAAAGGGTAAACTACAAAAATAGTCACTTATGTATGATTTAGACTATATTTTGATCACTGAACTTTAATTTGTTACATTTTGATCACTAACGTTATCAATTTGTAACATATTGGTTATTGTGTCATTACTTGACATTAATGGTGTTACGAAAATCTAACGTGGCCCATTAAATTGGTAGCGTTGGTGATCAAAACATAACAAACTAAAGTTCAATGACTGAAATGTAATATAAACCATACGTAAGTGACTATTTTGAATGACTGAAATGTAATCTAAACCATACATAAGTGACTATTTTTGTAGTTTACACTTTTATGAAAGATAAATTACATCAAATCAATTGCTTAAAAGCAACACTCTCTTTATCCTTTTGTAATATCTCTAAGATTTCCTTAAGGGCCTCATCAAAGATTTGTAGACTTGATTTTCATGTCAGACTAAGTTTAGCTAGTCTGTCTACAACCAAGTTGTAATATCTCGGAATATGCCTGATCTTCTATTGTCTTTCATCTCTCATCAAATGTCGAGTCCTTCGAAGCACAGTAATACTTGGATTCTCCACTCCAAATTCAGACAAAGGACATATAAGAAAAATGTAAATGTTTGGATTTTTATACAAGAAAACTTAAATGACATGTAAAGAGAAGCATACACAGAAAAATCTAAAGCAAGAAACATAAAAGGAACAAGCTTTAACAAATTAAACTTAGAAGAAACTAAAATGTCATTACAAGCAAGGTACAAAGATTGAAAGTGTAAATTGAAAGAAACTGTAAAACGATCTAACCCTACCAGAGAATAATAAGCAAGAACAAAAGAATGAATTTAGAAAACAGAAATTGATTTATTCTATAAAACAATGCTTAGCCTTCTTCTTCACACTACTGTGCTTTTTATACAAGTCTAATCCCGTAACTAATCTGATAACAAACACCAACTCTTAACAACCTAATCTGTTAATTAGTTTTCACCTGATTATCTACTGTAAACACATCAATACTCTAATATAAATAAACCTAAGCTACAGTATTAACTAACTACAAGAAAACTAAGATGAAACTAAGAAACCCTAGAAGAATTGGACGTACTGTTAACATTATAAAATAGAGGGATCAAAACATGTTATATTAAAATAGAAAGATTAAATTTTCAATTCTAGTATAGGATAGGGACTAAAACCATAATTATCCCAAAAAAGTTTTAAAAGCAACCTTAATTTACAAAGGAATAATGAAAGGGAAAAGACCAGCCCCGAAAAGGATAAAAAACATATGTAAAATAGTTAGGTGTCAATATTAGGTATGGAAATTTCTTTTTGCATGTTATTATACCTTAGATATTCCCCCATATGGCGACCATGCACATGTTTTAATGATTTAGAATTATGCCCCTCTCTTTTCATCTTTAATTCAATTAGCATCATTTTTGTAATAATTAAGAGAGTTTCGCTTCGAATTTGAATATACTTGAATATATATTATTTGATTTAATGATTTGAAATTATATCAAAGAAAAATTATGAAAATCTTTATTGTGAAAATTTTAAGCTCCACTCGATGTATGAAAATATTTACATAAGAATATTAAACTTTTAGGGAAAAAAATAGTTTTTATTTATTTATTAATGAAGACACGACAATGTTGGAAAGGTTAACACTTTGTGATTTTTAGTTTTCAAGTTCAAATTTTATAATGCTTAAAATATTATGTGTGGATTTTCCCTCAAATTATTTTAGGTTTAATTTTTATTATGTGTGGGTCCGGTCCGAATTTAATAATCTGATTTAACATATATTTCAAAATTCAATCTTTTAAAATTAGCCCATATGTGTATAGCCCATTACAAAAGTTATAACTTAGACCCCAACATGGCCCAACAAATTTGGGTTCTTTCTCCGTTCTTGATTTTGCAGGTTAGTCGACTGCTACCGTGGGTATCTTCATAGATCTTACACAATTTAATGCTTAATTAAATTCACTATAGATGGAATCTAATGAGTCACTTCAATGAAAAAAAGATGATGTTTATTTTAAGAGATTTGGGCTTGAACACCTGTGTGTGTAAAGTGTGTGTGCATTGTCAAATGATTAAAAAAGTATGAACAAATACTACCAAGAATGCTTTCCTGTAATTTTTAGAAGCGGTTTTTCTTTTCGATTTTCTTCAAGAAATCGTGGAAATCCATTATGCATCTTTCAATTTGTCAAGTATTATTTATTGGAGGGTTGATTAAACCCATTAATTGAATTTTTTGTGGTTTATATCTTAAAAAGTTCAGTTGAACAACTATTTTCTATCTATATCCATCGACTTATTTAATCCATCTTCCACATTTTAAATTATGTTTTCTTTATTTATCTATGTTTTGAATTTTTATTTATTTTTATTCTTGAATTTCTTCTTTGTTGTGGGAAACTAATAAATACCATCCTACATGTCAAAAGAGTTTGCTTGAATTGTATCAAGGACAAAACATTACAATAGAAGCTATTTAAAGGCTGGTTTCTACACCCAAATTCTCAATCACAACATTAACAAAATCATGTTAACTTCAATATACATTTAAAGAATTAAAATAAATTAGTGCGCAACTCACCTTAGCTTGTCTTAAAAGGTAAATTTCTGGTAAATATTGACCTTTAATATCAAGATTGTGCTACGACACTTGTAGGCCATTTTTGAAAGTTGGAATTTTTGGGTTTATAAATTGCCACCCATAGAATGCATGTCTTGATCAAATTAATGAAGTCATTGCAAGTCTTAGTTTCACTGAATAGAGATGTTCAAGCGTTCAATTCATGCTCACTGCACCAACTTGGGTAGTAAAGGGAGGCTTATATTGCCCTCAAGTTCTGCCGAATAATTGTAAGAATATATAAGGATCACGTCTAGATCGTGTATAGTTCATATGTCTGTAATGATGCAGTATTTAACGGTGAGATTTTTGTGCATGATAATTGATCTGACGAGGTTTTCCAAGTGTGATGAGGACATGCTACAAAACCTAATTTAAGTTCAACCCAATAAAAATATCGACCTTACATATGTTTATCACCGAGTTTTGCACGAATGCAGGAGTAGGACTTTCAATGACCAAATTTGTTGTTTGTTAGCAAGGTAATAATAGCTAGTATATAACCTATAATGTTGAGCAATGGATTTCAATTTGAGCGTGAATATTTTATTATTTGGGTTCTAACATGACTCAATTACAATTTAATGACAACATAAAATTACATAATGATAACCGATTATAAATATGTTACATTTGCAAGTAAAAAGAATTAAACTAGAACAAAGGATAATAGATGGAAACTCCACTGGAAACTTGAAATTACAAGACATTACCTATTTGTAGAAATGAGGGGTACTTGCTTTGTAAAGCATAAATTGTGGCGAAAACAGTGTTCGGAATTGTGGCCACAATTTCAACCACAAAATCAAAAGTGAATTGAAAATAAAGAACAATGAAATTGTTTACAAGTTCGACTTCAATTTACATCTGCAGGACCTTGCCCAAAGCAATAATTCATTATCTTTCTCACAATACAACTAATGTTTAAGTCTAATACTAATCTAACTCTCACCAATTTAGTGACTTCACTGTTGTACAAATACTATATCATTCTCCCTTTAAGTTTTCCACTAGAAAGCTTAGATTTACAACTCAAGAGACTCATTTGATTGCTTACAGGAAGAATGCACGCATACACGTTCCTAACTTGAATAAATTTGTGCTCTATCAAGCTTTGAATCACTCTGTTACTCTCAATCCATCTTTAACTTAGGCAAAACTTAAGTTTATATATTACTTAAGTTTTGTTTACATATGAGTTCTAATCTAATCACCTTTTTATAAAGTAAAGCTAAAAATTAGCATAACATAAAACTTCCATAAGAGTCTATGTGTACTCTAAAGTCTTCAATTATAGAAAGTGATTTTACTTGTTCCCTAAGTAACCAGACTTAATCCGCAAAAAACCAATCTTCAATGATTGATCTTTCATGCTTTAGACTTTAACTCGTCCAAATGTCTTTTAAATAGATAACGCAATGCTTTTGTTCTAAAATTTGTCAACTCTGAAAACATACAAATTCGAAAATGAAAGAATGGCTTAAGTTGTAACTAGACTTGATCATGGGCCGGGCCATCCGACCCGAATTGAAGGTCCACCTGAAAAATAGGAGGGTTTGGATAAAAATATATTACTGAAAAATGGGCTTGGACAAAAAATGAGGCCTATTTTCTAAACGTGCCATGCCTCGAGTAAGAGTTTTTTGGTCCGACCTGATCCGAATAAATTAACCATTTTTAATAAAAAATTATACTGTTGTTTTGGTGTTGTTTTTTTTACTGTTTTGGTGTTGTTTTTGCTGTTATTTTTGTTGTTATTTTTGTTGCTGTTTTGGTTGTTATTTTGATTGTTTGGATGTTATTTTTATGCTTTTTACTATTGTTTCGCTGTCATTTTTAATATTATTTGAATATTGTAGAACTTATGTTTTATTATTAATTTTTCTACTACTTTATTTTAAACTATCTTAATTTAAAAAATTTTTAATGTATTTTAAATTTGTTTATTTTTTAATGTTTGTTTTAATGTTTTTAAGTGTATTTGATATATTATATATTTTTAAATTTATATAATAAAATAATCTAAAAAATTAATATGGACCAGGTCGGGTCGAGCTCGACTTCTATAATTCGGGTCAGGCTTGAACAAAATTTTAGACCCATTTTTTGGACCGAACCGAATCTAAACCTAGCAATTGAGTCTAAAATCTATTAAAACCCGACCCGAACCACAATCAACTTTAATTGTAACCATTGTTTTAACTATAAAAACAGCCACGAAATTTATCTTACCTTAAAATGTATCAAAACTATTCATGGCATAAGCATACATTTAAACTACAGATCCATATATCACAATCATAAATAATGAAACTTAAACTTGAATAAGGATGCATTACTTAAAAGCTTTTGCGTAATAATTTTCATAGATATATGTTACACAGTTTAATGATTAATTAAATTCATTGTTGGTGATATATTTTCACATAATTATAAAAAAACCCTTATATTAATATTCAAATTATTAATTCCATCGTTATACTTTACAAAATTTTAAAGAATTAGTTTTTTTTTTATTTGTTAGAATTTCTTCATCATACTTTACAAAAAATTGAAAAGTTTATTCAATTGTTGTTTAACAGATGAAACTGAACTATTGTAATTTTTTTGCTAATCTATATCATAAAATTTGCTAAATTATTAATTTATACTAATTTTTTACATCTAAATGGTTGAATTGATCATTTTCAAATATGTTATTTAACAACGAAGATTAATATTATTACTCAATTGGATTAATTTCTTAAATTTCAAAAAAATACGAGAATCAAATTCTAAAATAATTAAAGGGACTAAAATGAAATTTACAATTAAATGGCCAAATCATAAAATTTACCTTTTTTTTCAAAGAAAATGAGAATTAATCCTTAAGGGTTAATATTTGATATATTGACAGTGTACTTTTTATTTCACAAGCGACTTTAAAAATTTATAATGTGTTTTTTTTAAATATATATTTCTTGTAATATTTTATTATATAATTGTAGGATCCTTATCAAACTCTTAATATTGCTTGCTTGTGAAGTCTGAAAATTTTAGTGATAGTGTCGAATATTTTCCGCAATCCCAATGGAGTGAAGAAGTTTAGCCCAATTCACAAAGGCCCATTGGATTTATTGTGTGAAACCTCATTTTATGGAATTATAATTAATCCAATAAAAGGCGGGAGACGAAATTGTTATGTTGATTTTCCCGCGAGAATAAATATTTCCCCGCTTCTCATTTTTCATCTTTTTTCTTTAATAATGTTTTCCATTTTATATATAGCTCCTATATTCCCCCCTTCTTACGTCAATCCAATCGAAACCCCTCAAGTTTTGTTCCAATTTGTCTAAATCGGTGAAAACGATTAACAATGCCTGCAATTGCCGATCGCAGTTCGTCTCCTTTCAAGGCAATGTTGGTCGCCAAGAGCTGCGAGCTGGCTGGATCCGGCGGCTGCTGCACTCCTCAGAAGCGGAGGTTAAGGTCCGATACGGCAGCGGCGGCCAAAGAGAGTCCGGTTTCAACGCCTATGAAACTCAAATCACCTCGACGTCGTCTAGATTCAAGTCCAAGCAGCCCCGCAAATGTGGGACATTACTTTTAATGTTTACCTTTTATGTTCACCGTATGGTAGCTTTTGTTTGAACTGGTTATGTATTTTTTTTTTATGATTTTCAGGTTAAGCAAAATGAAATTAGTAGGAAACACTTATTCGTTTTTTTTAGATAAATTAAGAAAAACCAGTTAATTATGGATTCGTTCCTCTTTAATGCTTGATGAAGTTCATGTTATACAAAAAAGAGAAAACATTGGATGAGGTGTAAAATGCTGCTAATATTGCTTACTCCTATATATTTTCAGAGAATGAAGAAAGATTCGAGTGAAAAAACATTGAAGAAATGTTGGAATCCGAGAGGTAATTTTACAGATCTTTCATCTTTTAGGCTTTTTAAAATTTGAGCAATAATTGCTAAAATTCAATTGGTTTTGACTTATTTTGTTTAAAGATGTTGAGCAAATGAGGGCTGTGAAGGAGGCTGTACATGTTTCAACAGCTCCATCAACTGTTGTGTGCCGAGAAGATGAGCAAAAAAGGGTTTTGGATTTTTGCAAGGCATGTGTCCAACAAGAGAAAGCTGGGAGCTTGTATGTATGTGGATGCCCTGGGACTGGAAAATCATTATCAATGGAGTTAGTAAAACAGCAGGTTATTGATTGGGCGAAAATGGTAGGTTCATTTTTCACTGTCGCTTTATATTGGAATGTTATTGAAGTGGGTAATCATTTTTAATTATTCATTTTTTCTATCAGGAAGGTTTGCAGCCACCTGAAGTATTAGCAATGAATTGCACTTCTTTGGCAAATACTTCTGTGATTTTCAGTAAGGTATTGTTACTGACACTTAAATGACATTGATAGCTTGGATTTCGTATATGTTAACCTGATGATTGCCTTGGCAGATTCTTGGCATGCACCAACCAAAGAAGAAAAGCACAGGCTCAACATCACCTTTGCAGCATTTGCAGAGTCTGTATTCTAACAAGCAGGCACAATCTAGCTCAAAGATGATGTGAGAAATTTACTCTCTATTGGGTTGAAGCATCTTTGTTTCCCTCCCATGGCTGTAACAGGAATCAAATTTTTGCAGGTTAATTATTGCTGATGAGTTGGATTATTTGATTACAAGGGACAGAGCAGTACTTCATGATCTTTTCATGCTTACAACTTTTCCGTTCTCAAGATGTATACTGATAGGTTTCATTCATTCCAACTATGTATTTTGAATATGCTTATTTCTATGTCGTTTGTCCTGATTCATGCTACCATTCACTCATGCATGTTGGTTTTTCCCTTTTGTTTTTGCAGGAATAGCAAATTCCATTGATCTAGCTGATAGGTTTCTTCCAAGACTCCAGTCATTGAACTGTAAGCTCCTTACTTTCATTACATTGGTTAAATTCTTATATTTGGCTTGATCATTTTGTGAACTATCATCTGGCTACTTCCTAGTTTGGCCACCTAAGCACTAAAGTCAAGAATGAAAGCATCTTGAAAGCAGTTCTATATATACTAGGCTCTTATCTATAGTAGTTGCTACTTGCAATGATGCAATACGGATGCTTGGCTGTTCTGAAAGTAATTCTAATTTATTAAACTACCATTTCTCTATGTTAGGCAAGCCTATGGTTGTAACTTTCCGTGCTTACTCTAAAGATCAAATCCTTTCAATACTTCAGGAGAGGCTCTTGGTAATTACTACATTCCACTTTCACTCCTGGTTCTGAAGTACTTCAAATTTTATTCGTGTGGCAAATTCAATGTTATTGAGTTTTATTGCCTTTCCACTCTATAGGTACTTCCGTATATTGTCTTCCACCAGCAAGCACTAGAACTTTGTGCCAGAGTAAGTTATACTGCTTCTTCTGTAAACCTCTTCCTGCCTTCAATTAATCTACTTTTGATAGATATTAACAGCTTGAAATTAGCAGAAAGTAGCAGCTGCATCTGGGGATATGAGGAAAGCTCTTTCTGTTTGTAGGTCAGTGTTTCATTGCAACTTAACTATCATCTGAAGTATCAATTGGTTCAATTTTAATAGCTTTAGAAGTAACATTAGTGATGTAGTTAAAATTCACTGCAGATGCTGGACTTTAATATTATTTCAAGCAAGATTTTTTGTTATAATTTAACATTCTTGAAACACTATTAGTCTCAAGGCATTTTGAATGTTTAAATTATTTTGCTGAGGGAATACAAAAAAGAATGATTGATCTCTAATTTGTGGTTAGTTTTTGTACTCAACAATTTATTCATGTTTTTTCATCTCTTATGAATCAATGCTATACTTTGTTTATTTCCTATGAGTAAGACCTCCTTGCTGACTAGAGTAGCTGCTTTAAATATCTACTGACATTCTTCAATTGTTCCAGGAGTGCGGTGGAAATTCTTGAAGCAGAATTAAGGGAATCTGCAAGCAACAATGGTTTGACATCAGCAGAGGGGGATTCCGTCAGTCTACAGACAGCCCTTGCTCATGAAGTATTCCCATCACAAGAAAATAATACTGTAAGTCTTCTGCAACAGCTTAATGTTACTGTTTCCAAGCTTGAGCTTGATATATTAGTCTTTATACATCATCCATACCAGTCCCCTGTCCTCCAGTTGCTTACACGGTGTGTTTCAGGTGAGGATTGATCATATGGCTCTTGCATTGTCAAAGACATTCAGATCACCTATAGTTGACACTATACAGTCTCTTCCTCAGCATCAACAAGTAAGTTTGAAGCCTATAAGGAATATAACAGACCAATAGTTAATCTAATAGTCATCTCTGCTGGTTCATCTTCTCTAATGCTGTTGAGTTTGATCACAGATCATACTTTGCTCTGCTGTGAAGTACTTCCGTGGTGGAAAGAAGGATACAACTGTTGGGGAGGTGTGCCTTTCTTAAAGTTTGATAATAATGTGCGGAAACATTTATTAATTGCATGATTGACTTATAATTGTTGTATTCTGGTGCAGCTGAATAAATCTTACATTGACATTTGTAAATCAGCATTGATCCCGCCAGTTGGAATTTTGGAATTCTCAAGTATGTGTAGAGTGCTAAATGACCAGGTAACTAAAGTATTCCTATTCTTCAGTTTTAGCTCAACTCGTAGCCTAGCTTTAGATGGCAGCAGTAACTGTTTTCTCAAGAGGCATTGTTAACTATCTAACTAGACCAAACATAGAAGGGAGGTTGACATGATTCTATATGCAGGGGCTATTCAAACTAGGCCAGTCTCGTGATGATAGGTTCAAGAGAGTAGCACTAAAAGTTGATGAAGCCGACATCTCCTTTGCTTTGCAGGTACAGATTCATCATTACTGTACGGACAACATTTTATCCTCTTGAGTAATAATTGTTTCTTACCGTTACCCATTTTTCTGGAACAGGGAGTTCGATTGTTTAGGAATTGTCTTCAGTAATACTGCATTACTTGTAATAGCTTGATATGTGGGCTGTTTCCAATCTTCAGCTTTCCTGCCCAATTCATGGCTTAAAGGTTTGAAAAACTGTTTCTACTTTGTACAATTATTGTAATGTCCTAGGTTAGCATGTGCATGTCCTTCCACATTAGTTGACCAGAAACATGAATGGTTATTTATAATGATTTGGAAATGATTAACTAAATGCCATCAAAGACTAGACTATAAAGAACGGCTGTCTGAGAACAACACGACAGGATATTAATTGTTGATAGAAAAACTTTCTTGTTTGTACACCTGCACTGCAAGTGATAGTTTTTTTGCACGAGTATATACATAGTTGGTCTCTGTTTTTTATTAAGTAACTTAAAAAAATTAAAAACACATTTCCACAGGCATGGCATTCCTGGGCAGGTTTAGTCTGCTTCAGTATTGCAACACCTTGAGGATGGGAATGGCAAGGTGGAACTATTGGCTATTCGGCCACCATTTCTTCCAGCAGAACTTGCAATTGTTAACAATTTGAAACCAATTGTAAATTTTAAATATATTTATTTATTTTTATGCAAGAAACTTTCATTTATATATACCGTGTATTTTTTTCTTTACTTGATGCCTGATTGGATTCTTGTGTAATATTGGTTCTTTTTTTAGAATAAACATATATTGTAAGTTACTAAAAAGAAATGAAATTGATGGAGCAAAGGAAATAGTTAATAATATCAAATGCTGAATGCCTACAAATAAACTCAAAAGTTAATACTAGAACTTACTATAATATTCAATCACTCAATAGTGGAGCATTGAAGGCAAAGCCCACTTCATTATTTATTTCCAAATTCAACTCTCTGCATCTACTATTACTATTACTAATAATACTACTGCTTTCTCCTCCAATTGCCAAACTCAGTGACTATCATTTAGTCAAACAGACCAGCAACAAGGTCTTCATCTGACTCCTCTTCCTCCTCCTTGGCTGGCTCGCTCTGCTCTGCCTTCTCTTCCTTGGCCGAAGTTGCTGGGGCAGCGGCATCCCCACCAACCGCAACCTCAAACTTGGTCGGATCCTATTGTTTTTAATCAACAAAAAACCCTCATTGTTGTCAAGATTTAATAAGACAAATAGAAACAAAATGAAATGTGCATGACAAGGAGACAACCTTGAGGTATTCTTTGATTTTTTCAGCTTGAGGGAAGGTATACTCGGTAGCCACAGCAAGAGAAAGAGCAGTCTTGTAGGCATTAATAAACATATGAGGCGCAGCAGCGAGAGTCGGGAACGAAACCGCCAGCGAAAGGGAAGTGACATTGGAGAGCCAGCTCCTAAACTTCTCCATAAGGTCATCTTCAGTTAAGTCTAGCACCTCAGGGCTGAACACTGTTCCATTGTCATAAACAGATTCCACTACCAGTCCATAAGAGAATGGCCTTATCCCAAGCTTTGAAAGCAGGGCTGCCTCGGATGAACCAACCTTCTCACCCTTCTTAACCAGCTCCACTGCAGTTACGATTTCGACTGTACCTTTGTTGATCTTGGTTGGAATGTTGAGCACCTGGTGACAGGATCATAAACATGAGAGCTTGTGAAAAGCATAACTCAAGTGCATATATATATATATATATATATATATGTATATAAACAAACCTGAAAGAAGGATGTTTGAGAAGGATCAAGGCCAGTGTTGCCAGGGGGAACAATCACATCAATTGGAGCAACGAGACCCACACGTGCTGGAGCCCCAACCTGAACATCAATGCAAATCACCATACATGAAAAGGGCTTATGCTATTCATCCTCCATGGACACAACATGTCAAACACCCAAGTCCAAGCATAGAATTGTAAAATATTTGACATCAAAATCAGAAAAACCCAAACAACATTTTCATTTATCATGGAGTGAACAATTAATATTCATAAATCATATAAACATATTAGATCATTATTAGTAAATAATAACCCTTAGGCTAAAGTGACAACAAATAAATGCTAATCAAGGATTGGTTACCAAACAACTTACAATCATGAGATTAATCAAAACAAATTTCAAGGGACCAACAGTTATGAATGAATAAAAAACAAAACTCTACCATCCATATATATATATATATATACCTTGTATTTTGCAATTTCTTCACGAACTTCCTTCAAATCACCCTTGGTAAAGATGAACCCTACATTTCCCTGGTAAAAACAACATGAGAAGAAAGTCACAAAATGATCAACTGTAAAGAATAAATTTAAAAAAAGTTAGTAAAAAAGGAAAAGAGAAAGAAATTACCACTAGCAAAGGGAGGAGGCTTTTGAAAGCATCGTTACCAGTTCTTTCAGCGTGCATCCTAATGGAGCGCTTCATCATAGTATTCTTCCCCATGAGGATGACAGAGTCACCCCTCAAACCTTTCCTGATGTTCTGCATTTGAGTGGATCCCACGTTATCGGCAGCCACAATCAACACCTGTGAGTACTCATCCAGGAGACGACACAGCTTTTGATCGTACTGCGATTTCTTCTCCCTCTTCGCTGGATTCAACACCATTTTCGCTTCCCTTAACCAATAAAAAAACTACCCTTTTAACCCTATATCAAAGCCCTTGCAGCAGCAGCAGCAGCACCACTACCATGCATGGCCACAATCTTCATATATAAGTAACACTAAGCATAATGGGGTTGATTTCATGGGCTCTGAACCGGGTATTGGACTCACATAACCTAGTAAGTACTAGATAATACGTGTTGGTTGGATGCTTTCAATCTTCTTTACCTGCATTCCTCCTTTTGCGCTCTCCAATCATATCCCAACAAATTTTCATTTTATATTTGCATCAAAACCCTTTTTCTTTCTGTAATTTTCTTATATTATTCTTGGGTTAATCCAATCACACATCTCCAAATTATCAATATTTTCCCTATCTTATACCCATCAGTCAACTTAGCAATTAAATATTAGCTTGAATATGGTATTATGCATAAAATTTTAAATATATATCACATGAACAATTTTGAATTTTATGTATTAAAAAATAATAATATTTTTTAATTGATATGATATTGATAGTTTAAGAATTTAGTTAAAATATATTTAAAGATATATGATAAAATTTTAAAGATATATGTGTTTCAATACGCTTGGATCCATATTCTCTTACATTGACAATAATATCCATGTTAATCGAACTAAAACTCAATCGACTATTTGATTAGAAGTTATAATTATGGTGATATAGATAGATACTATAATTTTGAAAACTATATAATAATTAAAATATATATGAAAAAGTTTACATTTTGCATAGATGTTTAATTGTTTAGGACTCTATAATTCAGATTTGCTTGAAAGGTTAAATATATACAGACGTGTCTTCAAAATTTTTTTGGTGGTTGATAAAATTTTTCTAGGTAGTGAAATACATAATATTTTTAGAAAGGGAATTCGAATTTAAATTTAATTTCAAAAATGATATTATTAAGAATAACGATGATAAATCTTTTAAAAAAATTATTTTTCGAAAATTATAAAAAACCTAAATAATACCTTTATCATAAAAAAAAAAAAATCTTTCAAAATGAGAAATAGTGTACCACTTACTAAGCATCTTTTAAAGCATAGATCCATGTTAGTGATGCCAACATTCATGTGATTTAACTTTTTTTTTCTTGCTTGAATGTACCTTTTACATATCTTGAGATTTATTTTTTCAAAATATTAAAAAAAATATATGTTTGGTTGAAAATAAAAATATTTTTTTAAAAAATAAAAATAAAAATAAATATACACGAAATATTGATTATATTAATAATTTGTGAAATTAAAAATGTTAAAACTAACAAATTTTTAAATTTAAATTTAATTGGTGAATTGATCTTGTTTGTGTAAAGTTATTCTTTTTTTTTTTCAATAATTTTCAAATATAAGAATCTTTTTATTATGAGAATGTAACACCTACTTTTTTGTGAATTTTCAATGACATTATTCGTACTAATTGAAATGTCTCTTCAAGATTTTTCTAATGATATGTGTGACATCTATTTTGATAGAGTAATTTAGGAGAATAATTTTTGAAGTTTCTGATGTATGCATTTTGATAGTTTCGAGTAGTTGACTTTGACAAATTAGAAAATTCATATTTAGATGCTTATTTGTTTCGAAATTTAGATGTTTTTCATAGTATGAAGTGTGTACTTTCACTCGATATAATTAACTGAGTCATATGAGTTTTGTGCTAAGAGATATGAGATCTTAAAGTCGGTTGGTTAGAATTGTTAACCCAAAAAATTTTAACCTTAAGTTACTCCATCAAAATAGATGTCACACATATTTCATTGGTCTAACGTTAGCTTGGATTTTAAATTTCAGCTTTGACATGAAAAATATTTAAAATACTTTAATCAAGTTTTAAATACGTGTATATGTTAAAACTAACGTTGATAATGGTAACAAAACTATCGTAAAGCAATAAAAAAAGAAAAAGAAAGTACATTGATTTTAACGTGGAAAACTCTTTTGGAAAAACTCATAGACAGAGGATGAGAAATTCACTAATGTGGAAAATCGAATGATACAAAAGTGTTTCGACTACATCTATTTGAAGGGTTGAAAAATCCTATTCTAATCAATGTTAAATAGAAGAAGCGTAGTTCTATACGAATTCTACTTGTGCGGCATGGTCTGAGTTTATTTCGCCCTTACAGATCCCCTTATTTTACCATTGTATTTTATTTCTTTAATTAGTGATGGGATTCGAATCACACAACTCTAACCGTATATCTACTACATGAGCAACTTTAATTTGATATGTTAAAAAAATACAATATCATTAAAATTTAGAAAGATTATTTTTTTAATATGTTATATCGAAGCTATCTATGTAATAGAAACACATATGTTTAAATTTTGATTAATGTATTTAAAATATGCACTACATCATATTCAAATTAATATTTTGAATTTTAATTTTGGTTGTAGTTTTTATTTTTGGTTCTGATATCTCTTTTCATTTTGATATAATTTTGACTTTGAATTTAATCTTCATTTATTTGGAGTTGAAATATTTTGCCTGTTTACTTTTAGTTTTAATTGATTTTAATTTTTAATTTTTGATTTTGTTGTAAATTGAAATTTAAATCATATCGTCATTTATGATGAATTTTTATTTTTTTTATATATTTTCATTTAAGTAATCCGAGGCATAGTTAGGGGCTAGGAGGAGGTAAGAGCCCCTAAAATGGTATTTTTTTTAGTTAGATCTTTTAAAATTTTAAATTCGTAAAGATAAAATTATATTTTGATTTTTTCTAAAGATGATAAAAATTTAATTTAATTATTTAAAAATTATAAAAATATAAGTTATTAAAATGATGAAATTGTAATTTCGACCCCATAAAATTTTTTTAAGACTTTACCCCTGTAATTAATGATGATTATCGATGCTCAATTATTTTATTTGAGTATAATTTATGATTAGTTGTTAATTGCTTTTTTATATAGTCATATTGAATTATTATTATTTTTGCCATTGGAATAATTAATCTTTTGTCCATTTATGTTTATTTTCTTGTTAAATATAATATGTGTAAGAATTTAATGTCATACTTTTTTCTTGTTAAATATAAATTTGAGTTTGGAATTTTATTATTTGTATCACTTTTTTTTTATATTTTTATAATTGTAACCATATGAATTGAGCTAATACTTAATTAACATAAATTAAATATTTTAGTATTTGATTCTCCATATATTATTTGTTGAGCAGTCAGTTGAGGAAAACGTTTCATGTTAAACGCCAGTTTGGTGAAATAATTTAAGAAATAAGAAAATGCAAAAGCAGAGAGAGTACAACTCGATTTTGCTTTCCTTTTCTTGTCTTGACATTATAGTCACAAATATAAATGTCTCAACTCTCAAACACAACATAAGAGTAAGAAACAATGATCCAGCAAAGCTGAGAGATGAAGAAAGTAGAGCTCATATTCGTTCCAGCACCAGCAATGGGGCACTTGGCCTCAACTGTTGAATTCGCAAAGCGCCTGCTCCGTCGCGATGATCAAATTCGGGTTACTGTTCTTCCCAGGAAGTGATTTCCAAGTGTTTCTTTGGATGCACACACAAATCGCTCACTGCATTGCAGCCTGATGGAATCCAGCTCATTGAACTCCATCAGGTTGATCTTCCCTCATTAGATCCTGTTAGAAATGTTGTGAGGGACGTTGTTTCAATGAGATGTAGCTCGGGTGAAACCTGAGTTGCAGGATTAGTTCTTGATCTCTGTTGTTCATCCATGATTGATATTGCAACTGATTTTGGTCTTCCTTCTTATCTATTCTTCATCACAAATGCAGATTTGTTCGGTCTCATGTGGTATCTACCAACCCAAAATACCCTGAAGAGCTCCGAATTTGAACGCTCAGATCCTGAACATTTGATCCCAGGATTTGTCAACCCTGTCCTTAAATGTGTTATTCCATAAGCTGTATTTTGCAAGGATGGAGGTTACACCGCATATGTTAAAGTTGCTGAAAGATTCAAGGATGCCAAAGGTATCATAATCAATACGTTTGAAGAACTTGAGCCTTATGCTCTAAACTGTTTCTCCAATGGCCAAAATCCTGCGCTTTATCCAATTGGACCAGTGATTGAGCTCAATGATCTGAGTTATTCTGACTCGAATGATAAAGTCATGAAATGGCTTGATGATCAGCCACAAGCATCAGTGGTGTTCCTTTGCTTCGGAAGCATGGGAAGCTTTAAAGCACCCCAAGTGAAACAAATAGCACAGGGACTTGAGCAAAGTGGGTTCAGCTTCTTATGGTCCTTGCATGTGCAACCACCGCAAAATGATGCTTCAGAAATGTTGCCGGAAGGGTTTCTGGAAAGGGTCCAAGGCAGAGGGATGATATGCAGTTGGGCACCACAGTTGAAGGTTCTTGCTTACAAAGCAATAGGAGGTTTTATATCTTATTGCGGTTGGAACTCAATCCTGGAAAGCTTGTGGTTCGGTGTAACAATTGTAACATGGCCTCTGTATGCTGAACAACAGTTCAATGCATTCAAGATGGTGAAGGAATTAGGGGTAGCAGTGGAGAAGAGGTTGAACTATAGGAAAGATAGTGATGAAGTAGTGATGGCAAATGAGATAGAGAAAGCTGTGGGGATGGTAATGGATGGTGGAAGTGAGGTGAGAAAGAAAGTGAAGGAAATGTCAGATGGCAAGGAAGAGTGTTATGGAAGGTGGATCTTCATTCAATTCTATTGGAAAACTGATAGACATGATAGGCAACAATTGATATGGAATCATAGCTGTTGTCATTGTACTGTTAATTTATTTCACTACATTTGAGATTATAATTATATATATGCAGTACAACTGGTATGGTATCTCTGCTCCATTTTCCCTTGTAACCAAACAGTAATGGATGATGTTTTCTTTGTTTCCCTTGCTTTTCTTTATCACTTTCTTTCAATCTAAACATAAAGCATAATGAGATAGTGTAGAAGTGAGCTTGAGAGTTATGTTGCCCTTCTGTTAGTCTCAGGAAACTTCGGTGATTGATATCCCTCAGGTAGTATTGGTAGGACCTTTTACTGCAGCTTGAAGTGGTGTTTTATGATGCGAGGGGCTTGTTCTTGAGTTTCTTGGTTATTTCCGCAACATATTTACCTTGGTGAAAGGCCTGTTGGAGCTCTAGCTCGGTGGGTTCACGGGATCCATCAGCTGCATAAGTGCCAGCACCATAAGAGGAGCCACCTTTTACCTCATTCATCTCAAACATGCCACTGCCAAAAGTGTATCCAAGAGGCACAAATATCATACCATGATGTGCTAACTGTGTTATAGCAGTTAATCTGCATATCAGGTAAAACAAAGAGAAAAGAAAACATAAGATACGTAAACACAAGCACTGATTTGAAGCAAAATAATGGATATAAATATAATTAAACACAAACATAATAGATCTTCCAACAGGTCTTTCCATGTTTATACATAAGAACAGATAGAGCTGTGGGAATATGTAAACTGCAAAGGAACTTACGCAGTGAGCTCCTGTCCTCCCCCATGGAAACCAGTACTCCAGAAGATACCAGCAGGCTTGCCAGCAAGTGCTTGGCGTTCCCACAGGTCGTTTGTAGCATCAAAGAAGGCCTTAAACTGAGCTGCCATCACACCGAAACGAGAAGGAAACCCAAAGAGAAAACCATCAGCTTCCAAAAGCTGTTCTGGCCTAATCTCTGGTACATCAGCTGCTTTAGCTGGTGCCTTCATCTTTTGCAGTATTGTATCGGATAGCGTCTCAGGTACCTGTTGAATCCAACCAGTCGCCAAAGTAAGACCAAAAAGGTCATTTTTATTCAAGACATCCTATTTCTCTTTTGGTAATTACCTGCCAAAGTGTTGCCTCAACATCTTGAACTGAATTAGCCCCCCTTTGCACCTCCCTTGCCATGATCTCGACATGACGGTACAATGAGTAATACCTATCCAAGGTTATATAATTCAAGGATCGGAGAAAATAGGGGAAAGTTATAGCAAATTTGAAGAAATGCAAATGGGTTGATGAAGGATCAACACTCACACTACATACAACTTGGTTGCTGCCATAACTGCAATTGAGCTCTGATATTTTTGAGCTCTGATATTTGAACCAACTGCTTATGTCTGTGTGATGAATCCAATATTTCAATCACTCCATAGGATTTGACCAAAGCTAAATGATTCCCCTTTAAAAGCTGTGAAAGTCCTTAACATTATAAAATTGAAAATTATCATCAAGACTTGAGATTATTACAGATTACCACAATCCACACACAACTTACCCTTCAAAGTTCAAACCCATAGTTTGTATCCATAAACCAACCAGAAGAACAGGTTTTTTTTCTGTTTTAATGATTATAAGCCACCAAACAGCTTGCTTAAAGTGATTCCAGAACTATATACGTACATATATTTATCAAGGTAGCAACACCAGCACTAATGTCTTCGTAGTAATTTATGCAAGAAATTCCAAAGTCATGAAGAATTAAGACAGAAAGGCAAGTAGATGGAGATAAATGATTGAGAAGAAGAAGTTGAAAACACTTTACCTTGGTTATGTTGAAGGAAAGAAAGAACAAAGTTGTCAGGTTTCAGAGTCACATGAGAAACAGATAAAGATGGCTGCGTAATGAAAATATGATTAGAAAAAAGAAAAATATGATTTAGTACTGAAATATAAAACATTTTATAGATAAGGTTAGTACAAATTATTTTATATTTTAAAACACGTATATAAATGGCTTTTTGTTTACACCATGAAAAAAAAAGAAAGAAGCATATTAGTACAAGAAATCATTGTACGAATCACATGGGTGATAGAATACACACACGGGCCAATAAACCAATAATAAGGATTCAATTTTATTGTTTTATTTAAACTTAAATTAGTTAATATTTAAAAATTGAATTCATTTTAATTCAGAATTGCTAAAAATTAAATATGAAAGCTTTATATATATATATTAATGGTTAGAATCAAATCAATCAACAGGATAAATTTTACTATCGATCCCTATACTTTCCAAAAGTTATAGATTTAATCCCTATATATTAATTTGATCAATTTTAATTCATATACTTTATAAATTGATCAATTATAATCATGATCCAAACAGTAAAGTAAATATATTTGATTAATTCAATTACTAGTCATGCACCATGCATACAGTCGCAAATTTAATTCATATTTTTTAATTGGATTATTTTAAGTCTCTATACTTTTTGAAATTTGAAATTTCAATCTTGATATAAATGACGGTCGTTAATTCATTTAACTGGATTTTTAGTGAATGATTTTTGAAAATATCAAGCTGACATGGCAGTATACATATGATAATATGTTCACTGCATCAATTTTCAAAATAGCAGAACTTAATAAATTTAAAGAGTTATTGTTTGGTGAATAGTGAAATTTTAAATTTTGAAATGTACAGAAACTAAAAACGGCCAAATTAAAGTACAATGACTAAATCCACAACTTTCATAACGTATAGGGACTAATGGCAGTATTTAACCAAAGGCGAATACAAGGGGGGCAAGCAAGAGCTAGCCCCCAAAAATGAAAAAAATATTTTATTTAGTCCCTTCAAAAATGATAAAATCATTAACTAATAAATGATAAATTCTATATTTGACATTTAAAAAATTTGTAATTCAATTTCGGCACCCTAAAAGAATTTCTAGATTCGCCCTTGAATTTAACCCATCTTTTATTTAATTGTTTCAATTAAAAATTATTAAATTATGCTGAAAAGTGACCAAATTATAAATTTACTAATAATTGAATGGCAGTGTTATAAACTTACTAATAGTTGAATGACCAAATTGTAAACTTACCCATCTCCACATCTAACATTCATTACGAATTTAACAGGTGACCAACTTGTAACTTTCGAATAGTTTATTGACTAATTTATAACTTTTTGAAGTTGAATTACCGAAATGTAAATTTAGTAATAATTCAATGACCTTGGATGTAGTTTACCCTAAAAATAATGTAAGTACACTATTAATGATTGACATTATAATTGTATAAACTACATAAGCTGCCAATAAAAAACTTTCAAATTTATAAATATTAAAAATTTCATAATAGCATGATATTTTAATTAACATTTTAAAATTATTTCATTTAAATGTTAGTTCACTATGTGTTCAACAATTCTAAAATAAAATATTAGGTAAATAAATAGATAATGTACTAACAAATAATTAAAAAGATTGTGATGACATATTTATAATGTTGTAGTAAGTATTGAAAAATACAATAGTTAATTTATAAAGTAGTAAATTATGATAACTTGATAAATAAGGTAATAATTATAAAATTCATAATTACAAATTTTAAATTTGCAAAAGCTATTAACACTGTAAAATTTAGAGGTTTTGGGGACAATTAAAATCGTCAATCAATTTAGAGACAATTTAAATCGTTTTTAATAAGCTTTCTTTTTTAGTTCCCAATTTTTTTTTTTTTAAATTATAAGAGGAGGACAAAATTCTAATAACAATGCGATTAACCGACTCGAATTCAAATCATACCTAAAACGGTGAACACTTTAACCATTAGCTCAACTTAAGACGGTAAACATTTTAACCATCAGATCTTTGTGAATTACATGACAAAGCATTAACAACAATACGATTAGCCCGACTAAAATCCATAACACACCTAAGATCAACATCATCAACATACGGTTAACTTCCATCAATGATGTTACAAGTATGAAATCAGTATTTCCTCGTTTGGTGAATTTTGTCCTATATTACTCTCTCAGCAAAACAATGACGTTCTTCAAAGATACAAACTAAATCATCCTTACAACCGCAATTTCAAAGGTAAAAGACAAAGAGTAAGCAGCAAAGTCGAAACCAACCTTTTGTGCCATTCTTCTTTGAAGTTTTAAATGGCTTGAAGCCGTTTGGGCAAATTCTCCCCTAACCGCTTTCGAAAACAACTGTTCCTCCACCGTCATCGGAATGTGCCATAAATTGAACCTGGAAGAGAGAGAATAAGGCGTTTTGATCGCAGTGGCGATGGCAGATCGAGCTACGATTTTGATTTTTTTTTTGGTAAATAGCGGGTCAAACAGAACCCTAAAACTTTTTTGACTGGGTGAAGCCATCGTGAAAACATGATAAAAGAAATGGAGAGCAGTGGAGGGGAACAGAGTATTTATCACCCTCAGTCTTTATTAAAATTTCATTTCTCATCATAAATTTTGAAAATTTCGGTTATTCATCCATGACTTTCAAAAATTTATTCACCATCCATAATCTTTTAAAAGATTTTATCATTCAGCCCTCTTTTAATAAAAAATAAAAAAGCAACAAAAATACTCATTCAACAACAATAAATTGACAGGATCAATGACACCAGCTACGATTCCGTTCAGTTGTTGCCTATCATGTCCTCTATCAGTTTTCCAATAGAATTGAATGAAGATCCACCTTCCATAACACTCTTCCTTGCCAGCTCACCCATTTCCTTCACTTTCTTTCTCACTTCACTTCCACCATCCATTACCATCCCCACAGCTTTCTCTATCTCATCTGCCATCACCACTTCATCACCATCTTTCCTATAGTTCAACCTCATCTCCACTGCTAATCCTAATTCCTTCACCATCTTGAATGCATTGAGCTGTTGTTCAGCATACAAAGGCCATGTGGCAATTGGTACACCGAACCACAAGCTTTCCAGGATTGAGTTCCAACCGCAATGAGATATAAACCCTCCTATTGCTTTGTGTGCAAGAACCTTCAACTGTGGCGCCCAACTGCATATCATCCCTCTCCCTTGGACCCTTTCCAGGAACCCTTCCGGCAACATTTCTGAAGCATCATTTTGCGGTGGTTGCACACGCAAGGACCATAAGAACCTGAACCCACTTTGCTCCAGCCCCAGTGCTATTTCTTTCACTTGGGGTGCATTAAAGCTTCCCATGCTTCCGAAGCAAAGGAACACCACTGATGCTTGAGGCTGATCATCGAGCCATTTCATGACCTTATCATCCGAGTCGGAGTAACTCAGACCGTTAAGCTCAATCACTGGTCCAACTGGATAAAGCGGAGGGTTTTGGCCATTGGAGAAACAGTGTAGAGCATAAGGCTCAAGTTCTTCAAATGTATTGATTATGATACCTTTGGCATCCTTGAACCTTTCAGCAACATTGACATACGTGGTGTAACGTCCATCCTTGCTAAACACAGCTGATGGAAGAACACATGTAGGAACAGGATTGACAAATCCTGGGATCAAGTGTTCAGGATCCGAGCTTTCAAATTCGGAGCTCTTCAGGCTATGTCGGGTTGGTAGATACCACATGAGACCGAAGAAGGCTGCATTTGAGGTGAAGAACAGATAAGAAGGAAGACCAAAATCAGTTGCAATATCAATCATGGGTGAACAAAAGAGATCAAGAACTAATCCTGCAACTCGGGTGTCACCCGAGCCACATCTCATTGAAACAATGTCTCTGACAGCATTTCTAACAGGAGGGATGTAGCTTTTGATGAATGAACCGAATGACTTCATAGGATCTAATGAGGGAAGATCAACCTGAGGGAGTTCAATGAGTTGGATTCCATCAGGTTGCAATGCAGTGAGCGAGTTGATGTATGCATCCAAAGAAGCACTTGGAAACCACTTCATGGAAAGAATAGTAACCCGAATTCGATGATCGCGACAGATAAGGCGCTTTGCGAATTCAACAGTTGAGGCCAAGTGTCCCATTGCTGGCGATGGAACGAATATGAGCTCTGCTTTCTTCATCTCTTGACTCTTAGTTTTGCTTGATCCTTGTTTCTTACTCTATATTGTGTGTCTTGAGAGTTGAGACATTTATATTTGCGACTATAATGTGAACAAAGGAAAGCAAAGCCGAATTGTACTGTCTTTGCTTTTGCTTTTTTTTATTTTTTCCTTCAATTATTCCACCAAACAGGTTTGTAATATGGGACGTGCTCCCCAAGTGACGGCTAAACAAATAATATTAGAGGAACAAACGTATTAAAGTTTTCTTTCCTCTCCTCTTTTACAGTTTTTTTTTGTATGAAACAATTTTGGATATCACGAATCTGTAAATTAAAATTTAAATAAATTTTTTTCTCTAATTTTCGATATTGATCATCAGACCGACTTGAATTTAAGGTATATTTTTCTGCTAATTAGTGGGTACCATGTCTATAGTTGAATCGTCGCTTAAAGCTCGTAAGCGGAACATAAAAAAACAAACTTAAATTTCAAGTGATTTAAATAATTTTTTTACTAATTGAATGATTTAAATGAAAACTTTCAAATAGTTCAAGGAATAAATTGTAATTTTTTTAATTAAGGGAACAAAACTAAAAGTTAGCCATAACTACTGGTATTGTCTACCATAAAATTAAACATGCAAAATATTTCAACTCAAAACAAATCAAGATTATGTCTGTAATGGTTCTTAAATTATTCGATCAGCATTATATTTTTTGGAAATCACTAAAGTTGTATTCATTAATCCAAACCATTACAGACATTCATTATACTTTATTCTAGAAAAGTAGGCATCTTTTCTATTAAGTATTCATTTCCATTCTGTAACCCTCTTTAGGCCAAGGAATGTGCAGATCTATTATCTATCTTCATCACAATTATCACTTTGGGTTAATTACATTAAACATTTACAAATTAGGTTCATATTTTAAATTAATCCTCAGACTTCAAAATATTCTTATTAAATCTTCAAACAACAAGCCCTCACCATAAAAACACAACTTCAAGCAGAGCAGTAAAATGTTCTACCAATACTGCCTGAGGGATATCAATCACCAAAGAGTCCAGAGACTAACAAAAGGAAAGCATAACTCTGATGCTTACTCCTGCACTATTTCATTATACCTTATGTTTGGATTGAAAGAAAGTGAAAAATAGAAAAGTAAGAGAAACAAAGAAAACTTCATTCTTTCTTGTTTGGGTTACAAGGGAAAATGGAGCAGTGATACCATATCAGTTGTACTGCATGTATGTATAATTATAATCTCAAATGTAGTGAAATAAATTAACAGTATCAATGACAAAAGCTATGATTCCATATCAGTTGTTTCCTATCATGTCCTCTATCAGTTTTCCAATAGAATTGAATGAAGATCCACCTTCCATAACACTCTTCCTTGCCATCTCACCCATTTCCTTCACTTTCTTTCTCACTTCACTTCCACCATCCATTACCATCCCCACAGCTTTCTCTATCTCATCTGCCAACACCACTTCATCACTCTCTTTCCTATAGTTCAACCTCATCTCCTCTGCTAATCCTAATTCCTTCACCATCTTGAATGCATTGAGCTGTTGTTCAGCATACAAAGGCCATGATGCAATTGGTACACCGAACCACAAGCTTTCCAGGATTGAGTTCCAACCGCAATGAGATATAAACCCTCCTATTGCTTTGTGTGCAAGAACCTTCAACTGTGGCGCCCAACTGCATATCATCCCTCTCCCTTGGACCCTTTCCAGGAACCCTTCCGGCAACATTTCTGAAGCATCATTTTGCGGTGGTTGCACACGCAAGGACCATAAGAACCTGAACCCACTTTGCTCCAGCCCCAATGCTGTTTCTTTCACTTGGGGTGCTTTAAAGCTTCCCATGCTTCCGAAGCAAAGGAACACCACTGATGCTTGAGGCTGATCATCGAGCCATTTCATGACCTTATCATCCGAGTCTGAGTAACTCAGACCATTGAGGTTAATCACTGGTCCAACTGGATAAATTGGAGGGTTTTGGCCATTGGAGAAACAGTTTAGAGCATAATGCTCAACTTCTTCAAATGTATTAATTATTATACCTTTGGCATCCTTGAACCTTTCAGCAACTTTGACATATGCGGTGTAACCTCCATCCTTGTTAAATACAGCCGATGGAAGAACACCTGTAGGGACAGGATTGACAAATCCTGGGATCACATGTTCAGGATCCGAGCTTTGGAATTCGGAGCTGTTCAGGCTATGTCGGGTTGGTAGATAAAACATAAGACCCAAGAAAGCTGCATTTGAGGTGATGAATATATAAGAAGGAAGATCAAAGTCAGTTGCAATATCAATCATGGGTGAACAAAAGAGATCAAGAACTAATCCCGCAACTCTGGTTTCATCCGAGCTACATTTCATTGAAAAAATGTCTCTCACAGCGTTTCTAACAGGAGGGATGTAGCACTTGATGAATGCATCTATGAAGCTTTCGGCTGATTTCCACGGAGCTAAGGAGGGAGGATCCACCTGAGTGAGGTCAATGAGTTGGATTCCATCAGGTGGCAAAGCAGTGAGGGATTTGGTGTACGCATCTAAAGCAGCATTTGGAAACCACTTCATGGAAAGAATAATAACCCGAATCCGGTCATTGTGATGGATCAGGAGCTTTGCGAATTCAACAGTTGAGACCAAGTGGCCAATTCCAGGCGTTGGAACGAATATGAACTCTACTTTCTTCATCTTTCAGCTTGTTTGATACCTGTTGCTTCTCACTTCTGTAGCAATTATTGTACTCTATATTTGATTGGAAGTAGTTCACCACACAGGTTTTAATGTGGGACATGTTCCACTAAGCAGATGCTAAACAAAACCATATTCCTAAAGGCAACAAATATTGAAAAGCTGGATTACATATACTTTTTTGTTTTTGGTAAAAGGAGGCATTTAGCATACCGCACCAACATTTTTAACAAAAGATAAGTCGTCACGTTGTTGTATTTAATAAAAGGATTAATAATACCGGTTGGTAAGAGATCAACTTCAATATAAAATGGCATTATCATGTTTGCCTTTCAACTTCACCTGCAAAATAAATAAATGAGCTTTTATCAGAAAAACCCTACTGCACCAACATTTTTAATGATTGTTTGACCTTAGTAGCAATTGCATATAGACAAGAACCTGGAAACCTTAGCAAATCAATAAGGTGGGTTTATATCTCATTATGGTCGGAACTTGATCCTGGAGAGCTTGTGGTTCGTTGTGTCAATTGTAACATGGCCTATGTACACTGACCAACAGGGGAAGGAATTAGGATTAGCTGTAGAGATGAGATGGCAGATGATATCAGAAAGCTGAATGCATTCTTGTTTTGATATTATGTTAATATAGAACATTAAAAAAATTATTATAGCATAAACTGCATGACATTGGTACAAGATTTCACATACAAATGGAAACTAAACATCGATTTTGATGGAAGAACTGTATCCAGTTTGGTCATCATAGTATTTGGACCACAGCATCACACCGCCATACTTGGTGGAACCTTTGATAGAAGGAAGCACTTTTGAGGTAAGATCGGCTACTGGAATGAAGCCACTACCGGCTGCAGCCGGGGATGCCGGAAGTCCTAAGAAAATTTTAGTTGCAGGGATGTCTGTTGTCCATTGCTTCCATGCATCTTCTAGATTTCCAATACTTGAAGATGAGTATTGGCATGGTGGATTGTTATAAAATTGTACCCAAACATAATCAAATAGACCGGTTTTCAAGGCACCCCCAACCCAAGCATCAGGGAAAGGGCATTGAGGAGCTGCGGTTAAGTACACTTTCTTACCACGTTTTCCGTATCCTGAAAGGTACTTTGCAAGGTCATCCCAATGTTGATTTGTTCCTCCTTCGATATCAAAGTCGACTCCATCCAAGATGGCATCACCTAATGGTCGTGTAGATGATGTCCCCCCTAAGAAATTGTTCCAAAGATAATTAGCCACCTGCCTAGCATCTTCAGCTGAGGTAAGGTAGTAGCTCCCTGCACCTCCTCCTATCGAAAGCATTACCTTAATCCCTTTTGCTTGACAGGATTTAATGTTGGAACTCAAACCAGTGCAGCCATTGCTGTAGGGATCGCAGTGACCAGCAAGGTTGATCATCGGAGTTTGGCCATTACCAAATGTTGAAAGAAAAGCTATGTTCACAAAGTCATAGTTACCAGTGGCACAAGTCTCCGCCAAGGTCCCCTCGTTTCCATTCTGACCCCAGTAAATAGCAATTCCACCAGCATCAACATTAACAACGAGTAAAACAATGACCGAGCATAAAAATGCTAGTGGCCTTGCTTGAGTTCTTGCCATCTTTGTAGAAACAATTTTTTCATTGAAGCTTGGGTATATGCAAAAAGGTCCTAAATATAGCAGAAAAGCAGCAGCCTTGGAATAACGTAGCGGGTTTGTTTGAAAGTGAATTTACATGTGTTTAAAACGTACATCTTCCAACATTGTCTAGAGTTTTGTCTCCTTTCCTTGAGTTGGTTGTATGTGAGGCATGGGAGCCGAGGTTACTACAGCCATCCATGTCTTTTGTGGGAGACCTTAAAGTATGTTGGTGAATATAGTGCAATGCAAATGACAGTGAAACAGTTTGCGTTGCTTCAATGGTTTGGTTGACCCATAAAATGGGTTCAAAATATAAAGTTATTCCACATTACATTTCTATCGCTAATGTTTCTTACAGAAATGGACAAAACTATTGTTGTCTACTCTGTTTTGAGAGGAGAGAAATCTTCAGGTTAGAGGTCAGCAATTCTACTAACTTGATTTGACCATAAAAAAAAAATTAACAACCTCAAACCTATTTAACCTGCACCCAAACATGTTTCGAACTTGGAATGACCTAAACCTGGATTGACTTGAAGAAATAACAAAAAATAATTTAAACTCAAGTTTCAAACGCAAACGAGGAACAAAAATAACCCAATCCAAAAAAAAAAAAATCTAAAAACTCTATTACTGAACCTGAATCTGTAGAACCCCAAATGACTCAAAAAGTTTTGAACTCAAATTAACCCGACCCAGATCGACCAAATCCAATTAATACGTAGGAGCATTTACCATATCCAATTGTACTCTAATTCTCATTATTCTCTCTTCAATATTGCCCATCTATGCTTGTGTATGCTAGTAAGATTTACCTGCAGTGCAGAACATACTAATGGAACTTTATGCCTTCTTCACCTGCATTAAGTAATTTTGTTAAGCGAGAATTGTTTTCTTTTATGTTCGCTACTTGCAGAGAAGAACTTGAAGTAAGCAACACATCAAACTATATTGAATTAATGATAGACTAGAACATGAATAAATATTATATACGGAAGTTATATAAATTGTCAAAAACAACTCATTTCTGCTGATGCTTTGGACTTTAATGGATATCAACTTTCCAGGATATACTTGTTCCATCATTAGACATCTTGGTGCGCTTCCCATTTACTTCAATACAATACAAGCAGTGGAGCTGGCTGCTTCAGTATACCCGGAACTTAAGCGAAGAATAAAACAAGGCTGCCATAAAACTACCTGTTTTGTATTCCAAATAACTTGCCGACAACCGAAACCCTATTTCTAGTTTTTCCGGTCAACGGAATATGAGTTCCGGCTGGCGAGCACCCTTCACCCTTGCTCTCTTCTTTTGCCTTTTAGTTTCATCTCATTCTTACTTCTAACTATAATTTCCGTAAGAAACAAAAAATCAAAGAACCCATTAAAACTTTAGTTGTCCTTGTGATGGAAAACCGTTCTTTTGACCATCTTTTGGGTTGGCTCAAATCGACCCGACCCGACATAGACGGTCTATCCGGCACAGAGTCAAACCCAGTCAACGTCACCGATCCCACCTCCCCCTTTATCTCTGTCTCCGATGATGCTCTCTTCGTCGATTCCGACCCTGGCCACTCTTTTCAAGCGATCAGAGAACAGATTTTCGGGTTGAACGATAGCTCCGCTGACCCGGCTCCAATGAACGGCTTCGCCCAACAAGCGGAGAGCATGGGTGAAGGAATGGGAAGAACCGTGATGAGCGGATTTAAACCGAGTCGGTTACCGGCTTACACCAAGTTAGCGAACGAATTCGGCGTTTTCAATCGGTGGTTCGCTTCGGTTCCGGCTTCGACTCTACCGGACAGGTTTTATGTTCATTCAGCAACGTCGTTGGGGGCGACGAGTAATTTCAACAAAAACCTCATCCATGGATTCCCCCAAAAGACCATTTTCGATTCGTTGGACGAAAATGGCCTCAGCTTCGGCATTTATTACCAAAACATCCCGACCACCCTTTTCTTCAAAAGCCTAAGGAAATTGAAGTTCTTGACCAAATTCCACAACTACACTTCGAAGTTCCAGCTCCACGCGCGGCTTGGGAAGCTGCCGAATTACGTGGTGGTGGAGCAGCGTTACTTCGACGTGAAGGAGTTTCCGGCGAACGATGACCACCAGTCGCATGACGTGGCGCGTGGGCAGACGTTCGTGAAGGAGGTGTACGAGATACTGAGAAGTAGCCCTCAATGGAAAGAGATGGCGCTTCTGATCACGTATGACGAGCACGGAGGATTTTATGATCACGTGCCGACACCTGTCTCGGGTGTTCCTAACCCAGACGGA
Organism: Gossypioides kirkii; assembly: GCA_005610355.1. Classification (NCBI taxonomy): domain Eukaryota; kingdom Viridiplantae; phylum Streptophyta; class Magnoliopsida; order Malvales; family Malvaceae; genus Gossypioides; species Gossypioides kirkii. Next base: position 35,605,826 of record CP032245.1, on the reverse strand, counting down.
ATAGTTGGACCCGACCCGTTTTATTTCAAGTTCAATAGGCTTGGTGTTAGGGTCCCCACTCTTTTGGTCTCTCCCTGGATCGATAAGGCCACTGGTAGGAATTTTTTTTTTCTGTTTTTTCAAAAAAACATTTACCTTAGAGTTTTTTATGGGTTTCTCTTTAAAAATTATTTAATGAGATTGGATGTGATGGGTAATAAATTTTGTAATTTGTTACAAAAGATTTCCTTTTTTATTTTTGATTGTGTTGATTTTTGTTGTCTTTACGTGTACAAGTTAATTGTTGATTATAACACTTTAGGAAATCAAAGATGAAAGTAATTGAATGTCATTTAGAGGAAGGTTTGAGGTTAACCAGTAATGGTGTTAGTTTGAAGTCTTGTCCTTTACGTGATAATGGAGAGGATATTATTGCTTTGCTTCTAATGGTGGGATGTTTCATATCTTTAACTCGCCCTTGGTGTTGGTACAGTGATCCATGAGCCAACCGGGCCAACACCGTCTTCCCAATTTGAACATTCTTCCATCCCTGCAACTGTGAAGAAGCTCTTCAATCTGAATTCAAATTCCTGACAAAGAGGTATGCCTGGGCTGCTACATTTGAAAATTATTTTAAGCTACGTACTACTCCACGAACTGACTGTCCTGGTATGCTCAAATTTCTTTTTCTTTATGCAATGCTTTTATCTGTGCTCGGGATTGTTATCCTTTTCCTCGCTAAAATCGTAGCTTTCACCCACACGGCCCCTGAAGAAGTAAAGGTGGTTTTGATTTCGAGTATCAAAAGCATATCGTGTCTCATAATTGTCAGATATAGAGTTGAAATGCTTGTAATTTGGATACAGAAACTCTTCCAGAGGTGACGACTTCATTGAGGCCATGGGGGCCAAAAGAAGATGCTAGCCTCTCAGAATTCCAGGTTGAGCTGCTTCAGCTTGCATCACAGCTTAATGGTGATTACGTCCTCAATACTTACCCGTATGTTGGGAAAAACATGCGGGTAGGTGAAGCCAACCGATACGTAGAGGATGCAGTCAAGAGGTTCCTGGAAGCTGGAAAGGCTGCTATAAGAGCCGGAGCTAATGAATCTGCAATTGTAACAATGAGGCCTTCTCTTACCAGTCGAATCCAGGATCAGAGTCAACATGTGGAAGCCTACTAGTCCTTCCATACGATCATCTACGCCCCAATGTAAATATAGTTCTAAATTATTACATTACTCTCTATACATATTTATAGGTAATATGCCACGCATACTTGCATCAAAGCTTCATATCATTGACTGAAGTCAACTGTACTTATTCAGTTATACTATGCAAGCAGTGTGAGTGTTACTAGCTATGTATCAAAATCGAGCCTTTTCATCCAAGATAGCATTTTCTCTTCCCCTACCAAACAACACAAGATTCTACTCTGAACGCAAGCCACCTATGATTGGGTTATAATTTAGACCATGAAATCTAATCTACAAGAGATCTGTAACACTCTATCTCTCAAACCAGAACAAAGAACCAAGCCAACATATTCTTTGGCTGTTCATATAACCATCTACAATCCTCCAAACAGCTATATGCGCAACGCAATGCCTCCTTCAACTTTCAAATGCATAGGGGAAAAAAAAAATCAACGGCAGCATCTATCATGTCATTGGTTTAGAATAGTGATTTTTGACCCATTACCGTTGGGTTGGTTGTGTCTTTTGTTGCGACCCATTACTACTAAGGTTAATTGTGGTTTTTGTTTTGACATATTGACATTGCTACTTGAATTAATTGTGGTTTTTAACTTTGACAAGTAATCAGGGATAAGAGAGATCATAGCTCATAAAAGAAAGTTGATTTTTTAATCCATTTGTAATATTTAGAAATTATGAACTTGACTTTATTATAGTTTTGACATGAAATATAATTTAAATTATTTTATTACAAAGTGCCCAATTTTTTTTTTTGCAATTACGTGCTTAACCCAACCACAACTAATGGAAATGCTAGTTACTTACGAAGTAATTGAAATCACTCCTTCTTTTAATTCTTTTAGGGTAAACTTCAAAAATAGTTACTTTTGTTTCACTCAAGTTACATTTTAGTCATTTATGTTTAAAATGTTACGTTTTAGTCACTTATGTTATTATTTTGTTACGAAATGATCACTCTGCTGTTAAGTTCCATTATCTCCCTAACAGTAATCCTACGTGATAATCCAACTAGATTCTAAGTGCCAACTTGAATTTCCAAATGGGATGAAAATAAAATTTTAATTAAATAAATTTAATTAATTAAAATTTTAAAACCCTAAACCATTCATCTCCCCTCCCCTCTTTTTTTAGTTTTTTCGTATTTTTTTTTAGTTTTCTTTCTCATTTGCTGGATTTTTTTATTCAACACTGAAAACAAAAATGGATTCAATGGAGGTTCAAATAGAAGGAAAAAGAAAATGAAGGTGAGGCATATAGTATTGGGTTTACTCTTGATTTCCGTCATTGCTCCCATCTTTCTTTACACTGATAGGGTCGACTCCTTCGTTAATCTCTCTTCTTGTACGTCTATTTCTCCTTTTTTTTTTTTTTTTTTCTTATTTTCATGTTTCCCTTCTTTGATGTTGATCTCTTCTTCCTCATGGTAATTTCTACAGCAAGACGCGATTTTCTTGATGATGTTTCAACTTTTGTAAGTTTCTTTCTTCTTTCTTTCTTGGAGTTTAAACAATTATAATGATAAACAGGAAAAAAATTAATTTTTATTATTTCTTGTGCAAATGGTGTTTGGCGATACCAGACATATCAATGTTCTTCCCCAAGTAGTAACATTGTGGAATTAGTTCCATAGTTTGTTCAAGTATGCATCTCTATTGATTGATTTAAGATCTAATGCCTTTAATGTCCAATTCTTTGCCGTAGGAAACTTTCACCACCTTGAAAGAACCCATTGAATTCATTTTTGTTTAAACAGAGGGGAGGGGAGATGAATGGTTTAAGGTTTTAAAATTTTAATTAATTAAATTTATTTAATTAAAAAACTATTTTCATCTCATTTGGAAATTTAAGTTGACACTTAAAATCTAGTTGGACTTCCACACAGAATTACCGTTAGGGAGATAACGGAACTTAACGGCAGAATAATCACTTAGTAACAAAATAATAACATAAGTGACTAAAGCGTAATATTTCAAACATAAATAATTAAATGGTAACCTGAGTGAAACAAAAATGATTATTTTTATAGCTTACCTATACTATTAATATTTTTACAAGTTGTAATTCTATTGTGGGAACAGGAGAAGTATGGGGAGTGATGATTTTAAATGTTACTAACTTATTTATAGCTTATAAGTCGTTTCATTATTATTTTTTTTAGATTTTTGATACTACTAAACAAGTTTAAGTTAGATTATGAACTTTCTTAATTTTCTTCATATATTTGAAATTAATTTTCAAAGCAAAATTTATAAATTACTTAATGATAGCCTTGTGTATTTGTAGGTTTTGACTTTGTTCGTGAACGTGTGAAGTTTTGAACTCTCTTAATATACTTCTTGAAACTTATTTTCAAAACAAAATTTATAAATGTTTTCAAGAGGTTTCAATTTTTCTAAAGGTTTTCGATATTACTAGACAAGTTTTAGTTATATTTTGATCTTTCTTAATTTACTACCTATTTTGAAACTTATTTTAAGTTTTAATACAAAATTTATGAATGTTTTATGACTACGCCTTTATTTCTTTTAGTTAGTACCTAGATGTCTAGGATGCTCTTCGATCTAATGCTTGGTGATTTTGGTATTGCTTCGATACCTATTTGGACATTTATTGAATTAGTGAACCTGAATTATTAAAACTCCAAATGATTCAAAAAATTTTAAACTCGAATTAATTCAACCCATGACGATCCAATTAATACATATATTGTTAGAATTGGGTGACTAGAATTCTTGTTAAAATAAAATACAGTGGTAAAATAAAATAAAAGTAAAGTCCAAATAAACTAGACTTCTTTTATTTTATTTTAATTAGAATAAGTCATCTATTTTATTTTAATTAGAATAAGGTGTTTTAACCTTACTACGTTACTTCTATTAGTTGTTGATTGGAATTAGATTTTTCAACCTATAAATAGACGTAGTTATCTCCTTTTGTATTGATTCAATTTTCGACATTAGTGAATCTTCTTCTCCTCTGCCCGTGATTTTTTCCCGAAAGGGTTTTCACGTAAAATCTGTGTGTTCTTTCTTTTCCTTTTCTTTGCGATATTTATTCATTGTCGTCATTTAAATTTTATCAAATTGGTATCAGAGCTTTTTCGGTTTATTAGTCTCGATCACGATAATGACAATATTGAAGTATGATATTCCGCTGTTGGATCGCAACACCAGATTCGCGTTGTGGCAGGTAAAGATGCAAGCAGTTTTTACCCAGATGGATTTGGAGGATGCCCTGTTAGGGTTAGATAAGATGCCTTCGAATTTGACAGATGAAAAAAAGAAGCGTAAAGATCGGAAGGCTTTGACGCAATTACAGCTGCATTTGTCGAATGAAATTCTACAAGATGTGTTAAAGGAGAAGACTACTGCTGCATTATGGGAAAAATTACAACAGTTATGTATGTCGAAAACCCTAACAAGTAAATTGCATATGAAACAGCGTCTGTATTCTCATCGTTTGGAAGAAGGTGCGTCTGTGCATGAACACTTAAATGTGTTTAAAGAAATTGTCTCGGATTTGGAGGCCATGAAGGTTCAGTATGATAAAGAGGATTTAGGGTTAATTCTCCTTTATTCGTTGCCACCGTCGTATTCAACCTTCAGAGATACAATTTTGTATAGCCGTGAATCTCTCACAATTGATGAAGTTTATGCTTCCTTAGCCTCGTATGACAAGATGAAACATCTTGTGGCTGGATCTGACTCTCAGAAAGAGGGTCTCATTATTTGTGAAAGATAAGATCGTAACAGTGATGATAATCGTGGGAGGACACAAGAACGAAATTCCCGCAGTAAATCTAAAGGTAGATTGAGATCGTCAAACAAAGGTAAAACTTGTAACTTTTTCAAGAAGAAAGGGCACATTAAGAAAGAGTGCTACAAGTTACAAAATAAGATCAAAAGGGAGGTAGAGAATCAAAAGGGAAAACAACTAGAACAATCCGGTGAAGCTGATGTAGTAGAAGACTATAGTGATGGTGAACTCCTACTTGCTTCTGTCGACAATTCTAAAGTGAGCGAGGAGTGGATCATCGATTCTGGTTGCACCTTTCATATGAGTCCCAATCGGGATTGGTTTACAACATATGAAGCTGTGTCTGAAGGTGTTGTTTTGATAGGAAATAATGCTTCATGTAAAATCGCAGGTGTTGGCACAATCAAAATAAAGATGTTTGATGGGGTCGTTATAACTCTTAGTGGCGTGCAACATGTACCAGAATTAAAAAGGAATTTGATTTCATTAAGTACTCTTGATTCAAAAGAACACAGGTGCACAGCTGAAAGTGGGGTTCTAAAGATTAGTAAAGGTTCCCTCGTTGTGATGAAAGGGTAGAGAAAGACTTTCAAATTATATGTTTTGCAAGGTTCAACTATTACTGGTGATGCTGCAGTCGCTTCCTCTTCCTTGTCAGATGATATATTACTAGACTTTGGCATATGCGTTTAGGGCATATGAGTGAAAATGGCATGGCAGAATTGAGTAAAAGAGGACTTCTTGATGGGCAAGACATTAGCAAACTGAAGTTCTGTGAGCAATGCGTTTTTGGGAAGCAAAAGAGAGTTCGATTCACCAGAGGAATCCATAACACGAAGGAAATATTAGATTATATTCATTCTGATCTTTGAGGACCATCTAGAGTGCCTTCGAGAGGTGGAGCTAATTATATGCTAACTCTTATTGATGATTTTTCCAGAAAAGTTTGGGCATTCTTTCTGAAGCAGAAAAGTGATGTGTTTTTTCGCATTCAAGTCTTAGAAAATTATGGTTGAAAAACAGACAGGAAAACAGATAAAACATCTCCGCACAGATAATGGCTTGGAGTTCTGTTCTGATGAGTTTAATGAATTATGCAAATCAGAAGGGATCGTAAGACATTTGACAGTTCGTCATACTCCACAACAAAACGGCATTGCAGAACGAATGAACAGAATAATCATGGAGAAGGTTCGATGTATGTTGTCGAATGCTAATTTATCGAAGTAGTTTTGGGTTGAAGCAGCCTCTACTGCATGTTTTTTGATCAATCGATCTCCATCCATTGCCATTGAGAAAAAGACTCCACAAGAGATATGGTCTGGTAAGCCTGCTGATTTTTCTAATATAAAGATTTTTGGATGTCCTGCATATGCTCATGTTGATAATGGAAAATTGGAACCAAGATCCATTAAATGTGTTTTTCTTGGTTTTAAAGCTGGTGTAAAAGAATATAAGTTATGGTGTCCTGAAAATAGAAAAGTTGTGATTAGTAGAAATGTTGTTTTTGATGAAACTGCTATGTTACCTAACTTATCTCTTAAAGACTCTTCCAATAAAGAACAACAAAAGCAAGTAGAGTTTCAAATTGATTCAGTATCTGCAACAGAGTCAACTTCTCAAGTTAGCACAGAAGTTCATAATAGAGCCACTTCTTCACCATAATATTCTATTGCCAAGAATAGACCTAAAAGAGAAATTAAACCTCCGAAAAGGTATGCCGAGGCTGATCTAGTGGCTTATGCTTTAAACGTGGTTGAAGATATTGGTACAATATTTTGTAACAGTCAAAGTGCCATTTTTCTTACAAAAGATCAAATGTTTCATGAGAGAACAAAGTACATTGATGTTCGGTATCATTGTGTGCGTGATATTATTGCTCGTGGAGATGTTGTTGTGAGCAAAGTTAATACTCATGAAAATCCTGCAGATATGATGACTAAGTCACTTTCCATAACCAAGTTTGAGTATTGCATGGACTTGGTTGGTGTTCATTGTTGAAGAATACCCCTCAAGGGGTTTAGTGGAAGAGGGGAAGAACTTGTTTGTTGAGAGTTCTTGTTCGTAGAGAATTCTTGTCAAGGTGGAGATTGTTAGAATTGAGTGACTAGAATTCTTGTTAAAATAAAATACAATGGTAAAATAAAATAAAAGTAAAGTCCAAATAAACTAGACTTCTTTTATTTTATTTTAATTAGAATAAGTCATCTATTTTATTTTAATTAGAATAAGGTGTTTCAACCTTACTACGTTACTTCTATTAGTTGTTGATTGAAATAAGGTTTTTCAACCTATAAATAGGCGTAGTTATCTCCTCTTGTATTGATTCAATTTTCGACATTAGTGAATCTTCTTCTCCTCTGCCCGTGGTTTTTTCCCGAAAGGGTTTCCACGTAAAATCTATGTGTTCTTTCTTTTCGTTTTCTTTGCGATATTTATTCATTGTCGTCATTTAAATTTTATCATATATCCTACTACATTTACCATACCCAATTGTGCTCTAATTCTCATTATCCTCTCTTCAATACTGCCGATCTATGCTAGTAAGATTTACCTGCAGTGTAGAACATACTAATGGAACTTTATGCCTTCTCAACCTGCATTAAGTAATTTTGTTAAATGAGAATTGTTTTCTTTTATGTTCGCTGCTTGCAGAAAAGAACTTGAAGTGACCAACACATCAAACTGTATTGAATTAATGCTAGGCTAGAACATGAACAAAGATTATGTACTGAAGTTATATAAGTTGTCAAAAACAACTCATTTCTGCTGATGCTTTGGACTTTCCAGGATATATTTGTTCCATCATTGGCTTCGTATTTGCTTCAATACAATACAAGCAGTGGAGCTAGTTGCTCCATCTCATTAGTAGGTTTTTTTTCTCAATATTTGGTTGTTTCCTGTTATGGCCTTATAGTCTTACCTATCAAACAGGGAATGTACATAAACTACTCCTGCAATACAAAATAGGCTTACTTCTGTTCTATAGACAACATGCTCAAAAAAGGTAAAATATTATGCATTTGCTATTGGGGATCGACCCGTATAAACAACGAGATATAAAAAAGTGAAGAAGAACGAAGACAAATATTTTATGTGTAATACCCTTAAAGAGGAAAAAAACCATGGGCAAAAAAGGCTTCGACTTTTCACTAAATGAATAAACAAACGAGAGTACAATATGAAGAAAATAAATCTAAAAGCACTAAACATACGATACTCAAAATTTCGAATACAAAGCTCAAAATCCCAAAGAGCAAACCGATAAACAAAATCCTAAATTTCATAGGGCACTCACAAAAGAAATATAAAATATGTTTCATAATTACCACGAAATACTCACAAAAACTCATATGCAATTACATCTTGTTGTCTTAAAAAAAGCACTTTTCTGTTTGGCCTCTCAAAATAAGGATACAAGTCCCCTTTAAATAGGCTAAGATTAAAGTTCTAATTATACTAAAATATGCTTGATATAATTAGAGTTTAATTGGAAAAAAATAGCAAAGTTTAACTGGGAGAAGAATACGAGGCACACCCCACAAATCTCCACATTGACTCGTATATTTCACATCTCCTTTTCTATTTCTTATCACGGAACTAACTCGAATTTTGGAGAATGTCAATCAAGTCTAAACCGTGCTCGAACCTGAAAACTGAAAGACTCCTGGTCTTTAAATCAAAGTTGTATAATGCAACAAGGGCTAATAATACTTGAACGGGAGAAAAAAATCAACTCTCTCCACTTGACTTTAACCTTTTATGATCAACCTTGCCTCAAAACATTCTACGAACCATTCGAGTCCTTAAAACCAAAAAGGGATGAGATTCTTCTCTAATTCAAGCACATGTCTGACATCTAACCTGTTGTCACCTTCAACTGGATTATGTGGAGAGCAAAGAATCATTACAGTTGTCCTTGACCACATCAACTACCTTCGCAATTATCTGAACTGTTAGAAACTGAAATTTGTGATCTATCAAACTTTTCGATATCCAAAACCGTTGTTGCGTCACTGAACTAGTCGATCCGCAGAAGCTAAATTACTATCTGATACTAGTTTGTTAGGGATCGACCCGTATAAACAACGAGATAATAAAAGTGGAGAAAAACGAGCATAAATACGTGAAAAACCTTAAAGAGGAAAAAATCACAGGCAAATGAGGCTTTGACTTTTTACTAAATGAGTAAACAAAACAAGAGTACAATATGGAGACAAACCTAAAAGCACTAACCGTACATTGCCCAAAACCTCGAACACAAAGCTCAAAATTTCAAAGAGTAAATTGATAAACAAAACCCTAAATCTCATAGGACACTCACAAAAGAGATATAAATTACTCTCCATAATTACCACGAAACTCTCACCAAAACTTATATGCGATTACATCTTGTTGCCCTCAAAGAATAGTCATTTTCTGATTGGCCTCTCAAAACAAAGATATGAGGTCCCTCTAAATATGCTAAGATTAAAGTTTTAATCATACTAAAATATCCCTAAAATAATTAAAATTTAATTGAGAAAAATAGCATAAGTTAATTGGAAGAAGAATATGAGGCACACCCCACATTTACTCATTAAATATTTACGACAAATAGAGATATTTCAAACAAATGCTAGGACAAACTCAGGACAAGATAAGTAGATCATGACTTTTAGAGTATGACAGATTTACCTTGCACCATACAAGTAAAGGTCAAGCACATCTTTGCATAAGACCATTTCTTTTTTTCCCTTCTTAACACAATCTTCTCTTGGATAAGATTCTGATTCATTCCTTTATTTTTTCTTTTGCCTGTCATTATCCCCATTAAGGCCTTGTTTAGCAGGGCTGTAGAGAAGCATATTTGGCTTAAAAAATATTTTTTAAACAAGTGACTTTTTAATTATATTTTTGGTTTTTTAAAAGCATTTTTTATCGAAGGGAGAAATTAAAATTTTTAGCTTTTCTTCCTTAAAAATACTTTTGAGTGTTTAATTATTTTTTCATCCCTCCAAAAACACATTTTGAAATAAAATAATACAAATGTGTTAAAATCATTAATTAAAAATAAAAAAATATTTTTTTTAAAAATAATACAAATATATTTGTCGAAACGTTTTTTTTTCGAAAAAAAAGAGTCTCGAAAAATATGATAGAAAATTGAAAAATGAGGGTCGCCACCAATCTTTTTATTCGGTGTGATTGGATCACCACAAAATGTTTAAAATCCGTTTTGAAAAAATATTTTTGGTCTTCGAAATCCAGAAAACGGGTTCGAGAGTCGGTTACATGTGAGGAAGGATTAGCACCCTCACACGCTCAAAATTGGTATCACATCGATTATTTTCAAGTCTTGTTTGTTAAAACTTTGAAATCCCAAGCGAATTTTAAAATGTGATCTTTGTACTCATAAATAACTTCGCATGATTTTCAAAAATCAAATTTGAGAAAAATGTCCGTGCGTTTCGAATTTCTCGGAGAATTGAAGTCGTGTCCAATACGTTAGGGCACGACATTCTCGGAATTTCGAAATTGAAGGATATTTTGAAAGATTTTTAAAGAGGATATTCGATCACACGAACTACACGAAAAATCATACCCAACACGTTAGGGCATAATTTTTCGAAACTTTCATACGGAAGGATATTGCCTCATTTTTATTTAAAATTATTTGTATATTTTTTGAGAACTTAAAATTTTGAATTAAAGTTAAAATACGATCCTCGGACACATAGCTTATTTCACGTGATTTTCAAAAATTAAATTTTAAGAAAAATGCCCGTATGTTTCAAATTTCTCGGAGAATTGAAGTCGTGTCCAACACGTTAGGGCACAACGTTCTCGAAATTTCGAAATTGAAGGACACTTTGAAAGGTTTTAAAGAGGATATTTGATAGCGCAAATTATACGAAAAATCACACCCAACACGTTAGGGCATAATTTTTCAAGATTTTCACATGAAAGGAGTTGCCTCGGTTTTGAAATTATTTTGTATGTATTTTTACGAAAAAAATTAAAAATGAATGTGCAGATTAAACACGAATATGCAATTTATTGGCAAAATTAAATAATACGAAGACGAAACAATTTAGCTGATAAATAGATGCAAAAAATAAACACAGGATTAATAATATACGAAGTACGGGATAAAAACATGAAACAAAATAAAAAAATAGGACTAATTAAAATGGCGAAGAAAAATAATTAAATTTTATGTACAAAAATCGAAGACGACGAAAAACGGGGTCGAAAATGAAGTTTCAAAACATACGAGGTCAAAACGTAATTTTGGGAAAAGTTTAAAGGGTAAAAATGCAATTTTGGGAAATTTTAGGGTTAAAATTTGATTTTCAAGAAGTTTAGGGTTAAAATGTAATTTTGGAAAAGTTTGGGTCATAATGTAATTTTGAAGAAGTTTAGGAGTCAAAATATGATTTATTGAAAGTTTAAGGACCTACTGTGCAATAAAACTAAAAAATGGGACATGTGGCAGCTTCCTGGCCTTCAGAAAGTCATAGGATTAAATTGCAAAGCATTTAAAATTACTGGGCAATCTTAAAACAAATTAAAAAAAGTTAAAGGGACGAAATTAAAACGACCAAAAATGTGGAAGGACCTACTGGGAAAATATACCATTTTTTAAAAATACGCGAATTTCAGTGGGATCCGCGCAGGTCGGGTCGGGGTTAGCTAAACGGTGCCGTTTTGGCACTTAGAACCCCTCCCTTAAACGGTGACGTTCCAAAGGTGTATATAAGCCAAAATTTCTTCAAAAAAATCATTTGCTTCCTATTTTCAAAAAAAAAAAGATTTTAAGCATCTTTTTTCTCTGTTCTCTCTCCTCTCTGTCCATTTGCCCGATCGTCGGCTCAGTCGTCCTCCGTTGTCGATTCTTCGCACTTCGGTGGTCATGTGCCACTGTCCACGACGATCAATAGGTAAAACTTCTTCCTTTTTTATTTTATTATTTTTTTTATAAAACTCAGATCTGGATCTAAATTCAGATCTTAAAAAAAAGAGGTTTTAATTTCTTTTATTTCTTTTTGTTTAAATTTGTTTTAGTATTTTTTTATTCAAAATCTGCCTTTTACAATTTATTTCCCTTTTTTATGCCTAATAAACACTCGAACGGAGGACTCCCTCATGAACCCAGACAAGTTTGGAAGGCTCCCGTCCACTGCTTTAATAACGATGATTCAAATCTCAGGTACGACCCTTAACCTTCTTTTTATTTTTATTATTATGTATTTATTATGAAACGTTTTGAATTTAAAAGGGGTAATAAAGAATTAATAAATACATTAATATATAATAAATAACAGACAAATATATTAATATATATAAAACGCTCCAAAATTTGAGGAAAATAATAAATAAGCAAAGATTAATAATCAATACCCTGAATAATATACCTTGAGAACAAATGCTGGAAGGCTTTGGAGTCTGCTTTTAAATTCGAATATTAGTTACTTCAGGTGTTCTTGTGTTTGTATTTTGAATGCACTGTGTAACTATTGATTTCAAAAATACTTTTTTTTTGTATTAATTTCTCCAGAAAGCCTGTAACCATTACAAGTTTTTGAATTCGGCTTTGTAACCTGTGTTTACAATCATGTTAATTTATTTCATGCTATTAAACTCCTGTCTTTTCCTTTGCAAATGGCAGTGGCGATGGAGTAAGTTGGTCATGACGGTGGTAATGTGGCGTCATCCCAGTGGGTAAGACAGGGGCGACAGAAGACCCTAGTGTTTTTAGGGTTTTTGATTTTTGGGTTGGATTGGGCTTGTTGGGTCAACTTTAGGATATTGGTTTTAAGGGTATAACTGTAATGGGTCAAGGGTTTGGGCTTCTGTACTTGGATTTTTTTGGGTTTGTAAGTTGGACATTAAAACAATAATTTAAAATCTTAAATTTTCTTTTTGGGTTCAATTTTGGTTCTATGGGTGGGCCCAGACAAATTTAAAATCTTAAGTCAGGTCTCGTTTTTTTGACTTTCTTTCTTTAATTGGCCCACCTTTCGCTTTATTGGTCGTTTGATTTCACCGCATCTGCTTCTCTACAAAACTTCAAGGAGATTGAGGTTTGTCATCGTAGTCTTTGATTCAGTCCATTAACACTTCAGGTGTTTGGTGTTGTGGCTTCATATCTTAGTCTACTTCTCTATATCTCATCAATAAGATGACCGCTTTATTGCTTCGACCCACTTCTCTGTATCTCATTAGGAATATAAAGGTTTGAAGCTTCACTCGCATTGATCTTTGCTTCATTTGATTTGGTCTACTTCTCTGTATCTCATCAGGAAGATGATCGCTTCATTATTGTGATCTACTTCTCTGTATCTCATCAGGAATATGGATTTGGTCCACTTCTCTGTATCTCATTAGGAAGATGATCGCTTTATTGTTTTGACCCACTCTCAGTATCTCATCAGGAAGATGGGGGTTCGAAGTTTCACTCGCATTGAGCTTCGCTTCATCGATTTGGTCTACTTTTTTGTATCTCATCAGGAAGATGACCGCATCACTTGTTTTAATCCGCTTCTTTGTATCTCACCAGGAAGACGAATCTGGTCCACTTCTCTGTATCTCATCAGGAAGACGACCGCTTTATTACTTTAACCCACTTCTCAATATCTCATCAGGAAGATAGGGGTTCGAAGTTTCACTCACATTGAGCTTCACTTCATCGATTTGGTCTACTTCTCTGTATCTCATCAGGAAGATGATCGTCTCATTGTTTCAATCCACTTCTCTGTATCTCATTAGGAAGACGGATTTGGTTCACTTCTCCGTATCTTGTCAAGAAGATAATTGCTTTATTGATTTGACCCACTTCTCTGTATTTAATCAAGAAGATGGGGTTTGAAAGTTTCACTTTTCCCTATGATCAGGATAAGAGATTGTCTGCTTCAATTTGCTCTTTTACAACTTTAGGGTATAAGATTCACCTTTATGGTTTCAAATTTTCCTTTCATGCTCTAGGGCATCGGTTCCAATGTTTCCCTAGTACATCTCACCATTTTGCAAGAATGTGACCTGTAAAGTATGCTTCTATTGACCTCTATGTAGGGCCAAATTATTAGGATGCCATGATTAGAATAATCAAATGCTCCTAACTACATGAATGCGCATGATGAATGTCAGATTCGTTTATTATTATTATTTGGATTGGCCAAGTTTGTCGCTTGTCCCAAATTTTGTCATAGGTGTGCTGTCTTGTCTCCTTTTAGGCTTAGCTTGAACTGCTTGTTTTCAAGCTTGTTTCTCAATTGGTGGTCCTGTTTCAGGTCCCTTGTACCATTTAGGAAATTTCAGAGTAATGCTCATGGATCTTTGTATTATCCGTTATTTTCAATGCAAGATGCTTGAACGAGATTATGAAAAATAAGGTCGAAATATATTGAAGACACAATTCAAAAGAAAGGATCAAAGATGGCAAACATTAGTAAAAAAAATGCCAAGTATACAATAAAAGGACAATTAGTTGCCCTGAATATCGCAAGATGAGCTTCCTTGAGCTGACTTGCTGAGAATCACTCTGAGCCTGGATATGTGTCTAGAAGACCTAGAGTGCTTTGTTGCTGCTTTACGCTGTAAAGTTTCTCCATATTGTTAACTTTGAGAGAAATGATTACTTCGAACCCATTCTTCACTTCGAATTTGAGCCGCCCTTTATGAGTTTTCAACTCAAAATCCTTTTTTTTCAATACGCCCTTTGTGGGTTTTCATCTCGAACATTTTTTTAGGCGAAATAATTTTTCATTGAGTCTGAGTTGACGAGGTTATACAAATCCTTGCCGTCCATTTTTGTTAGAATGAGAGCTCCTCTTGAGAAAACTTTCTTTACCACATAAGGCCCTTCCCAATTGGGCATCCATTTCTCTCGGAAGTCTTTATGTATGGGAAATATCTTTCTCAGAACTAGATCTCCCTCACGAAATTCTCTACGATGGACCTTTTTGTCATAAGCTCGCATCATTCTTTTCTGGTACATCTGACCATGACGGATAGCTCTTAACCTCTTTTCTTCGATTAAATTCAACTGATCATATTTGGTCTGAATCTATTCTGCCTCATCTAATTGTAACTCAGTCAAGACTCGGAGAGAAGGTATTTCAACCTCAATAGGTAAAACTGCTTTCATACCATATGCTAGTGAGAATGGTGTTGCCCCAGTAGAAGTTCTGATCGAGGTTGTGTAAGCAAAGAGAACAAACGGTAATTTTTCGTGCCAGTCCCTATAGGTCTCGGTCATTTTTGCAACGATCTTTTTGATATTTTTGTTAGCTCCTCTACAGCTCCATTAATCTTTGGGCGATAGGGAGATAAATTATGATGCTTGATTTTAAATTGCTCGTAACCTCTGTTATCGTGCTATTATTCAAATTTAAGGCATTGTCGGATATGATTCTTTGTAGCATCCTATATCAACAGATGATCTCCTTTTTCAAGAACTTGCTAACTGCAGACTTTGTGATGTTGACGTAAGAGGTGGCTTCTACCCACTTGGTAAAGTAGTCGATAACCACGAAGATAAATCTATGACCATTAGAAGCCTTTGGAAAAATTGGTCCAATGACATCCATGCCCCACATAGAAAATGGCCAAGTAGAAGTCATTAACGTGAAAGTGTAACGGGGGTACATGTATATTATCTCCATAGATCTGACATTTATGGAGCCTCTTAGCATAATTGATGCAATCCCTTTCCATGGTGGACCAATAATACCCAAATCTCATTATCTGCCTAGTCATTCTGAAACCATTGGCGTGTGTCCTACAAATGCCTTTGTGAACTTCTTCTAAGATCCTTCTGGCTTCAATTGAGTCGACACATCTTAGCAACATCTGATTTTTTTCTCTTTTTGTACAAGATTTTCCCATCTAAGACATATTCATTGGCAAGCTTTCTCAATGTCATTTTTTCATTTTCAGAAGCTTGCTCGGGGTATTTTCGATCTTTTACATACTGAAGATTATCTTGGTACCATGGGCGATAATCCATTTCTTCTTCTTCTTCTTCAATATTATAACAATGAGCCGGAGCCTCATAGATGCTCATTTGAATGGGTTTCATATCTTCTGGTCTATTAAATTTAATCATCGAGGCCAAAGTGACAAGAGTATTTACCATCTAATTTTCTTCTCGTGAAGATAATGGAATGTGACATCATCAAACTCCTTAGTTAACTTGAGAACCAACTTTCGGTAATCAATTAGCTTAGAATCTCTCGTTTCTCATTCTCCTTTGAGTTGATAAATTACTAGTACGGAGTCTCTATATATCTCCAAAACTTTTATCCCTCGTTTTACGGTTGCACAGATTCCCATGATACATGCCTCATATTTTACCATGTTACTTGTGTAATCAAAATCTAGTTTACTAGTGAAAGGATAGTGGTCTCCTTCTAGTGATACTAAGACTGCCCCAACTCCATTACCCGTGGAATTTGAAGCTCCATTGAAATTTAATCTCCAATGATGTTTTACTGTGGTTCCCTCTTTAGTAGTTGCAACATACATTAAATCCTCGTTTGGGAAGTTGAAGTTTATCGGCTTATAATCCTCTAAAGCCCTGCTAGTTAGGAAGTCTGCGATCGCACTTCTTTTTACTTTCTTTTGATTGACATAGACTATGTCAAATTTAGAAAGTAAGATTTTCCACCTAGTCAATCTTTCATTCAATGCGGTGTGATACAACATATATTGCCTTAACCTTTGCGTGGTCCAAACTAGAGCACAACATAGTTTCTCAATTGGCAAGTATCGAGTTTCCAATCGGTGAATTGGAGGCACCAATACGGGAGCATTGGATAAGTAATCCTTGATTTTATCAAAAGTTTCCTGGCATTCATTATTTCACACACCTGGGTTATGCTTCCTAAGCAGACGGAAGATGGGATCACATTTCTTAGTCAACTATAAGATGAACCGAGCAATGTAATTTAATCTTCCTAAGAACCCTCGAACTTCTTTTTGCGTACTGGTTAGTGGTAGCTCTTGTATGGCTTTGACTTTATCTGGATCAATTTCAATCCCCCTTTTGCTAACCACAAAGCCTAACAGCTTTCCCGAAGTGGCTCCGAAATTGCACTTGGTTGGGTTTAACTTTAATTGATACTTTCTTAGCCTCATAAATAGCTTTCTCAAGATCTTTACATGTTCCTCATCTGCTCGGGATTTTGCAATCATATCATCGACATAAACTTTAATTTCTTTACGTATCATGTCGTGAAACAAAGTTACCATGGCTCTTTGATAAGTTGCCCCTGCGTTTTTGAGTCTAAAAGGCATCACCTTGTAATAGAATGTTCCCCACAGTGTGATAAACGTGGTTTTCTCCTGAAGATCCATATCTTCAGGATCCATCCTTATCTAGTTATACCCGGAGAAATCGTCCATGAATGAGAATAAGGAGTGACTCGTTATATTATCTACCAAGGTGTTGATGTGAGGCAACGAAAAGTTATCCTTTGGGCTTGCTTTATTTAAATCCCGATAGTCCACACACATATGCACTTTCTCATCTTTTTTAGGAACAAGAACTATGTTGGCTACCCATTCTGAGTACTTAACTACTTGAAGAAAACCAGCGTCGAACTAATTTCTGACCTCTTCTTTTATTTTTAATAACACATTTGGTCTCATCTACAAGTGTGCATGGACCAATTATCCAGAGTGCTTCCAAGTGTGCATGGATCGGTTCTTAGCATGTTCCCTTCTTTTCCCTCACCGGATATAGCGTTGACGCCTAGATCCTTCATGATTCCTTCAGTCTTAGTTATCATTTGCTTCTTTTCCAATCTTGTCTCTTGGTTCATTACCCCTCTCGAGACGAAAGTCTTAGATATGTGTGGGAAGACCATGGGTTCCCATGAAATTTCTCCTTCGGACAATCTTGCCCTCCTTCTTTCTTGCTTTCTTTCTAGCTTTTTCTTTCTTTGTTTTGCGTCTAGTTTATATCCCAAGCCATAACGATCTCGTTTTTCTATTAGCATTGACACGCTGACTCTCCTTTGGAGGTATTTTTCTAGCCCCTTTCCAGGTAACGCCCCCTTTCTAATCGTTAAACGCAGGCTCATCTTTGTAGTCGATGATAACTTAGGCACAAAGACCTTGCTTCCTTCGGTAATGAAGGTTGTATTGACGAATTCTAATGAGCGGAAGGAACATTCGACAGTCTCTTCATCTGTTCTAACATACGGTGCATCACTTGTTACAGAGGAAATAATCTCTTCCTCGGCGTTGATCGCGATTAACCGTTCTTTATTTATCAATTTCAGCTTCTGATATAGCGAAAAAGGTACTGCCCCAGCTGAATGAATCCACGATCTTCCCAACAAACAGTTATAGGTAGGCCTAATATCCATCACTAAAAAATCTACCTCGTATGTGTTCGGTCAAATCTGAAAAGATATTTTTATCTTGCTCATTACCTTCCTCTCAGTCCCATCGAACGCTCTTACTATATTATTGCATCCCTTCATGTGAGAGCTGTCAATTGGTAATCTCTGCAGGGTAGCCAACGGTAACACATTTAGAGTCGAATCATTATCTATGAGTACTCCGGGTAATGTGTACCCTTTGCAACGAGTAGTAATGTGTAAGACTTTTGTAGATCTCATTCCTCCGGTTGGTATTTCATCATCATTGAAGAAAATAAAGTTATCAGCACTCACATTATTGACTAATCGGTCCAGTTTATTGACAGAAATATCATTTGCTACATATGTCTCATTCAACACCTTTATTAGTGCACTTCGATGGGCCTCTAAGCTTAAGAGCAAGGCCAAAATTTATATCCGAGCAAATTATTTGTGCAATTATTTCACTACATTATATTCGCTATGTCTTAGGAACTTCAGAAACTCTTTTGCCTCTTTCTTTGATACAGGCTCATTTGTGGATGCTCCGGGATTGTTAATTCTTTCTTCTTCGGGCTCAACCATTACTGTCTTCCCTTTATTTATCTCTTTCTTCCTACTCACATCCTTTCTGATTTCTTCCTCTCTTGGTATTGTTATGTTGCAATTGTAGTTCCACTGGACTCTTTTATTATCTTTGTAATGTAAAGAAACACTATTGGCTTTTGTATGATGATGCGCGGTGTTATTTGCTCCCTTGTCGCTCTATTTGTGGGCTTAGGAATAATTACTAGTGGGCGATTAATTCTATAGGCTCTTGTCGTTCTCTCATCGGAGGCGTAAACATCCTTAACCTCCTCCCCTTTCTCGAAAAATTCTAACTCTCTATTATCCATTAGTGTTTGTACCAAAGCTTAGAATTCGGCACAGTCTTGAATCTTATGCCTTTCAATGGCATGAAATTCATAATAGTTGTGAATTTTACTATTGTGTTTCCCTTTTCTTTTGTGACTAATCTCGCCTTGACCATCTGATGCCATACCCACTTGAGCAGAGACCTAACTTCTTCGATATTCAGTTTGATTTTTTAGCTTCTTTCCTCTACTATTGCGTTCACTCCTTGGTCCGGGTTATTGGGCAAGGGGTTCTCGGCTATGTTTGGCCTCGTTAGTTCATCAAACCTCACGATTCCTTCTCGAATAAGTCTTTCAACTCACCTCTTGAAGGCATGGCAATTTTCAATTGAATGCCCCTCTACACTTGCATGATATTCACATCGAGATTTTGCATCGTAGCAAGCTGGAAAGGGGGGCTTGTATGGCCTTACATGGTGTGGGGATACTAAATGTTCGTCATACAATCTTTAGTAAAATTCTTCATATGTCATAGGAATAGGAGTGTATTGAATTCTTTCCCTATTTGGTCTCGAGCTCGACTCTTGTTTTGGAACATTTTGATAATTGCTTGTCGGGACTTTAGGCTGTCTCGTCATGAATGGCTTTGTGTATTTTGGCCTGTATATGCTTGCGTTATTCACTTCATTATCCCTCCTTTTGGGAGCAAGCCTTTTGATTTTCTCTCCAGCCTCTATCTTGCCATTTTTAACTGTATTTTCGATCATCTCTCCTGATATTACCATATCAGAAAAACTTTTGGTGGCATTTCCTAACAGATGATTAAGATAATGTGGTTTAAGAGTATTAACAAATAACATCGTTGTTTCTTTTTCTGTTAGTGGTGGTTGCACCTGAGTTGTCACATCTCTCTACCTCTGTGTATACTGTCTGAAACTCTCATTTGATCTTTTCTTCATGTTTTGCAGTGTAAGTCAGTAATGAGCTATATCTGTTACATGGCCATATTGCTTTAAGAAAGCCTACGCTAAATCTCTCTATAAATGAATCTTTGTCGAGCTCAGCTGGTTATACCACCTAACTGCCAACCCTACCAGACTGTACTGACAATAATGAATGAGCAATTGGTCATTATGAACATGCCCTACCATTTTTCTACAAAACATGGTAAGGTGAGCTTCGGGACAGCTTGTTCCATTATACTTCTCGAACTCTGGGCCTTGAACTTGGGAGGGAGTACCAAATTTGGGACTAAGCCTAACTCTTTAGCATCTATCCCGTAAGAGTTTTCAGTTCCTTGCATTACCTCAATCTTTTCCTCTAATTGCTTTTATTTTTCTTCCATCTATCTAGGAAGATCTGCCCTCATCATCTCATCGAAGTCCGGGACACTCAAATTTGCAGCATTATCTTCAGGGTTAGATCTTGGTCCTACTAGATAATTAGCTGGACTTGATGTACCAGTGGCTTGTTGTTGTGCCCTTATCGTAACGATCGCCTCCCGTGTTTGTGCCTCTCGTGGAGCTTATTATGAGGGGGTGTAAAACCTAAGGGATTAGTAGGATCTTTGTCTTCCTCGATTGGGTTTATTACAGGACCTTTTCCCTTATCGACCCCATTTGGCCTCATTTGGGCCAATTCATTCATCAAATTTCTTTGGACTTCCATGAATTGATTTTTCATTTCCCTATATATCATTGTCATTTGTTCCTGCAACTGCTCTTGCATTTGATCTTGCATCTCTTTTTGAATTTGCTCTAGCCTTTTCTCCATGGCTTTGGTTTGCGAGTGTGAAGATGCAATGCGAATGAATGCATGTATGTAATGTAAGAAAAGGCATTGACTTTGAATTCCATTAGAACAACTTATTTAGAAGACAAACTTCTTTACATAAAGTGAAATCACACAAATGGTTTTGCCTTATTGCCTAAAGCTTTGATCTTCCTAAGAAGCCCGGCTAATTTCTGTCCTCGCCCTGATTTCGATTCATATTGCATGCTTAAAATATCAGCTTCGACAGCTAGCTCTTGCATGTGATTAGCAGCTTCTCTCATTTGGGTCAGTGCTTTTCCCATTACATAATATCTATCTTCAACCTGTCTCTGAGCTTGTCGAAAGTCTCATTCATTAGTTTTTAGATTCCTTTCAAAGATCTCAATTCGAATCTCAATGTTATGGAGTGCAACCTCAAGTTCTTGCACTCTTTCCCTTAATTGCTTACTCTCGGCCATACTCTGTAACACCCCTATGCCCGATTTATACGTATAAACTCAATATAGAAGCATTACATTACAGTACGACACAGAAAGTCGAGTAACAAAATTTTTTTTAAAAAAAAAATCGATGCCTTTTAAGACCATTCAAATCGAAATATCATATATTAATCATTTCATTTTCATAATTCATAACATTCGAGATAACATTTTTCCCACTCATAGGGATTCACACAAGTACCATTGTACATGTCATTTCCTTAAAAAAAATACCTATATTTGGAATCCACCAAAGGATGATGTGATGTGATGAGAGGTCTCTGAACTCGACTTTACTCCTTGTTACTTTGTACCTATGCGTTAAAATAAACGCGTTAAGCCGGTGAAGGCTTAGTAAGCACTACAAGAATAATAGATGACTATTTATTTATTGCTTAATTTTATCAAACATTTCAATACTCATGCGTATAAAATTTCTAACATTTCTTGCATGTAACATTTAACTTACCTAAATGCCACCATAACACACATTCATTCTCATATACCAACTTACCTCAATGGTAGATATTACATTTTCATCCCTTTTTCACAACTTAGTCATTTCAGCCACATTAGTTCACTTAATTATCAGCATTTAATTACACATACACATATAGTACTTATCTTTCATGTATTCATCATTTCACTTACCTCAATGTCATAATTTGCACATTCTTTCACTTTTCACAATCTAGCCATCATAGCTTTCTTAACTATAACTCACTTATCTTATTTATCCAGTTGGCCCATAGTAGACTTTTATAGGACCTATCGGATAAATGGAACAAACAGAGAGTACTGAAGTACTGAACAGAGAGCACATAAGTGCTGGGCAACAGAGAGCACACACAGTGCTAAACAGAGAGCACACAAAGTGCTAATCAGAGAGCACACACAGTGCTAATCAGAGAGCACACACAGTGCTAATTAGAGAGCACACACAGTGCTAATAACAAATAGCACGAGACGTGCTAAACAGAGAACGCGCTAGTGTTCCTTAATGGTATGCCACTAATATCACAACGGTTCTAATTTGTCTACTTGGGCGCAATCTCAATTAGCATCATTATCCACAATTTATTCATCACATTTACATTTCTCTTCACATTATACATAATCATGTATTTCTCACCTTTATTTTCTCAAATAAATTCACAATTTCACCAATTACTCACACAATTAATCTTTATAATTAACCACATAATATTTCACATATACATTTTTCATCACATATATATCATCATATACCTCTTACTTTTATTTTCCCATTAATTTTCAAAGCTGTCCACTTGCATCACAGTCACTAAATTATTTATATCTTTAGCTACAGAATTCGAAATTATAATCCGCTTGATGTTTCTGAAACTAGTCCCAATTCTATTTTTACCATAAAATTTCCAGAATTTTTAATTTAGTCAATTTGTACAGTAAATTCTTTCAAGTTACCCCTTCTCTCCTGCCTGACAGTTTCGACCTTTCTTCACTAAAAATTATATATATTTTAGTAAAGATATCAAATAATGTTCCCGTCTATTTATATTGAAAATAGACTCATTAATGAATAAACCATATAAATTTCAGTCTCTAATAATTTTTCTATATTTTTCTATGATTTTTCAAAGTCAGAATAGGGGAACTCGTATCTGCTCTGACCTTATTACACAAAATCAGTTATAACTCAGAATATACAGATCCATTTAATTCACTGTTTCTTCCATATGAAACTACACACAATAAGATTTAATTAAATATATAATTTGACCCTTAACTCAATATAAAAAAATTTTAGTGGATTTTCAAAGTTAACCCTCTGATTCTGTCCAATCTGTTTCAATGAAAACATTTTCTTTCTCATGTTTTATTACACTAATCTCACTTAATCATCTTTATAACACCTAATTAAACAACAATTTTCATGCTAACAACTCAAATATATTATGAAGAATAGACTATAAACTAAAATTCTTGTAGTACTTACAACAAAAAGGCTGAATTTCTTCTCTTTTACCCCTTGCTCTATTCTTTTCCTTTGTCTTCAATTTGATCCTTGCCTCTCTTCTCTTTCTCTTCAATTTCACATAAACACATATAAGTTATAAGCTCTAATTCAATAGTTTTCATGCTAAATAACAGTAAAATACATGTATATCATGAGAATTTAACCATCTCTTACCTTAATCTTTGAATTCAAAATTTTCTCGATTTAGTCCCTATGCTCTCTAACACCTCAAAATGAATTCTATAAGAAGTTTGAGGTGTCTAATAACTCTCTTTTATGACTTTCTTTCAGAAATTCCAAAGAAAATGGAAGGTTTTGGAGTTTGGAAAGCTTAAAAATGGTGGAAGGACCTATTTGGAATAAAAACAAAAGTTGGATGGAAGAGAGAATGGCATGGACGGTTAGCTTTATGGAGAGAGCTGATATCTTTGCTTTTTAATTGATTTTTCTCTCTCACAAATTCTCTAGACTTTTCTTCAAAAATATCTCACTTAATAAAAATGGTAAAATTACACTTTTAGTCCTTAGGCCTTCCAACTTTACATTTTGGCCCAAAACTTTGCCTCCAAAAATATCTTTCACCAAATTACTCTTTTGCCCCTCCTTAATCAATCTAATTCCCATGATGACTCATAATTCAATTTGGATAAATTACTATTTAGTCCTTCCTATTTTCTCACCTTTACTAATACATCCTTGATTTCACCAAACCTTTCTAAATTCAACCATATATTCTAATTCTCAATTGTACTCTATAACTGTTCCAAATCTGATTCAAGCACGCGGATGTTACAATACTCGCTTTAAGTTCCAAGATGAAGTTTCGGTTACGGTTTCTACGTAGCGACTCTTTTAACTTCATTATTCTAGCTTCTAACCCATCTATTTGGGCTTTCAGTTCAGCCTTCTCGGCTTGTTTTTCTAGTAGTTCTACTTTCACTGCGTTCTCTCTATCTTGACTGTCTTGGAATTTCCTTTGCTACTGTTTTGCTTGATCTTTTTGCTTCTGAATTTCTTGACGCCATTGTTCCGATATCTTGCCTAATCCAGTGATTCTCATGGACAAATGAAGTTTCTTATAAACCTTCTGCAATTTTGTTTTTCCCTTTCCTTAATCTTTCGGCCTCTAACTTATGTATATCCACATCTAATCCCAACTTCATCTTTTCTTCTTTCAAAACCTTTATTCTCTTCCCGAATTTCGCGCTCTTCTTTTCAAAGTCTTGTTTCATGATGCCTATCTCTGACGGGACCTCTTGCAAATATTCCTCTATTGACTGAACATTTTTGGGATTTGGTACTGGAATGTTATCATTAACTCTTTTACTTCTCCACCAATCATAATTCGATGTCGTCAACGGGCTTGCAGTGAACTTCTTCATCCTATGTACTTCCTTCCATGCGTTCTCTACCTCTCTACCCTTTTCTTGTAATCATTCCCTTTGTAGGTGAACTCGCACCGAGCTAGGCCATGTGTTGCAGGGATAAATTGCCTCGTCTTATATTGCCTCAATACGAGAAAAGGTGCGTATCCTATAGTAGTCCATACCCCGAGTAAAGGGACCCAATCGAAGCTACCACAATGATAGAGGATTTCATTGGGGATAAACCAAGGCGCGTACCATTCGGCGTCCTCATCTTGAAGGTTCTGAAAGATAGCCATCCATTTTTCCCCGAATATATTTTGCTCTCTTTGTATGGCAATAAATTCCCTCAAAGGTGAAAAATCAGTCGAGAACACTTTGTATGAAAATTTCTCAACCTTCCAAAAATGACTTTAAAACCAAACCATTAGAAGTGGTGCACAACCAATGAACCTCCCTTCCCTTTCTCTTTGACAAGCGTTTAATGATCTGAAGGTCTAGACGAGGATTGCTGAGACGAGCGTGACTCCTTTACTAAGCCGATCAAACAGAATCGCAACTGCATCTTCCACATGCCTTAATGCCTTTGGGAAAAGGACTAACTTATATATGCCAAGAGCGAAAATGTTAACGCATTTCTTCACATCTGGGTGCATCAGTATTAGATCTCGCAGATTTTTCCAATTGATACACTTATTGTCTCCTTTTACTTTGATCCGAGACGCAACCTACTGTTCACTCATTCCAGTTATGTTCATCAATCTTTTTAGAAAGGTTGAGACACATGCATCTTTCGAATATGCTTTGTCGACTTGAATTCTGGGACAACGAATCAATGCGATATACTCTTTCACTGTAAGCGTTATGTCGAAGTTTCCAAAGGTGAAACAACTATATGCAGGATTTTAGTACTGAGTGAGAGCTCGAAAGAGATGTTTGTCTATCTTCACTTCGAGTAAGTAAGGTAAGTCTCCATATTCCCGATAAAACATTTGCTTTGTCTCATTATCCCACTGACCCCAGATGTCTCTCGATTCTTGCAAACTATTTTAAGTCACCTTGATCCGAGTATAATCTCAAAATTCTGATAAATGCCCCTCTTTCAAACTGTCTCCTTTCTCACGCTATCGTTTTTCTGACCATAAGTGCACAGCCATGTTATCTTCCACTCTATCAAGAAATCTGTCTTCCATGGTGAAACTGTCTATTTGGTAATCGAACTTAAATCAACACCTTTTCTTGTATGATGATGCAATGCAAGCAAAAGAGACAAAACAGAACAAGTTAGCAAAACACATCAATATCAATATAAAGTATAAAACAAAGAACTTAAGAACTTGTCTTGGATAATTGCTAAAAGGTTCGGTATAACCACTTCTAAGGCAAGTACTTATGGCTCATTATATGTGGTTTAGGCTCTAAAGTAAAAGGTACCCAAACCAGTAGATTCCTCGATCCTTACCCATTATAGGCTCATACGGATGAGTTCGATTTAGGGGGACACATTTCCCACATGTTTGCACGGAAGTGAAAACTTCACGAAAACATGGGTACGGATGTAATCCTGAAAGTGATCCATATCCTGCACGGAGGTGAAAACCTCACGAAGGAGTAGTTTCTCGCTTCCACTTAAAAGGGTAGTAACAAATTCATATGAATGCAAACTTATACTAGCAATATCAACATAATATAGCATCACACAAAATACAAAGGATCGTATATTAAACAAAATCGAGTGTTTAAAAATTTTAACAAAAAGATCCGAAAATAATTGATATTTGGCTTGACTCTCTTTTATTTTAAAAAAAACTCCCCAGTGGAGTTGCCAAACTGTCGAAACGTTTTTTTCGAAAAAGAAAAAAGTCTCGAAATATATGATCGAAAATTGAAAAATGGGAGTCCCCACCAATCTTTTTATTTAGTGTGATTGGATCATCACAAAATGTTTAAAATCCGTTTTGAAAAAATACTTTTGGTCTTCGAAATCTAGAAAATGAGTTCGGGAGTAGGTTACGTGTGAGGAAGGATTAACACCCTCACACGCCCAAAATTAGTATCACATCGATTATTTTCAGGTCTTGTTTGTTAAAACTTTGAAATCCCAAGCGAATTTTAAAATGCGATCTTTGTACTCATAAATAACTTCGCATGATTTTCAAAAATCAAATTTGAGAAAAATGTCCGTGCGTTTCGAATTTCTCGGAGAATGGAAGTCGTGTCCAACACGTTAGGGCACGATATTTTCGGAATTTCGAAATTGAAGGACATTTTGAAAGATTTTTAAAGAGGATATTCGATCGCACGAATTATACGAAAAATCATACCCAACACGTTAGGGCATAATTTTTCTAAACTTCATACGAAAGGATATTGTCTCGTTTTGTTTAAAATTATTTGTATATTTTTTGAGAACTTGAAATTTTGAATTAAGTTTAAAATACAATCCTCGGACACATAACTTATTTCACGTGATTTTCAAAAATTAAATTTGAAGAAAAATGCCCGCATGTTTCGAATTTCTAGGAGAATTGAAGTCGAGTCCAACACGTTAGGGCACGACGTTCTTGGAATTTCGAAATTGAAGGACACTTTTAAAAGGTTTAAAGAGGATATTCGATTGCGCGAATTATACAAATAATCACACCCAACACGTTAGGGCATAATTTTTCGAGATTTTCACACGAAAGGATGTTGCCTCGGTTTTGAAATTATTTTGTATGTATTTTTACAAAAAAAAAATTAAAAATGAGTGTGCAAATTAGACACGAATATGGACTTTATTGGTAAAATTAAATAATACGAAGACGGAACAATTTAGCAGATAAATAGATGCAAAAAATAAATGCAGGATTAATAATATACAAAGTATGGAATAAAAAACACGAAACAAAATCAAAAAATAGGACTAATTAAAAAGGCCAAGAAAAATAATTAAATTTTATGTACAAAAATCGAAGAAGACGAAAAACGGGGTCGAAAATGATATTTCGAAACATACAGGGTCAAAACGTAATTTTGGGAAAAGTTTAAGGGATAAAAATGTAATTTTGGAAAAGTTTAGGGTCAAAAAATGATTTTTTTTCAAAAATTTTAAGGTAAAAATATAATTTTGGAAAAGTTTTGGGGTCAAAATGTAACTTTGGAAAAGTTCATGAGTTAAAATGTAATTATGGAAAAGTTTAGGGGCTAAAATGTAATTTTGGAAAAGTTTGGGGTTAAATGTAATTTTAGATAAGTTTAAGGGTCAAAATATGATTTCTTAAAAGTTCAGGGACCTACTGGGCAATAAAACCAAAGAATGGGACACGTGGTAGCTTCCTGGCCTTTAGAAAGTCATAGGATTACATTGCAAAGCATTTAAAATTACTGGGCAATCTTAAAACAAATTAAAAAAAGTTAAAGGGATGAAATTAAAACGACCAAAAATGCAAAAGGACCTATTAGGTAAATATACTATTTTTCAAAAACACGAGGATCCCGGGAGGATTCGCGCGGGTTGGGTCAGGGCTAGCTAAACGGTACCGTTTTGGCACTTGGAACCCCTCCCCTAAATGGCGCCATTCCAAAGGTGTATATAAGCCAAAATTTCTTCAAAAAAATCATTTGCTTCCTATTTAAAAAAAAAACAGATTTTAAGCATTTTTTTTCTCTGGTCTCTCTCCTTTCTGTTCATTCGCTCGATCGTCGGCTCAGTCGTCCTTCGTCGTCGGTCCGCCGCTCTCCGATGGTCACGCGTCGCCGTCCACAAAGGTCAACAGGTAAAACTTCTTCCTTTTTTATTTTATTTTTTTTATAAAAACTCAGATCTGGATCTAAATCTAGATCTT
Source organism: Gossypioides kirkii (assembly GCA_005610355.1). Classification (NCBI taxonomy): domain Eukaryota; kingdom Viridiplantae; phylum Streptophyta; class Magnoliopsida; order Malvales; family Malvaceae; genus Gossypioides; species Gossypioides kirkii. The sequence continues at coordinate 35,577,230 of CP032245.1, read as the reverse complement.
TAAAAAAAAGAGGTTTTAATTTCTTTTATTTTTTTGTTTAAATTTCTTTTAGTATTTTTTATTCAAAATCTACCTTTTACAATTTATTTCCCTTTTTATGCCCAATAAACACTCGAATGGAGGACTCTCTCATGAAACCAGACAAGTTCGGAAGGCTCTCGTCCACGGCTCTGATGACGGTGATTCAAATCTTAGGTACGACCCTTAACATTCTTTTTATTTTTATTATTATGTATTTATTATGAAACGTTTTGAATCTAATAGGGGTAATAAATAATTAATAAATACATTAATATATAATAAATAACAGACAAATATATTTATATATATATAACACTCCGAAATTTGAGGTAAATGATCAATAAACAAAGATTAATATATCAATGCCCTGAATAATATACCTTAAGAACAAATGTTGGAACGCTTTGGAGTCTGCTTTTAAATTCAGATATTAGTTACTTCGGGTGTTCTTGTGTTTGTATTTCCAATGCACTATGTAACTGTTGATTTCAAAAATACTCTTTTTTTTGTATTAATTTCTCCAGAGAGCTTGTAACCATTACAAGTTTTTGAATTCGACTTTATAGCCTGTGTTTACAATCATGTTAATTTGTTTCATGCTATTAGACTCCTGTCTTTTCCTTTACAAGTGGCAGTGGCGATGGTGCAAGTTGGCCATAACGGTGTTGATGTGGCGTCATTCTAGTGGGCAAGACAGGGGCGACAGAAGACCTTAGTGTTTTTAGGGTTTTTGATTTTTGAGTTGGATTGGGCTTGTTGAGCTAACTTTAGGGTATGTGTTTTAAGGGTATAAATTTAATGGGCCAAGAGTTTGAGCTTCTGTACTTGGATTTTTTTTGAGTTTGTAAGTTGGACATTAAAACAATAAATTTAAAATCTTAAATTTTAAATTTTCTTTTTGGGTTCAATTTTGGGTCTATGATTGGGCCCGGATAAATTAGACTCCAACAATTTGAATATTTAATTATAAATATTTAATGATTATATTTAAATATTTAAAATATAATCTATATATTCTAAGTAAGTTTTATAAATTATTAATATTTGTTGCTTAAAAACATTTAAAATTTATATTTTATATATTAAAATATTATAAATAAGTTATAATAAATTATTTTTATATTTTTATTAAAATATCATAATATTAATTAATTTTAATAATATTTAGATAAATATTTATTACTTTATAATATCATATTTATAATAGATATTTTATTTTTAAAAAATATTTTTGATAGCAAAATATTAAACACTCCAATTTCAAATCAAAAAATTTAAAAATACTTTTTCAAAAAAAAAATTTAAAATACTTTTCAAAAAAAAAAATTTTGCAATCGCTTTACTAACGTCAATGAATTCATCGGGAGTTCTAGTTCTTCCTCCAAAATCCCTAATTATCTGTTTTTTTTTTCAGGACAAAACCCTAATTTTGAATCCCAAATTTTAGGATTTTAGCCAAAAGACAAGCCTAACCTTTTCAGATAAAATTATATATTTTCTTGTAAAACTTTTTTGGGTTAATTCTCTAATTGATTTCTCATACTATTAGTGTGCTATCAATTAACCCTACTTTTCTCAATAAAGTAAATTCAAAACTGTGTACAGTAAGTCAAAGCAGATACAAAGTAGATGAAATTGACCCATGGGTTCCTTCGATTCGAATATACCCAGAACTTAAGAATAAAACAAGGCCGCCATAAGCTAAAAAAACTGCTAGTTTTAGTCTTCCAAATATTTTGCCGACAACCGAAACCATATTTTTAGTTTTACCGGTTAACAGAATATGAGTTCCGGCAGGCGAGTACCCTTCACCCTTGTTCTCTTCTTTTGCCTTCTAGTTTCATCTCACTCTCTTACTTCTAACTATAATTTCCGAAAGAAACACAAAATCAATGGACCCATTAAAACTTTAGTAGTCCTCGTGATGGAAAACCGTTCTTTTGACCATCTTTTGGGTTGGCTCAAATCGACTCGACCCGACATAGACGGTCTCTCCGGCACAGAGTCAAACCCAGTCAACGTCGCCGACCCCAACTCCCCCTTTATCTCTGTTGCCGACGATGCTCTCTTCGTCGATTCCGACCCAGGCCACTCTTTTCAAGCGATCAGAGAACAGATATTCGGGTCGAACGACAGCTCTACTGACCCGGCTCCAATGAACGGCTTCGCCCAACAAGCGGAGAGCATGGGTGAAGGAATGGGAAAAACCGTGATGAGCGGATTTAAACCGAGTCGGTTACCGGTTTACACGAAGTTAGCGAACGAGTTCGGCGTATTCGACCGGTGGTTTGCTTCGGTTCCGGCTTCGACTCAACCGAACAGGTTTTACGTTCATTCAGCAACGTCGTTTGGGGCGATGAGTAATGTCAGGAAAGACCTCATCCATGGATTCCCCCAAAAGACGATTTTCGATTCGTTGGACGAAAATGGCCTCAGCTTTGGCATTTATTACCAAAACATCCCGGCCACGCTTTTCTTCAAAAGCCTAAGGAAATTAAAGTTCTTGACCAAATTCCACGACTACGCTTTGAAGTTCCGGCTCCACGCGCGGCTTGGGAAGCTACCGAATTACGTGGTGGTGGAGCAGCGTTACTTCGACGTGAAGGCGTTTCCAGCGAACGACGACCACCCGTCGCATGACGTGGCTCATGGGCAGAGGTTCGTGAAGGAGGTCTACGAGATACTGAGAAGTAGCCCGCAGTGGAAAGAGATGGCGCTTCTGATCACGTACGATGAGCACGGAGGGTTTTATGATCACGTGCCGACACCTGTCTCGGGTGTTCCTAACCCGGACGGAATAGTTGGACCCGACCCATATTATTTCAAGTTCAATAGGCTTGGTGTTAGGGTCCCCACTCTCTTGGTCTCTCCCTGGATCGATAAGGCCACTGGTAAGACTTTTTTTTTTTTTCTATTTTTTAAAAAAAAGACAAATTAGCTTAGATTTTTTTGATGGGTTCCTCTTTAAAAATTATTTTAATGAGTTTGCATTTGATGGGCTAATAAATTTTATAATTTGTTACAAAATATTTCCTTTTTTATTTGTGATGGTGTTGACTTTTGTTGTCTTTACGTGTACAAGTTAATTGTTGATGAAAATACTTTAGGAAATCAAAGGAAATCAAAGATGAAAGTAATTGAATGTCATTTAATGGGAGGTTTGACGGAAATGGTTGCTTCTAAGGTTTGGTTTGAGGTTAACCAGTAATGGTGTTGGTTTGAAGTCTTGTCCTTTACGTGTTAATGGAGAAGATATTATTGCTTTGCTTCTAATGGATAGGATATTTCATGTCTTTTAACTCTCCCTTGGTGTTGGTACAGTGATCCATGAGCCAACTGGGCCAACACCGTCTTCTCAATTTGAACATTCTTCTATCCCTGCAACTGTGAAGAAGCTCTTCAACCTGAATTCAAATTTCCTGACAAAGAGGGATGCCTGGGCTGCTACATTTGAAAATTATTTTAAGCTACGTACTACTCCACGAACTGACTGTCCTGGTATGCTCAAATTTCTTTTTCTTTATGCAATGCTTTTATCTGTGCTCGGGATTGTTATCCTTTTCCTCGCTAAAATCGTAGCTTTCACCCACACGGCCCCTGAAGAAGTAAAGGATGTCATGTCTCATAATTGTCAGATATAGAGTTGAAATGCTTGTAATTTGGATGCAGAAACTCTTCCATTGGTAACGACTTCATTGAGGCCATGGGGCCCAAAAGAAGATGCTAGCCTCTCAGAATTTCAAGTTGAGATGGTTCAGCTTGCATCACAGCTCAATGGCGATTACGTCCTCAATACTTACCCGTATATTGGGAAAAGCATGCGAGTAGGTGAAGCCAACCGATACGTAGAGGATGCAGTCAAGAGGTTCCTGGAAGCTGGAAAGGTTGCTATAAGAGCCGGAGCTAATGAATCTGCAATTGTAACGATGAGGCCTTCTCTTACCAGTCGAATCGAGGATCAGACTCAACATGTGGAAGCCTACTAGTCCCTCCATAGGATCATCTACGCCCCAATGTAAATATAGTTCTAAATTATTTCATTAGTCTCTATACATATTTATAGGTAATATGCCACGTATTCTAGCATCAAAGCTTCATATCATTGACTGAAGCCATCTGTACTTATTCTAGTATACTAAGCAAGTAGTGTGAGTTTTACTAGTTATGTATCAAAATCGAACCTTTTCATCGAAGATAGCATTTTCTCTTCCACTACCAAACAACACAAGATTCTACTCTTAACGCAAGCCGCCTATGATTGGGTTACAATTTAGACCATGAAATCTAATCTACAAGAGATCTGTAACACTCTCTCAAAACCAGAACAAAGAACCAAACTAACATATTCTTTGACTGTTCATATAACCATCTACAATCCTCCAAACAGCTATATGTGCAACGCAATGCCTCCTTCAACTTGCAAATGCATAGGGGAAAAAGAAATCAGCAGCAGCATCAACCACATGGATGAAAACACTATCAAATAAATACCCAATCTCTGCCATACCTCCAACAACTTTTGCAAATGAGCTAAATCTGTAAGCCTAAAATTAATTCATAAATTCCACAAGTGAAAGGTGCCCAATATGCTATGAAAGAAAAAGGAAAATGGGGGAGTACCTGTTGGGTGATGGATTCATGGGCAACCATGTAATCCTTGTAGAGGAAGTAGAGACCCAGAGACGACGCCGTTGCAGCCCCGTCAAGAATGAACCCAATCTCATCACCCTCAATACGAACCTTATCTTTCTCCTTCCCCTTCCCCTTCCCCTTCCCCTTCCCTTTCCCTTTCCCTTTCCCTTTTCTTCTTCTTCTTTTATGTTTTTTTATCTTTCAAAATTTAGACCACTGTTTTCATGTAAGAAACTTAAAACGGCACCACTTTTGGTCACTTAACAATACCTAACGTTGTCGTTTTAGTACTCTATATATTATTTTGTTGGGGGTTGAAATCGAACATATGTTGAGCAGAGGCAAAGCCAATATATAAAAGAGAGAGTGCAAGCAAAAAATACACGTTTCAGTGTGGAGCAAAACACCCCACTTTGTCCCCTTCTTCAATCTTTATTTCCGTTTCAAAGAAAATTTAGGGTTTGGGTTTCTTTCCTTTTGTGAAGAGGAAAATATGCAGCAGCCTCCACAGTTGATGAACATCACCACTGAGCAGATTCAAAAGGTTCTCTTTTTAATCTTTTACATATGTATATGCATTTTGGTTGACTGGATATGTAATGGGTTTTCTGTTGATGGGTTTTGCATGCATTGTTCACTGTATGTATTATTTGTAATCAAAGTAGATTTCTCTTGGATTCTTGGCGTTCTTCATCATATTACCAGAGTTTCATGATCATGTCATTTGTTTTCTTACTTGGACGAGTTAAATTTATTCTCAACAGTTGATTTTCTATTTAAGAAACAAGCATAATTTGTTGAGATATTTTTATATCTATTTATCTGTGTGAATATTGATATGACAATGGATCATGTATCTTGTAGTACCTGGACGAGAATAAGGAGTTGATTATGGCAATAATGGAGAACCAAAACCAGGGAAAGTTGGCTGAGAGTGCCTCGTGAGTGACCCCTTTTTTTAAATATTGTTCTTCTTATTCTTTGCTTGCAGCATTGTACCAATTGTAATAGGCCCTTTGCTGTCCATTTTTTTGTCATTGAGCTGAATGTTTAGATCATGTCATTCTTCCATTACTTGCAGCATTATACCAGTTGTCATAGGCCCTTTTTTCTTGCATTTCACCTTTAAATGGTAATAGCCCCCCTATTGGTTGGCAAATCTCTGAGTGGTTTTCTTCGTCACACCCTAAATTGAGTTCTTCACCAGAAACATTATTATTTGATAATGAAGTTATTAAGTTGTATGTGCAATTCAAAGCTAGTTTAGTGCTCAACTTGTAGCATTTTTGTGTTATCGAAGATACATTTTAAAAGATGATGTAGCAAAAACTGCAAAACAACAGCATATTAACACTTGGTCATCTATATTTTAAAGATGAGATGAATGATTGTTTGCCTATAATTTAAAGAGCTGAAGAACAGTGACTGTCATGGTGGAAGAACGATGGTAGATCTGTATATTTTAAGTCTTTGTGTAATACTATTGGTTAACCAGTGCTGTAAATTATGATATCTTCTCTCATTTTATATAGAAAAAAAATATATGATTCAGGTATCAAGCACAGCTGCAGCAGAACCTAATGTATCTAGCTAAAATTGCTGATGCACAGCCTCAGGCATCGGCATCGGCATCGGCATCGGCATCTTCCCAGGTTGTGTCTCGGACCGTTTAATATCTTTGGAAAAACCAAGAATGCATTTTATTTCAACTTATTTATGAAACATTGCAGTTGTTGCAGATGCCTCCACAGTCTGCAATACCACAAGAGCAGCATGTTCAGTCTGCACAAGCTGCAATGGCTAAGCAGCATCCGTGTTTCTTAGCCCCAAAGTTGCCTTTCCATTTGAATGATCAGCCACAGCAGCAGCAACCGGAGCACTCCATGTATCTCCAGCAGCAGCAACTCAACCAGCCACAAGTTGGGTTACGATCTGTTGCCCCTAGTGGCACTTATCTCGGGGTGCAAACTGGTATGGGTAACAATTTCATGAACATTCAAGGAAACAAGCAAGATAGCTCAGAAGATGGTGGTGGTGAAGGTTTCCGAAAATCGTCGTATGGGCAACGCTAGGGAGAGTGATAACATGAGGGCTTGAATGATGTATACATGGCTAATACCCTGGTGTTCATATTGTGTAGAGCTCTTCCGGTACTTGGCTTCTAATAATGTGTTTATGTTTTGGTGGTATGAAAAGTGACAGGGGCATACTACATGTGGGGAGAAAACTTTTGTTCTTTTCTCATCTCTGACTTTATATATTGGCTAGTATTGATTAAATAATGGTTTCAAAGTTCGTAGCTTGCATGGCGATGGCACATGTGGTATTCGACTTTGGGTTGGATTAAAAATGAACTTTTGAACAATAAAATGACTTGTTCAATAAAAACTTCTAAATATAAATGTGCGTCTAATTCCATCAAAAAAGTCAAACCAAATACAACTTTACCCCATTAAATTACTTCCAATTAAAACACAAAAGCACCATTATGTTACTCCAATTAAGTCCTGTTTTTTTATTTCTTTTTATTTTGCATTTAATTAAGTATTTGATCTGTTAAAATACATCAAAAACACACTTTGACTATTAACTCAATAGCCCTCAGTTTTTTCCCTTTTCCAGTTAAAACTGTCATGTGTCACGTGACAAAAAAAAGGATAAAAATCAATAAATATATATAATTATTAAAAATTATAGAAAATTATTAAAATTATCTAAAAATATTATAAAATATAAACATATAGAATTATTTTGAAAATACAGAAAGATTATAAAAATAAGAGTATAAATTTTAAAGTTATTATCTTTTCCATGTGTCACGCCGTGATTGTGACACGTGATGAAAAATGATAAAAAAAATTAATTAAAATCAATAAAAACATAAAAAGATTATAGAAAAATATTTAAAATATATACAAAAATATTTAAAATTTTAGAAAAAAATTATTAAAATGTTACAAAATATAGAAAATTATTAAAAATTATAAAATTATAATAATTTTTTATTTTAATCGATTGCCTGCCAAACTAATCCAGTTCCCCACCTAAACACAAGCCTCCCTCAAGGCATCTCTTTACAGTTTCTTTCTGTCTTTGCTTTATTTTTTCCCTTTTACTGCAAAATCTTCATTTCTATAAAAGGGTTTCTGTTAATTTTATTGTAAAATATTTTTCTATATTTTTATAATTTTTAATAATTTTATATTTTTCTATATTTTTATAATTATTATCGTTTTAATTGATTTTAATATTTTTATCATTTTCCCTCAACAAGTTGTGACATGTGGAAGAGATAATAAATTTAAATTTTATAAAATTTGTAAATTTTTCTATATTTTTTTATAAAATTTTATTGTTTTTATTTTGTTTTTATCATTTTTCACCCTATGTCACAATCACACCATGACATGTGACAATTTTAATTGAAAAATAAAATAAAAATTGGAAGGCTATTTAACTTTAATGGTCAAAGTTTTTTTTTAATACATTTTGATCGTTTAAATATCAAATTAAATAAAAAAAATTAATTATTTTTTTTAAAAAAAATTAAGGACATTTTACACCCAAAACTGAAAAAATATAATATGTTACAATTTATGTTTGACAATTAAAAAGAACAGCGGGTAACACCCAAAATTTCCGGTACAACTAATGGCACTGTTTCGAATACGTACACAATAGAATTTTTGAGAAATTGGAATGGAGTTATTAAATGAGTGCTTCTAAAAGAATTAATTAAATATTGAGAAAGAAAAATTTGTAAGGATAAATGTGGATTCGAAATTTGGAGAAAAGGATTAAATGTTTGGAGAAGGGTGTTAGCAGAAACATGGGAGAATTTGGTTATAAGTTTTGCATTAACAACAGTCTCTAATGGTGGAAAGAGGACCGATGCAGTGAGCGTTGACTTGCAAAAACGTAATAGGAAACAAAGAATCACTTGTCCCCCATGAATGGTTGCTTAGAGAATTAGTCCAATTTTTTTTTTTGAAGAAAATTAATTGAATAAAGGAGCTTTACAAAGAAAATCTCATCCAAAAAATTCATCGGGACTGAAACAAATTACATGTGCTGAAAAAAATCAATAAATATAACAAAACTCAAAGTAAAATTAAATAAGCAATAAAACCAAGCACATGAAAAGGAATCCAAAAGCTGCAAAGAAATAAAGACATAAACCACAAAATCCTAAAAGTCTCAAAAATACCAATCAAAGCATCACCTCCAGAGAACCAAAATCGACATCCAAAGAATAATCCAGAGGGGACGATGGCTATCCAAGAGGCATCGGCAATAGATTGGGTCGATTTGCGATGCAAAAAAGCCTGCATGCAAATTAGAAGGGGAGACCTGTCGATCAAGTACTGCGGCCCTTTCCACCTCAGCGGGGGCTTCTTCAATCCAGAACCGACTCTCAAAAAATCTGCTTCCCACCTTGGCCAAGGTATGTGCTGCAGTATTGACCGCTTTTTTGTTTTTTAATTTTTAAATTTATATTATTTATCAATTTATTTTAAGTGGATGAAAAATTTAAAATTTATAAACTTTGTTGATGTGGGATAATAATTAATTAATCCATTCAAATTTAAAAATTATATAAATTATTTTTTAAAACCAATCATACTTAAGAGTGATTTGATTAAAATATATATAAATTAAATAAACAGTTAACTTAATATATTTTTTATAAGAGTGAAAGGATGAAGAAAAGTCATTATGGTTTGTTTCGAAGGTCCATGTTCCTGACTCAAGAGTATGTGAGTATACAAATAAAAATGTAGAAAATACTTATCTAATGGTCCCCATTGTGGCAGATAGGCACAGCCTATAATTATAGTCAATGTGTCATACTGCAAGAGTGCTCTATGAGGTAGGCTAGATGAGTTTAAACTTATCTACTCATCTCTGGCCCACTTGGTACTGCTCCAACCCAGTAGACACCAATTTTATTTTTTATTTTATTTTAGGCATGGTTCACATTTAATTTGTAATCAAATCATAATTGAATTTCTAGATCCGGAGTTATATAATAATTTAAAGAGAGATGGTGGTGTTTATAAATCCCAAGATAAACGAAACATTATGGTTGTGTCCCGGCGGCCGGGGCTCCACAGTTGCTCAATATTTATAATTTTGGACAATGAAAGCAGTATGGGAAAATGAAAGACAAACATAGCAATTGAGGCCCTGAACCTGAAAACAGGTGGAACCACCTCCCTACTCTTTCTTGGTGTAGTCACGAAGTGAAACAGCCAAGCCCAGAAGCAAAAGAGGAATTAGAAATTGGAGGAGCTTGATGACAAAGTCAGAGGCAGGGTTGTTGGAGAGTTGGTGTGGGGGAATGTAGGTGCGCTTTTGCGGAACAGTTTCTGCATCAATCTCCCCAATGTAGTACTTCTCCATCATTTCTCTTGCATCCTCACTGTGCCCTATATCTTCAAAATCATTTGTGCCATCCTTCCCTGTCAATTCACCCTTCCATCAGTTTCACTACTCCACTCTGTCAACCTAATTCAATATGTTGTACAAAAGATTACCTGTTGCAGAAAGCAATACTTCACTGCCTCCGGGATGATCACCCATAAATGGTGTTACATCATACACCTACATACACCCAAATCTGTTTTTAGAGTCATTTCTTACTATATGTTTTGGATAAACACAGATTGAAAACTAAAGCAGCACAACCATATTACAGGCATCAAGAGTTACAGAAACTTCCACTTCTGATTTTGACTTGGTTAAAGATGAACTGAACCACCCACAGTTCAATCAAGCAAAATAAAGCATAGGTAAAAGCTATCAATTAAAAACAAAAAAACTAATCAAATAAAAACAAACAAAGATCTCTCACCTTCCCTGAAATAATCAGCCAGCAATCTTCGCTCTTGTTGTGCTTTGCAACCTCTTTAAAAGCGTGTATCTTTGAATCTGAACCCATCTTTGCTTTCTTTCTTCAACAATTTGCTAACCCAAAATAGGAAAAGTCCTAAAATTTGAAGCTATGGCTGCCTGCAAAATCAACACAAGGCCTTCAAATATATTTATAGTTGAAAAGAAAAAGGGTTGGGGGATGAAACAAAGAGAGGCATCTAATTGACACACTAGGATTGGTAAAGGGTTTCTTAATTTTCGGTCCTTCCTGAGAAATTTGTCGTTTTTCCTTTTCGTCAAATTTTTTTATCCTTGGATCCATTTATTCATAAATGTCCATATTTTTGACCACTTTGATCCTACTTCATCTGTTTGATTTTTCTGTTGAATTGTTTATGGGTGTCCTTCTGATTCAGCTACTTCACAAAATAAAAGTATTATATTTTTTAATAGATTAATAATTCACCTTTGACGCCTTTAAAAAAAGTAAATTCCACTATTAGTCACTCAATTATAGGTAGATTCTTTTTTTGGTCCTTTTAACTATGAAAATTTTCAAAATATCACTTAATTATTTGATTTTGTCTTTTTTGATCTTTGGCTGTTACATGGCTAACGGAAAGATAATGTGTTAACTTTCAAAATTAGCATAATAACAATTTTAATCTTCAACATTTATACATTGTGTCAATTTAGTTTGGATTTTAAAAAAATTAACCCTCAACATTTATTCATTGTGTAATTTGATCCTTTTTTGCAGTTTTTCTTTTCTTTGTGACCCTTTCACCTAAAAAACTAAAAAAATATATCAACTAAATTTAATCTAATTTTATAAAAAATGAAAACACCCAAAAATTTAAGATAATAACTTTTATCTTTTCTCAATCTTTTAGAATTATCCCTCAATATTACAAACAAAAAAGCAAAACTACAAATAAACAATCAAATTATACAATGCGCAAACGTCGAGGGTTAAGTTTTTTAAAAATCAAGATTAAATTGACACAATGTATAAATATTGAGGATTAAAGTTATTATTATGCTCAATTTTAAAAACAATCAAATTATGTTTTAATTAATCATTTAAATAAAAAAATAAAATCAAATAATTAAATAACTATTTTAGATAAAAAAAATTATCAATAATTAAATAAGCAGTGATGTAGTTTACTTTAAAAAGAATAAAAAAAAATTCAGGTTTGAATGAAAAATCTATCAAATAATTATGCAACATTTTTCTCTACAAATTTTATTAATGAAATGATTTGGTTCAAATTTGACCAAATTACAACCAGATCATGCCAAAGCCCATAGTTTTTCTCGGACTGCTTAGCCGATAAAGACTTCAATACTTTAAAACATAACATTTTAAAGCATTTAATTAAAAGAAAGGGTTAATATAACATTAGGTACCTGAACTTGATACTTTTTCCTAATTTGGTACATAAACTTTTTTTTACCCAATTCGGTACCTGAAATTGACATTTTTTTCCTAATTTGGCACCTAAGCTTTTTTTATATTCAATTTGGTACATAAATTTATTAAATATTATAAAAATTATGCAAAACAATAATGATGTTGAATTTTTTTCTGTTATACTACAAAAATATTGTCAATTTTAGAGAAAATTCATGTTAAAAATAGGTATTGAGTTATTCTTAACGAATTAATATTAAAAAAGATTAGGTACGAAATTAGGAAAGAGAGTCAAGTTTAGGTATCAAATTGGACCCCAAAAAATTTAAGTACCAACTTAAAAAAAGTGTAAATTTAGGTACCAAATTAGAAAATGTGTCAAGTTTGAATATCAAATTGAATCAAAAAAAATTAAGTACCAAAATAAAAAAAAATCAAATTCAGATGCCAAATATGAGATTAAGCCTAAAAGAAATGGGAACTAAAGAATTCCCATTTCTAATCAAGTCACTAAATATTATTAAAAACTTTTATTTTATTTGTACCTCTCACTTGTTTCTATCAATAAATAATATAAATTAATTTATGAGGAACACATGCCTTTGTTTTCAACATGCATACACACGAAAATCTGCCATTCCATTTTGGTTGCTATTTTCTAAAACATTACCAACCAATATAAGACTTCTACCACGCCGCCCTTCCCATATTTTCAGTCAAAGTTCACTATTCTTTTTCTGGTTTTATGTGTATAATTTCGTTATTTTTAATTTTAATTTTAATTTTAAATTAAATAATAAATTTTTAAGTCAAATTCTCTTATTAATCGCATTATGAATAAATTATGGATCGAAATTTTAAGTTTGATTCAAATGATAATTATTAAATTCATTAATTAAAATAATATTATTTTTATGTGAATAATATGTGAAAATAACAAGTTAATATATTATTACAAATATAATAATATAATTGGCAATAGAATTTGAAAAGAATATAATTTTCCGAGTATAATAACTGAATTTATAACAAAATTTTCTTCTCAATGCTATTTTCATTCTTTTATTATTTTATTTATATTTTGTGATAAACTGTGAGATTAAACTATAGACAGAAAAGGGAATAATTATTTTAGTTGGAAAATTATGAGATTAGTCCAAAGGAGGGTGTGGGGTTTTGAAATTTGACAATGTAGGACAGGGAAATGGAATGCAATTTCGTACATACAGAATCAGTCCAAGATGGCGAGCTCCCCAGCTTTCTTTCATGTTTTTAGGTCACGAGCTAATTAAGTGATTGTGAGATTCGTCTGTCTATTTATTATGGGAATTATACTAGGAATTTTATCAATATAAATATAAAAAGTAAAAGCAAAATGTCACTTGGTGACACCATTTAAAAAAATGCTTCTATCATTAATAAATTATTAGATCGAAAAAAAATTAAAGTGGTGTCGTCATCTTGCTAGGCGACACCAGAAATTATTCAGAAAGTACGTTGATTTTCATGTTTTTAAAAAAAACAATATATAATTAACATATACATCGATTCACTAATAGACGACATCGTGTAACATGACATAAAACTATAGAATTTAAAAAAGAAAATAGGAAAATTAAATAAGTGTCGCAAAACTATTAGGTGACACTGAATTATACCTATAAATATCTCCATTATTCTATCTAAAACACAAAGTATATCAGTTTAAAAATTCTACTGAGAGACAATTGAGTCTTAACTCGATTGACATGGGTATTGTCCTCAAAACAAAAAGACTTGTGTTCGAGTACATTGAAATGCATCATCATTATATTTATAGATTGAAGAGAAAAATTTAAGCCTCCAAAATAATTTTTAAAATCCCATCCAAAACAGTTCTTAAAATCCAAGATAAAATATATATCTGTTTTCGTTTTTGAATTTGAGTTTGAGTTAATAATATTAGTTATTATTCATTTTTAAATTTAATTTAATTTAATTTATTAATAATAATCATGTTTTTTATATTTTTAGAATAATTTTTAGTATGCATATTAATTTGTTTGGTGATAAAATATTCGAATGCTTGGTATTTTTATTAATTTTTTTCTTTAATTATATCTGTATATTTTATATTGTTATATATTATCCATGCAAGTGTTTAATATTTATATTTTAAAGGCTAAAACGTTGTTATTATATTATATGTTTAAAGGTTAAAATGTTATTATACTGTTCAAATTATTCATCACATTAGTTGTTGGTTGGAATTTTTATATTTTATGTTTGTTAAGGTTTGAAATTTTGGATATGATATGTAATTTATAGTAAGGTTTTGAATTTTTATGGTATAAATTGTTTTAATTCCAATTAATATATACTTTTTATTTGTAATTTATCTTACAAATTTAACATAGAAGATGATAATCAATTTTTCGTATACGTCCATTTCGATGAGATAATTCGTCAGATGGTAGTTGGTTGTGTATTTGAATCGCGTCATCAAATAGGAATGAGGTACAATAAAAGAGTAAAACTTGATGAAATGAAAGAAAAGATCGATGCTAAAATCACTCGATGTTGTGGGAGGATTATGTCCAGACAGGCCTACAAATCTCTAGTTTCATCAAATCCGTGTATATATAGCGAGATGCAACCTGTAGATAATGATGACATGGAAACAATAATCACATGCCTTGCTCGATTGGTAACTTTGAATCAGTGAAGTTGTTCGCTGAGTTGGCAGATGTTGAGCTGAAAAATGTAGTAGCTAATATTCCTACAGCTTCAATAGCTCCAATACAAAATGTCATACCATTAAATCAATAATATGGAGTTCAAGACTCGTTCATAGAGGTATCAGGAACATCTGTGGATAGGCAATCTTTTGTATACGAGTTAGACTTCGATCTGAATGTTAGATGGGTAAACCTGTGCAATTATGGAGCAACATCGACATCGAGCAGCAATCCATACAATGCCTGTAATCTGTATACTAACCCTAATTTGGGTCCTGGTTTTGAGATACATCCATTGGTTAATGGTCTTCATGCAACTAATGATGATGATGATGATTGTCATAACGTTGCCTACATAAGAGTACGAGGGCCTAGTATGTAACATCCTTGTGTTTGAACCAGATTTGGAACCATGATGAAATAGAATTGAGAATTAGAAATGTTTAGTTGAAGTAAGAAAGGTTAGAAAATTTTAAGGATTAAATAGTAAATGAGAGAAAATATGGGGGACTAAATAGCGAATTATACAAATTGAATTTTGAGTCATCATGGGAATTAGATTGATTGAGGAGGGGCAAAAGAGTATTTTGGTGGAAGATATTTTTGGAGGCAAAGTTTTGGGCTAAAGTGTAAAGTTGGAAGGCCTAAGGACTAAAAGTGCAGTTTTACCATTTTTCTTAAGTGAGATATTTTAAGTGAAAATTCTAGAGAATTTGAGAGAATAAAAAGTGGTTAAAAAGATGAAAATATCATCTTTTTCATTAAGTAGTCGTCCATGCCCTTTTCTTCCATTTTCAACTTTTGCTTTTATTCCAAATACGTCCTTCCATCATTTTTAAGCCCTCCAAGCTCCAAAATCTCCTATTTTTTTTGAAATTTCTAAAAGAAAAGTATAAAAGGGGATTAGTAGACACCTCAAACTTCTTATAGAATTCATTTTGAGGTGTTAGAGAGCATAAGGACTAAATTGAGAAATTTTGAATTCAAGGGTTAAGGTAAGAAATGGTTAAATTCTCATGACATACATGTATTTTACTGTTATTTAGTGTGAAAACTATTGAATTATAGCTTATAGTTTATATGTGTTTATGTGAAATTGAAGAAAAAGAGAAGAAAGGCAAGGACCAAATTGAAGGCAAAGGAAAAGAATAGAGCAAGGGATAAAAAGAGAGGAAATTCAGCCTTTTTGTTGTAAGTATTACAAGAATTTTAGCTTATAGTCTATACTCCATATTATATTTGAATTGTTGGCATGGAAATTGTTGTTTAATTATGTGTTATAAAGATGATTAAATGAGGTTAGTGTAGTGAAACATGAGAAAGGAAAATATTTTCATTGAAACAGATTCGACAGTAACGGGGGACTAACTTCAAAAATTCATCAAAAATTGTATAAACATAGTTAGAGGCTGAATTAAATATGAAATTAAAGCTTATTGAGTGCAATTTCATATGGAAGAAACAGTGAAAGAAAAGGAATTGTACATTCTGAGATATAACTGATTTTGTATAATAAGGTCAGAGTAGGTTCGAATTCCCCTGTTCTGACTTTGAAAAATTATAGAAAAATATAGAAAAATCATTAGAGTCTGAAATTTACATGGATAAATTCTTAATGAGTCTATTTTCAAAAAAAAAAACAGACGGGAACATCATTTGATCTCTGTACAAAAATATAGATAATTTTTAGTGAAGAAAGGTCGAAACTGTCAGGCAGCAGAGAAGGGGTAAATTGAAAGAATTTACTGTACAAATTGGATAAAGTAAAAATTCTGGAAATTTTATGGTAAAAAGATGATTGAGTCTAGTTTCAAAAACATCAAGAAGATTATAATTTCGAATTTTGTAGCTTAAGATATAAATAAGTTAATGATTGTGATGCAAGTGAACAGCTTTGAAATATAAATGTGATGTGTGAAATAATGAGAAATGATGAATATGAAGTGTTATGCCCATGTAGACAAGTTAGAACCATTGAGATAGTAGTGGCATGCCATTAAGGAACGCTAGCGTGCTTACTGTTTCACCAAACTTATCTAATTTAAAACTTAAATTAGAGATTTTTACTTCTAATTCTAATAAGAACCCTAAAGGATATCTAAATAATTCTAGTAAAATACCTATTAAAATTTATCTACAACTTATTTGATCTTTTATCATTATTATGATTTTAAGAGATTTAATTAATAACGTTGAATCTATCAAGATCTTACGAAAGCATCCTATGTTGGGTTTATGATTTATGTTACTTTAAAATTCTTGATCTAAATTTTAAATTCGTCAAAATTCTAAAATAATATACCTTAGATGACATTTATTAGTTATCTTAAAGAATATCTAAAATAAAATACTTAAAAGGCCTACTCATGATTTACAATTCACCTACAAAAATCCTTAGTTTTAATCTTAAACAAAGTCCTAAAGAATATTTACATATTAATTATCCTATATGATATTTAAGATTAGTTTAAAATCCTAATAAAAAAATATCCTACATATTATTTTATAATTTTTCTAGGGTAAATGCTAGATAAGCTCTTAGAAACTAACATAAATTCAAATGTAAAAAAAAAACATAAATATAAATAGACATAAAAGTAAACAAATATGAAATAAGAATAAATAAAAAATATGCAAGTGTGAATAAATATAAAACATTAAACTAAAATGCATAATTGACATCAAATATATAAAGCATAAATGCAAATGAAAGAAAATATAAGTATAAATAACTTGTTAAAATGAAAACAAAATAACATAGCTTGATTTTGGGATTAAAAAACAAATAATGTGGAGGCTAGAGGATTGATGTAACAATTAATTTATTTTTAATTTTGAAATTTCGGATTAAATCGAAGGTTTTATTAAACAAAAGGGATACAAGTATAAATATGCCAGAGAGTGAGGACATCACTGCAAAAAATGGGGTATTTTTCATAAATTTAAAAAGTTTGAGGGTGGGAATAAATTATCTATTTTAGTACTTATAAATAAGAAAAATCTATTTTTTTCTCTCATTTTCAACCTCATTTAAAAATAAATTCTTCCTCTTTATCTTCCTCTTTCAATGTTGGCCGTGACTCCACCACCGGAAAACCCAATGGTTCTTCAACTCTGGTGGTGGGCCGTCATATACGGTGGTCGGAAATTTCTTCTTCTTCTTCTTCTTTTAAAAAAAATCAAAAGTTTTCATTTGATTAAACAAAAATCACTACTTTACTCAAAAATCCAAACTTTGATTTCGAAATAGTTAAAAAAAAATCAAAACTTTGTTAAAAATTTAAACTTTTTCTTTAAAATAACTAAAAAACATATTTTTATTTTTTAAAAAATCTAAACTTTTTTTTAAAGAAAATCACTATTTTGCTTAAAAATTCAAACTTTTATTTTGGAATAGTTAGAAAAAATCAAAACTTTGTTAAAAATTTAAACTTTTTCTTTAAAATAACTAAAAAACATATTTTTATTTTTTAAAAAATCTAAACTTTTTTTTAAAGAAAATCACTATTTTGCTTAAAAATTCAAACTTTTATTTTGGAATAGTTAGAAAAAATCAAAACTTTGTTAAAAATTTAAAATTTTTCTTTAAAATAACTAAAAAAACAGATTTTTATTTTTTAAAAATATAAACTTTCTTTTTTTAAAGAAAATAACTATTTCACTTAAAAAAAATCAAAACTTTTATTTCGAAATTGTTTAAAAAAATCAAAACATTTCCCAAAATTAAGCTATTTTTCTTAAAAAAAAACTTTTATTTTAGCAAATGGAAAGAAAAGGAAAATGAGATTTTTGGGGCTCTTAGGGGTGAAGGACCGATGGTCTGATATCGTCCCCTTCATTGGAGCCCAAACCTCATGCTTAATGATATGTCCATGGCAAAAAAAAAAAAGAGAAGAGAAGAAGAAAATAACATGCTTGTTGTTATTTTTTCTTCTTATCTTTTTTTGTAAAAAATCAGAATATGAAAAGCCTCATTATTTTTCATTCATTTCATCTATATATATTTTCCTTTAATCTTGTTTATTTATAATTTTCTTGTCATGTTTCATTTGATCTTTTGATTAATAACTTGAAACTATTTTGGATGTTTGTGATATGTGGTAAAAGAGGGTTATGGTTCATGAGACCCTAAAAAATTAAAATAATAAGAAGAAGAAGAATAAGAATAATTATGATGATGATAATAATAATTTGGACCCTTGACAAACCCAAAAAAGAAAGAAAAAGAAAAGAAAAATAAAAACCTCTATTTGACCCAAAATTGAGTGGGCTTCCAATGGGTCTAAGAGAGAACAAAAAGGCCTCCAACTAGGCTCGAACAAAATCTGATGTCTACAATGATGATGATGATGATTGACCTGCATCGCATGTGCGCATAAGAACAAACAATTTAAAAAAAAATTAAAGTGTGGTTTTTAATTGCAAGTGAACACTATTAATTGTAATATTTACAGTGCTTGATGGAACATAAGAGTATTCCAAGGGGTTAAACCCAAAAGAGTCAGTGATTAAGCAATTACTAAACTATAAACATGCAATCAAAAGAGTCTAGACTACTCACTAAGTACTATATTAAGGCAGGTCATTCTCAAGTTTAATTACACTAATTAATTACCTAAAAAGTTAAGGATTAAATTGTAAATAAAACAAAATATTCAACTAAAAAATATGAACAAACACAATAACATGCAACAATTGGTTGATTCCATGAGGTTGGTTAAACTTCCAACTAGGGATCTAAATCACTGTTATTCCTAAATTGGTTCAATTTTACCTTTTGATCTCAATTTTATCAATTTTGACAAATTAATCCGATTCTCTCGACCTTACCAACTAACCTGGAACTATCAAATTGATGTCTGATAAGATCTCCTCTCGATCTCACTTATCTTAATTTTCTCTTAGGGGCGTCAATCCTAAGTTTTGAAGTCTATTCGATTTAGTTTAGTTTTTTGATTTTGTCCTTGAACCCAAAAATCAATTCCCGATCACTTCCGTCCACCAACCCCTTGGAATTTAGCTACTCATGCTCATATTTGAACCCATTAACAATAAGAAATCAAAGAGAAACACCATTAACTTAACCTAAGAGAAAAGTTATAAAGACTTAAGATTTTTTGCAAAAGCTTGAGGAACACAATAATGGCAAAGGAGAAGGTAAATAGGAACACCCAAGATAAGATTTTCAGCAGAGGAAATATAGCAAAGTTTATTAATATTAAACTAATGGATTAAAGTGCAAATACAAGGAAGTTTGAAGGGCTTCACAAGTAAATAAATTCTAACTATAGTAATAACTAACTTAATTATCAACCAATGAACTAAGAAATAGAAAACAAAATTGAGCAAGAAAATAAACCCTAAGCTATAGAGAAGAACTAAACCATGAAGAGAAAAATGTAAAACTAGCTAACGTGAAGTGCCTCCCTCTCTCAGCCAATTTTGGCATTTTTTAACATTTTTTACCCAACATTTATGCTCAGAATTAGGGGTGAGTATTCGATCGAGTCGAGTCAAATCAAGTCAAAAAATTTTGAGTTAGTCGAGTTGACGAATCCTATTTTAGCATCCGAACTCAATTTGAATTTTTTTCAAATTGAATCAAGTCAAAAAATTTTGAGTTAACGAATCCTATTATTTATACTCAATGTTGCTTTTACGTGGACCGATTATTTAACTAGTAGATGAATTACAAAATTATTTAACTACATAAATAATATAATGATTTTGCCTTTTAACTTAATAAGTAAACATTTATCAAAACAACGTAGTTTTGCCTTTTCTTATTCGAATTTTTGAATAATTCGAATTGTGTAATTCATGTTCGAATTAAACCGAAAAACTTAATTTTTTATTAGAGTTGATCCAAATAACTTGATTAACTCAAATAAGTTGAACTATTTAATTCAAAATTTAAATTTTTTATCGAGTTTTTCGAATCGAATCGGATTTTACTCATCCCTACTCAAAATGCCCAAAACCGATAAAATTGTTATTCTTAGGAAATAGAATTTATCATTACAAAATAAATTTTCACTATTTTTAATAGAATAATAGTATTAAAAACTTGTATGAACTCTTATAAATAGCTCTATCAATGCCATTTATTTATAGGGAGACATACGAGAATCCTAATTGAATTAGTAGAACACAAATAATACTTATTTAATAGAAAAAATAGCATTCTAGTTTAACTATGAGATGAGCGCGATACTCGCTAGTTAAATACACTAGGGATGTTGCCCCTCATATGTATAATATGTGGGGAGTTTGGACCTCTCTTGTATTGGATCCAGTTATATATGCCTTTTGGATTTTTAATTCAGCATTTTATAATTTAATCCAATTTAATACATGTTTTTCTGTATAAATTAATTCTTCAAGTAAAAAAATTTTCAATCTAATTCTAATTTCGTTAAATTTATGGCAACTTTATCGTAAAAGAATCTAAGAGAAAATATATTTAATTTTCATATTCAACCGATTCACAATAGCTAATTAATTTAATTCAATTTTCAAACTTAAATTATTTAATTAAATAATAATTCGAAAAACTTAAATTAATTGTCATGTTATTTCTATACTTGTGAGAAAACACATTCATTTTCGAATATGACTTATTTCTCTAATTTTATCATTTTCATCCATTTATGTTCATTTAATTCTTTATATAATTCATTTTTGATTTCAACGAGTTAGTCGAGGGATCGATTGGACATATATAATTAGGTTTAAATGATTTATAATTAAATTCTACTTTTTCTCTTATTAATTATAAACTCATTTGGTCACGAAGACATTTTACTATAATATCGTGACTGAGCTCTCCTTAATTACATATCATTAAGAAAGTTACTCAATCAATATTCGTCTAATGGTCTTGTCATAAGTGTGTAACCCTTATAGGATATCCTTGATCTCTTTGAGATACATTTGTTCTCCCAATATGATCTTATTTTATCTCATGTTAAGCATTAGACCTTCGTACGTGAAAAGTCAATTACTATCTAATAGTAATGGAGTCATTTATCACAAAAACAAACTACCTGTGACTACATTTACTTTTTATCTATCATGTAATATCAATTAAAGGATATCATTTACTCATTTCTTAGGTTATGAATTCCACTATTTTGATACTACATACTGTCGAAGTCATATCCCAATGCACAACTTTCAATTTCTTATCTATTTGAACTCGGACTTTTACTTACATCAAAGTATACAAGTCACGCATACATAATCCATCATCCACTCAAGATTAAGGTATGTCACACTATTAACGTAACAAGTGAATAAATCAATAAACGAATTTAAGATCTCTCCTACTTAGGTCCTGTTTGATGTACTGTCAATTTAGTCAATCACATTAGTAGTCATCCACTCCGATGCTTAAAACAAACCATCTTCCCAATTAGACTTGATAGATGACATATTAGTCTTTCAATTGGTTTGCTCATTTTCAATTAGACTAAGGACATGGTTAGGTTCATTTACTTTTTATATTACGATTCAACCACGTAATACTGCTTAGTATCAGTTAAATAATAGATAATCAGTGAACCAATATTTGCTTTCATTTTGCTTTGCGTGCAAAAACCACTGAGGACAATATACAAGAATATTAATGTAATTTATGGATATTTTTATTAAACCAATTTGTTCGAAAAATACAAATATACAAAACGAATGTACTACACTTAGGGCACCATATCTAATAGTTTTGACCTCCTTTCTTCAGTTGAATTTGATCGAAATACAACTTTCTTCATGAACAGCTTTTGTCTTCCTCTCCTTGGTTAATTGGATCCAAAAGTGACTTTTCTTCATAACAAGTATGGTGTTCGTCAAATTATCTTCTCCTTTGACTTCTTTGAAGATTTCTTCAAAGATCTCTCAAATATCTTTTGAGTTTTGTGAACTCGTGTCTCTGTGTGGAATAGTTTGGGGTGATCTTTCTTATAATGTCAAATTCTTAAATAAAAGAGAGTTTTAGTAGAATTTAATTATTTGATTTGATTTTTCTACAAGAATTTAAACTTTTTTATTTATTATTTATCTCTTATTAAATGAATTAATTAGAGATAAAATAATTGTTTAATATTATCTTTTTATTATTTATTCCTATGATATATAATGTCACACTATATGACACCATTTTATTCTCGTGATAATTTTGGTTTGACCTATGATAATTTCAGCTTGACATACGGCACTTAGTGATTGATCCGAAAATTTCACCATATTCACTAAGATTTATGCAACAAAAGATGCCTTTATTTGACATAATGCTTGGGAAGATGTTCAAGTCTGGGAAAGAGCAAACTGTGAGTTACCTTCAATTCCAAATGAGTCTATCTATCTTCTTAAACACTGATAATGTAAATATTCATAAATCGATAATGGCAGTAGGATCAAAGACTCGTAACCTTTTGTGAGGAAGCTTGACATGATCTTTTAAGCCATTTCTTTTCCCTTTGGGGAGGTGGTGACAAATATGATGCTAATGGGAATTTCTCGTTAATTCAGCTTATATTCTACCGTGGAAGTTGGATTCAAATGAGAACTTTACAGGAAACCCACAACTGTAGAAAGCAAGGTTGCATATTCTGAATCATTTATGGGATGTTGATGTTTATTCTTCACCTAAACTGACTTCTTATTACAACTTTGTTTTTCTTACCCACTTCAAGCTCAAAAAATTGCATGTCAATTTAGACCAGCTTAGATATATATATGTGTGTGTGTGTGTGTGTGTGTCAAATGTTGCCTTTTACCTAGCACTCAAAGACAGCTTGTGTATCAGACACTATACTGGTCTTAATAAGTTCTAAGTCGATGCGAAGAAGCTCATGCAGATTGGAGGACGAATCTTAAACAAAGCAAGAATAGATGAAGGAAGAAGCCACAAGCCATCTCCGCAGATCAAGCCGGATGCAACAGCAGGAACCATCCAATCAGCCTTCTTGCCATTTAGCTTGTGCCATGCAAACACGACCAAACTCCCCACACACATATCAATGGCAAAATAAGCACCGACAAGGAAAGGCACAGCCATTGCCATTGGAAGTGGAACCCATTTCCCGATGTTTTTGGGGCTAAAATCTCTCAACAAGTTGGCTGCTACGGCAAAGGCAAAAAACCCATAGCAGAGCTGCAAACAGTGGTGGGGTAGTGCCGAGAAGCCTTGCACACCTAGAATTGCCATATTTCGATAAATGAGAGCATATGGAGCTTTATATTCACCGTCAGGGTTCCCCACATCGAAAGCTTTATAGAAGAGAAAGAATGTAAGAGGAGCTACAACACAGCCAATGGCAGTTCCGATTGCCTGACTGACAAGCATGGATCTTGGAGAAGTGAGAGTTAAATGAGCAGTCTTAAAATCGTGCATCAAATCGGAAGAGATAGAAACAATGGACTTAATCAGTCCACAACCAACAAGTCCAGCAACCACACCATTTTCCTTTCCAGACATGGCAGCAAGCAAAAAGAGGGCTACTTTTCCATAATTATAGGCCATGTTCATGTCAGTTAGACCAGCACCATAAGCGTTGCAAAAGCTTAGAGAGGGTGCGAGAAGGTAAGCAACAACTATATAGTACCATTTCAGCTCAGGGAACATTAGAGGGATTACAACGATGGAAATTATTGAAAAAATGAGGTACCCCGCACATGCTACCCAAATTGGAATGTTCTCTCTTACAAATAGTTCGTTTTGTTGAAGATTGATCTGTTTCTGCTTCTGCTCATCGGAAACTGCATAACAAGCAAAGGAAGTTAGTAATGTTGTGCAGCATGTCAAATCATGAAGTTAGCCACATTTTATGAAGTTGATGACTTACATGTTTTAAGGTTCCTTTCTTTCACTTTGGTATGAATGCCTCTAGCAGTCAAAAATAGTATCTTCAGAAAATTGTAGAGCCCGTCACCTAGGATTAAAGCAATAGAAACAAAAACCTGCATGATATACGGAAACTAGTGTGAAATGAGTACAAATATTGGTGCCAAGATATAATTAAGGGAGAGCTCCATGGACCTTGTAACCATTTAGACTCTTCATGCTGCTTTCTGGTAAAGTTGCAGGGAACCACTCTCCCTTGAGCCCACCTATTAGTGGCCACATTACTCCCCATGAAAGCACCGCCCCAAGAAGCAAAGATAAATTTACAAGATGTGAACATATCATTCCTGCTCCTATGTAAGTCATGCTGAAATCAAAGTAAAACCTGCAAATTTGAATTCAATCAATCATTATGGAAACATGATCACATCACATGGAGAAGATAATAAAACTAGAGAACGCACGAATTTTTCCATGCTTTCAAACCAAACGTAGGAAACTGAGCAAATCCACATTTATCTCCACCTGCATAAAACCACTGGAAGAAGGCCCAGAGGAAACTAAGTGAAAACAATTTCACAAACCCATGAACCTGCTTCCTGCAAGATGAATCATTACATAATTGAGTTCTCCCACACTCACAAGCTACCAAAAGGATAGATATGGATTCAGAATTGAATTTCATACTTAGCTATCTTGTCTCCTTTAGGAGTATGAAATCCATTAATGAGAACAGCAGTAGCAGTTCCACTTGGATAAGACAATTTGTAGTCAATTATCATGATCTGAGAGAACCAAAAAAAAAAAAAGGAAATCATGTTTAACCATTGGGATTATTCTATGTTATGATCAAAAGAGAATCAATCAAGACACATCACACATGCCTTTCTCAGTGGAACTAAAGCCAGAAGACCAACAAAGCAGCTCACAAAGAGAAAACCAACCATCCAACCAATCCCAGGTTCCTTGATGCTCCCAGGATTATTGCCTTCAGTACCAATGCCTGCTTGCTCATATGTCTTCCTGTTTAAACCCAATAGATAAGACCCAAAACCACCTGCATCCAATAATCAATAAAATTTACCAAACAGGAAGAGAAAATGAATTGCACGTAACAAATAAAAGAAGACATATACCTCCAACAGCAATACTATAACAAGCAACCGCACAGGTCTGAATTATGGTATTCTCTTGTCGGGTAAATGGAGTTGAAACAATTCCAGCCTTTTGAAGCAGCTTCGTCCAAGACCTAATAAATACAAAGGCAAGAAGAGCAGCCGAGACATTGAGGTTGGGTACTAGCCCTGTTGTGAGGTTGAGTTTCGTCACTATCACACTGTATATGATCCCAATAAGAATGCTAGCAACCAGTCCTCGAATGGTTATCTGTTTCATCCAGGGAGCAGTCCTCTTCAACTCCTCTTGTTCATTGCTCATCTCTTCTGAATCTTGTCTCTCAACTCTCTCAGTCTCCTTCATCTCTTCCATGTTCATGTTCCCAATTGCAGTGGGATAAAATCTGGTCCAATTCATCACAACAACCTCATTTTCATGTCCTGATCAAAGTTATATATATAAAGAGAAGTGCAATGAAACTACATCTACAGCCTATGCAGCCATGAAAATTTTTACCTCAGCAAAGACCAGACCTTGGAAAAAAATCTTGCACACAACCTCAAATCTGGTTCTTCAAACTCTTCACCGTTATATCACAAGTAGAATTCATTAAACAATATCAAGTTGGGCTTTGCTTTCTGGTTTTCTTTGCGTAATTTTAGAACATACCATATGACCAATGCAATAATGAGCTCGTTTCTGACCTGACTGATAGTTGACCCGCAAAAAGCTGCAAATACAACAAGATACCCCAAACATCCAAATTTAGTGTAAAACACCCAAGGACAGGGAGCAAGCCACAAGCCCCAGAAGCAGGGAATAGCCAAAACTCTCAATTGAATGCAATAAAACAGGGCATTAAATTCTCAATTGAACCAAGATTACCCCCAAAAATCAGCGATTCGAAGAATTCGCAATTTGGGAAACAATTGCTTAGTTCCCATATAAAGCAAAGCAGACGTTACCAAACCCAACTGAAAGATTTAGTGGCAAGATGTACTGTAAGTGTAGTACAAACATGGTTTGCAGTACATTGATTAACCATCAAACAGTTGACGTACCAATCCATTTGAACCAATATTTGGCCATAAACTTCAATCCTTTACGTTGACTCCCAACAAAAATGCACGGATTAGAAGCAATGGCGTGTGGGGACATTCAACAGAAAGCCAAAATACAAAGCTTTCAGTCAAATCAATCAGAAAATCCAGAGTTTGAGACAGTGTTGTTCTGATCAAAGCTTGGCCTTAGATGTCGCTGTCGTTTGTGATTCCGGTGTTGTTTTGTGTTTTGAGCGTGCTTCTAAGGCGCTCTCTAAACAGCTGGGCTTTGCCATCCAACAATTCTAGGTTGTACTGCGTTGTCTGTACTCCCAATGTTGATCTGTATTGATTATTTTTATGAATTTTTGTTTCAATTAAGGGTTAAAATAGAAAAATAAATCGTAGTTGGGATAGATTTTCCCTTTCTCAATTTTTCAATTTATTACTTAAAAATTAGTATACTTCCCACCCACCCACTTCACGTTATATACTATTCCACCCAAAAAAACACTTTACTTCTAAAACATGTTCAAGTTTTCTATTCTTACTACATTTAAATTTTTTATATTTGAAATTAGTTTTTCTAATTTTTAAATTTAATATTTTAGATCTAATTGTTAACACTATCAAATTTTTTCTATTAAATTCACATTTTAAAACTAAAAATATTGTCATATAATAAAAAATAATATTATAATCGACTTGAATTTAACAAACAACTTTAACGATATTAATAATTCTTAAAACTTTACCTTATAATTTTTATTTGAATAAAGTATTTAAACTAAATAATATTGAGGTACTAAATTATGTCTAGAATTAAAATTTAAAAGTTAAATATTAAATTTGAGCATATTATAAGTAAAAGAAAAAACTAAAAATTAACTATTGTTATATAATTTTGGAAAAAAAAAGTTATGCATTTGGACAAGTGTCAATTTATGAACAGTTTTTGTTATATAAAAAGAGATTATGTCATATTGCGTAAAAATTCAAAATTATATAAAAAGTATATTTATAAAAATTTGATATAAAAGTAAATAAAATTTTGGTTAAAATGATAAAGCAAAGTTGTTGAAAACTATAGTATCTTATGTTTAAATTTAATTATGCATGTAGCTTTTTTTTTTTTTTTATATAAAAGATATAAAAAATAAAAAATTATATAATTTATTTTGTAAAGAAATGATGTTTTAGTCCATACTCATTACCCAACTAGTTAATCCTCAATTGAATTGTGGTATTAGCTCAATCATTGATATAAATAAAATAATATGTCAATCGAACACTAATT
This sequence comes from Gossypioides kirkii, assembly GCA_005610355.1. Classification (NCBI taxonomy): domain Eukaryota; kingdom Viridiplantae; phylum Streptophyta; class Magnoliopsida; order Malvales; family Malvaceae; genus Gossypioides; species Gossypioides kirkii. Next base: position 35,549,272 of record CP032245.1, on the reverse strand, counting down.
AAATTAGAAAATAAATAAAATATCCATTTATATACAAATTAAGTTATATTATTATAAGAGTATTTTTTTGTCTTTTTTTAATTTTTTATAGAATCAACAAAAACTAAATCATTGTAAGTTTTGAATTCGTGGCATAATAAATTTTAAATATTTACAACATGTATGATTTGGTGGAACGGAATGTTTGTAATAAAATATTATTTTATGGTTGAATAAAATAATATTGCTGAATAGGTAAGTAATAGACTAAAATAAAAATTGTATTATCACAAAAAAATAAAAAATTTACATTTAGATTAAAAATAATATTTTATATTATTCATATCTTATAAAACTTTTAAATGTATTATATTTATTGATAAAATAAAACATTATTATAAACATAAATAATTTAAAATATAATAATTTTTAATGTAAAATAACATTTTTTATAATATATATAAAAGCATGAGTTTAGAAAAAAAATTAAATTGAAGAAAATATTTTTATTGTTAATTATATTATTAAATTGATATTAGAATAGAAATTTATTATTATTATTATTATTATTATTATTATTATTTGACAATAATAAAAGTAATATTGATTCAATATTAATAAATATGATTGTGTATTAACGTACAATTAATTAATTTGGTCATATCTTTTAAAAATTTTACTTAAAAATAACATAACATATTATTAATTAATAAAATTATAAATCTATAAAATCATTAAATATAATTGGATAAATTAAAATTAATAAAAATTCAAGTTTTTTAATTAAATAAATATTATTTTTATATAAATATAATTATATTTTAAATATGATTATAATTAATAATGTTAAAATCAATTTTTAATAGTTAATAAAAATTAGGGTAAAGGGGTATATAAGCCGCTAAACTTTTGTGAAAAAAATCAATTAAGTCCATCTGTGAAAACGCATTCAATTAAGCCCTCAAACTTTTAAATTACATCAATTAAGTCATTTGATCAATATTTTTCGTCTTTGATCGTTATAGCGGTGACGTAGCGTTAAAAGTATTAGCATGTCAGCAATAGTTGCTGACGAAGTAGTGTCACTTCAGCTACCAAATCAGTAAAAAATTAAGACATATATTTTTTTTGAAATGAATGAAACATGATTTCCTTACCTACTTAGGTTGCAATCAACAAATAATTCATTGAAGAATAGTTAGCCAGCCAGTCACGGTTCCCTGCTTAGATATGCAGACACTGGAATGTTATGCTCTCAAAGCCTCTGTTGCAGCCATTAGTGTATTTCATTTCCATGTCTGTAATTTGCTACAGGTTTCGTCGTTTTTATTATTTTTATCAATACCATAATGCATGCCTGCCCATATATACTTTAGAATCCATGCATGGTGTGTTCAGTAATCCAAAATATAGATTGATGAATGAGGTGTAGCTTTGGAATAGAATCCTAATTGTTACCTTCTATGGTTTCGAAATGACTAAATATATTTCATTTTAACAGGATGTGATGTGATAAATCCTGATCATGTTGATGTTGAATTTCAGTCTATTGGAGGATTGGAAGCCATCAAGCTGGCTCTCTATGAACTAGTGATCCTTCCCTTACGAAGACCAGAGCTGTTTTCACATGGAATGCTTCTTGTTCCTCAGAGAGGGGTTTTGTTATATGGACCCCCCAGGGACGGGAAGGACCATGCTTGCTAGAGCCATTGCAAAGGAGCCTGAGCTATTTAATTTATCAATGTGAGGATATCAGATCTGATGAGCAAGTGGTTTGGTGATGCACAGAAACTGGGTAAGTGTCATTCTGATAATACTAGAATTCCAGCCTGCTATTATATTTATTGATGAGCTTCATAGTTTTTTGAGACAGCGTCCTAATACAGATCATAAAGCAATGGCAAACATAAGCCCATCACAACTGGATGAAGCAATACTCAGGCGTCTGCCCCAGGCATTTTGAGATTGGAATCCCTGATCACAGGGAAAGGGCTGAGATATTGTCTCGGATTTTCTTATGCAAGTGTATACAATCTCTGACGAGTAATATAGTAATGAATATTAAAGCTATTGTCTCCAACTTTAAAACATAAATTGCAAATTTAAAAAACTCAACAAGTGGCTCACAGATAATTATTATCATTTAATCACACTTAGTATATTCAAAAAAAATTACAAAATTAACAAATGATAATTTGATATTTTTACAGTATTATGCACGGTAACAATATATGTATATATCATTACACATTTAGAATCAAAGAAATTAAACATGCGCCATTCAAATTTTATGTTCATTAATCACAACTTTTTAGAATTAACAATTAACTCAATTTATCCACTAATCCGAGTTATACATGCAGTGTGACAGACCACAATCCACATCGGATTCACTCGCCAAGGGTGCCCAGTGTGGACATTGCTTTTACGTAATTTGTTCCGGATTATTTCATGATATTTTCTTGATCATTTTAAATAACATAATTCAATCTTCTGTTTTTCCCCTTTATAAGACAGGCACTGGGGTACATACCATGAAAATTACAAGCTAAGCGCTAGAACAATGTTCCTTGAAAGCTATAAAATACAAAATTAAGAGCCTGAATAGCCATGAAAATCGAAATAAACAGAAACAGTAGCATTCATTCTTAGTCTTACCATTGAAAACATGAAACCCAATAATTGGAAGAGAAAACCAAGAGGAAATATTAGAATCTTATTGTGGGTTCTACAATATCCATACAAAATTAAAAGCGTAACAACAGTGAAACTGCGTAAAAAATAACCTACAAATTGTAATCAACCAACCAATATATATATTGAACAATCAACATTTTTTTTTGGGTAGAAAATGACAGTTTAAAGCAAAAACAAAATATTACATCAATTTATTAAGACATTGGCATGATCTAACGCAACCAAATCTCGAATAGACTGCGGAGGTTCTTCAAACCAATGCACCGCCGTGAAGCTCGTTGCTGTAAACTTGGTCATATGGTCAGATACTTTATTTTGCGATCGCGTTATGTGTTGAAAAACCACTTTCCAATTACGATCTAGCAAATTGTGAATAAGTCTTAACTCCACCATGCTATTATCCGTCCTTTTTCCAGCAAGAATCATTTCTATCAGTAGTGCATTATCACATTCAACTTCTAGCTGGCGATGTCCTTTGTCCCAAGCTAATATCAATCCTTCAAAAACAACTTTTGCTTCAATTTTAAATACTGCATCTTTTCCTATCAACATCGAAAAACCACCTATCCATTGTGCGTCTATAAATTGTAAGCTAAATTATATATTTAGATAACAATCGAAGAATCATCGTCATCATCAATCTCATCATTCTAGCAATAAATTTCTAATATGAAATAAGAATAAATAGTTAGATAATCAAATTGATAAAATGTTATAAAATTATAACAATAAAATGAGAATAATAATTACCCGTCGAAAATCCCTTAGCTCGCATCCACTCATCAAAACAAACAACGGCTTGAACCGTTTTTGGTTTAAGTGAAATCCTCAAAGGTGTGATACTTTTCTTCACCATGCTAAAAGCTTACTCGGAAGCAACAATCGATATTGGAATTGCCAAAAGATAACGAGCCAATAATGAAATCTCGCGATTTCGAATTGAGCTTTTACTCCAACAATCCAATACATCTATTTGACTATTCAACTCAAGCTCTGGTTCTTCCAAAAAAAATATTCAACTGTGACTTTTCACTCTTTATACTGGAGTCACTTAAGTATAATTTATAATCACCACTCTCATCATAATCTCCTCCCAAATTAGCCCTATTAACATTGAGTTGATGCAAATTACAATAACAGGATCATTATCTGAAACATTGGAACTCTCGATTAAAGATGAAGACGTGGATTTGGAGTTCTTAATATACTTATCAAACAAGAGTTTAAGATTGCTAAGAATGGTTTGCACAAATTTTGAAGCATGAGTATCATAGATTGTAGTAAAGCAATATTGCACATAACTTAACTTGTAACGAGGGTCTAAAATTGCAGCACATGACAATATCAAAGAATACTCGATCCAATATTTATTAAATTTATCTTGCATTTGCTTAACCATTGAAGTTAAAAAAGAATGAGGACCTTTGATTGTATCAAGAAAGACCTTATGAACCTTCCAAATATTAGATCTGGTGCCCTAAATATAGTATTTTCGTTTAAGTACACTTATAAATGTTCAAACAGATTGATTAATAAAATTATTTATAAATTACATTAATATTTTGTAAGAAAAAAAATTAAACCAAATTGCAAGATAACTAATTTCACAAATAATGAATAAATCAATCCTCGATAACGACGTCAAAAACTTGTCACGGATTTTCTTATGATGTGCAAGTATACAACAAGTAATATAATAATAAATACTAGAGTTATTGTCTCCACAGAGACTAATTTTAAAAGATAAATTGCAAAATTAACAAATGACAATTTGGAAAATAAATAAAAATCTGATCGAATTCAAATTAATATGCAACGAAATTTAAAAACAGTAACAAAAATTAATAGAAATGAATTGAAGACCTAGAATAATTATTTCCCCTAAACATGCAATTATTGGAAGTGATGTTGCGAGAATGCTACGACAATGCAACAGTTTATAAGCTTCTCTCGAAGTTACTATGTTCAATCCTATAACTAATATACGTCATTTTTCTTTCTTTCTCCCTTCTTCGGATCTTCTTCTTCTCAAACGTGCTCCTCCTAAAAATTGATTTTCTGTTCTTTTTGCACTCGCTCCCCCATCTATGCTCTGAAAGTGTGTATTTATATCTCCAAAAAGATTGTAGGCTAAGTCAACTCCCTTCCCTATCCTACTTTTTTGTCTTCTTGGGAGTATTTGGACCTTTACATTTTCTCATACCCTATTATTTTTAATCTTTGGTCATTATCAACACTTACTAAGAGCCAAGTTAAGCCCAAAAGCTGATGTGGCGTTCTTTAAGCGTGAGTTTCCTAATCTGTTCCCATCAAACTCGATGCTGCAGCATTGCTGTAGCATTGGGGTTTCAAATGTCGAAATTCAGCATATTTTTGTCTCTACCTTTTTCATGTTTTATCAGTCACCTTCAAGAATAAAATTTCAGATTGTCAATATCTAATTTGACAAAAATATATTATTAAAATAAAAATTTTAAAAATTAACTACTTAAAATAAACATAACTAAAGCAATTATAAAAACTCTAAATCATTTTTAACTTGATTGAAATATAAGCTTAAGATTAATAAAACAACTATCCTAGAGTTATCAGATACCAAAGGTGAATTTGAAGGGCGAGAGGGTTGAAGAAAGCTTCAACTTTGACTACATAGCCGGTTTGTGTGAAGGGTACATAGGTTCAGACCTTCTTGAACTCTGCATGAAAGCAGCAGACTTTCCAATTAGAAACTTACTAGATGAGGAGAAGAAAGGGAAACCACCTGGAGTAAATACATTTTTAATAGTTCTTTGAAGAATCTCACTCGGAATATTAAACCTGAATAATCTGGAGTAAGGCTTATCACATACTGATTTGGAGAAACCCCTTACTACTTCAAGGAAGACCAGGGTTGCTGCAAATGGATATAGTCGATTAAGTTCAGGGTTATCTGGACAGTCAAGGCAGAGGGAATCTAATGAGTATCAGGTCCAAGCTGCAATTAATTAATGAACTCTCCAAGCTTGTAGTTCCTCACATCATTAGCCTTCAATCAGATTCCCAGGACGCCTGAAATTCTCATCTTTATACTCAAATTCTGCTACACTAACACAATCTTGTGTTCTGTCTGTAATATCCTGCCCAAAAAATTAGAATTTTTTTCCCTGGCATGTCAACTTGTTAACATTTGAGGTGACTCTGAGGGGGGAAAACACTTGAGGTGACATCGTGTATAAAGCTTGTGATGGCAGCTTTGGAAAGGATTTATCACAAGATTTATGGTAGAAGTTACAACCACCTCAAAAGTGGTCCCCCATATAACATCCCAACTTTCCATTTACCTTTTTGGTGCCTGGCCCCCATTCCCCACCCCATAGTTTTAGATGCTGCAATTGCAGTGAAGCTTTTGCCAAAGTGAGCAGTGGTAGTATATTAAATTCTATTTGATATTTGGGATGTTATATGGTGGACCACATTTAACATGGGTTTGCTTGATCTGAAAGAAGAAGATGGGTGTAATCATTCTGGGGTTAGGTAGTGGGGATTCAAGCAATAATAATATAAGTTGAATGCATGTTTAACTCATCATGACTAGGTTCTTTTCAGATTCTTACTTTGTTGATAGGATGCAACAGGCAGGATAATAATGCATGTTTCCCTCATCTTTGCTAGGTTCCAACAGCCAGGAATGATTGCCGTGTAAACAAGAATTTGTTCTTTCTTTGAACCACCATAAATACATAAGTAATTGGTGAATCATTTGGCATATCATTTGACATTGATTAAGATGAGTTTTGGGGCAAATGCAAATTTTATGAATAATAATACTGAAATTTGTTAATTATTTTTTGTTTTTCAGAACTCCATTCGTCTGTTTGTATTGGACATGGATAAACATAGAATGAACATTGAAAAGTACTAAAAGTGATAAAAGAAGAGCTTACTTGTTCAAAACTACTTACAGGAAAAGCCAATTGACTTTCCGGCTTGCCTTTCAACCCCCCACATTCCCCGCTTCTCTTTTTTTGCTTTTTTTAATTCCTTCTTTGAAAACTTCAAAATCTTTCTCTCTCTTAGTATTTATTGAAAAATGTTTTTTAATATTTTATTTTTAAAAAAAACTAATTAATTGTTACCGTGCATATGTCAAAAGATATTAATTTTTCTTTTATTTTTTAAAATGAATATCTTAAGTTTCAAATTATATTCATTTAAATGAATATTTTTTCCGTAAAATTAAAGAGAGAAAAACCATCATGCTTCTTTTTTTAATAACCATTATGCCCATTTTAAATGCATATCTTAAGTTTGAAATTATATATTTTTTAAGTAATATAATGTGATTTAAATACGTTAGCTCTGGTTTGATTTTTATTTAATTAGTTTGGAAATTTAGAGCCTTGAATGAGTAACTTGTAAAATATTTGACCCCAAATGAAGAAAATGAAATGATGTTTGAAAACAAGAAAACAAAAAATAAACTTCATTTCTTATGGATTAATCAGCAAAAAAAAAAACTTTTATATATATATATATATATATTGGATGAAATACAATAATAGGATCAGACCCGAATAACGAATATGAAGTTGAAGATTCTCTCACCTTGATAACTTTAAACAACATAACAAACAATGCAGAATTTAGGGGAATTAATGAATATAAAATTAAACTGCAACCAACCTACCTTCACGGAAAAATCAAAGCCCATTTCCAGCAGTCAATAACATTGAAAATGACTGCCAAAACTTGCACCCCATCATTCATATTATTCCCCCTTACAGAGTCATAAGTCCAAAACTCTGTGCTCCTCGTGCCTTTGACCCTATCTTTGAAGTCTCCCTTTGCCGGCTCGAGCCGATTTACACCCCAATAAATGACATCTCCCTTTCTCCTTTCTTAAATAATCTCCATGTTTGCTTCTTCTCCTTCCAATACCATCTTTGATCCCAGATGGTAAACATGATGGTCCTCATACCCTTTCTACTTGTGGGTTTGTTTCTGATTCTCCGGTTTTTGTTCAAAACATCCTTCTTACTCATCCTCCTCAAAAAATTCCAGTCTTTGGAAGATTGGCTTCATGTTCACCAATTGTATAGAGTCCCGCAGTTTAACCATCTTTTCCAGGAAAACGAGCTGTATGTCAAGGTTTCAGCCTATCTCAATTCTCTCCCTTCCTTAGAAGACTCTGATTTCACCAACCTTTTCACTGGTTCCAAGTCCAACGATATCCTTCTTCACCTCGACACCGACCAGACAATTCGGGACGTGTTTCTCGGCGCCAGAGTCACCTGGACCCTCGAGAAATCTGAAAATGGTGGAGCAAGGGTGTTGGTATTGAGGCTCAGGAAGAACGATAAGCGTAGAATTCTACGTCCTTATCTGCAGCACATACTGTCTGTTGCTGGTGATATTAGTCAAAGGAAGAAAGAGATTAAGTTGCGGATGAACGTTGACAGCCCATCATCAGGTGAGAATGGGCGGTGGAGATCGGTTCCGTTTAACCATCCGGCGTCGTTTGATACTCTTGTAATGGACGTTGATTTGAAGAACAAGGTCAAAGCTGATCTCGAAATGTTCCTCAAGTCCAAGCAGTTTTATCACAGACTAGGCCGTGTTTGGAAACGGAGTTATCTTCTATATGGCCCATCCGGGACCGGAAAGTCCAGCTTTGTAGCGGCCATGGCTAGATTCCTCACCTTCGATGTGTACGACATCGATTTGTCAAAGGTTTCAGACGAGTCTGATTTGAAGATGCTGTTGCTACAAACTACGACTAAGTCAATGGTCGTGGTTGAAGATCTTGATCGTTTCTTAATGGAGAAATCCAAGAATGTGAGCTTGAGAGGGATATTGAACTTCATGGATGGAATCATATCTTGCTGTGGGGAAGAAAGGGTGATGGTGTTCACAATGAACAGCAAAGAGGAGGTCGATGAAGCGTTGTTGAGGCCTGGGAGGATTGATGTTCATATACAGTTTCCATTATGTGATTTCCCTTGTTTCAAGCATTTGGCAAACAATTACTTGGGTGTGAAGGAACACAAACTGTTCCCTCAGCTTGAAGAGATATTCCAGGGAGGGGCTAGTTTAAGCCCTGCTGAGATTGGGGAGATCATGATGTCAAACAGGAGCTCGCCAACTCGAGCGCTGAAATCAGTGATGACGGCAATGCAAACAAATGCGGGTGGTAAAAGCAGAAGAGTGAGCGGGGAGGGGGCAGAGGAAATGGGGGGCGGTGAACAGGGGGGATTGTTTAGCAGGGAACATTCAGTACGAGATTTTCGAAAACTATATGGATTATTAAAGATGGGAAGTAGAAGAAAAGATGAGCCCTTGGATCTGGGTTCAGTTGATAAAGATGGCTCAAATTAAGAGCTTGTATTGTATTGTAACCAAATTACAAAATCAATCAAACATTTATTTTATTTTTTCATTTTGGTTTTTGTAAAACACCCTTTTCAGGGATAAGTCAATTAAGCTTTTTCTTTTTGTTTTGTTTTTCCTTGGTAAGCGCACTGCTCTGTTTCTTGCTTTTTCCCCTTGGCTGAATTCATTTATTAGGCAGAGCAGAGCTCATCTTTCTCCATTTCAATCATTTTGTATGCATTTTTCTAGAACCCAAAGACTTTCATCACTTTGAATAGGTTGAATTTTACTAGGCAAATTTTTGTTTGGATAACTAAATAAAAAAATTACAATTTGATTATTGAATTTTTTGAAATATATCATTTGAGTTGTTAAGTTTTTTTAGAAAAAAAAAGTTTTATCAGCGAATTTTAAGTGACGATTCGAGAATCGATATAGTAAATGAATATTCATAAACGAATAAAATAACATACTTTAAATCCAAATCAATTTACAGTTGATGTCAAACATCAAGCCAATACCGGTTCGTTTATCTATTACTTGTAAGTAACATACTGGATGTCATATTATTTGACTTTATAGTAATAGATTTGAAGGTTGTGCAATGAAGTTAAAAAGTTTGAACAAGTTTTTATTCTCGTTAACCTCTAGATTTCCATAGAACCCCACTTCGAGGGAAGTGAAAATTGAAGACTTGGTCAAATAGGTTGTTGTTGAATGTGTGAGCCAGACTTAATGTCATTCTGATTTGGTGGACGAATTTAATGCATAAGGTTGAACATTTAAGAGGTACCCAGCAAATTAAAAAGTTTTTTTTTTCCCTCCTCTCTCGTATGAATGTAACATGACGATTTTTAATTTTATTTTTTAATATAATACTTAAATAAAATTAAAATAAAAAATAATATGTTTCAACATATTCAAACCTACATTCTTTTTTATTAACAATAATGTTAATATTAATTAAACTAAGATTCAATCAACAAAAGATATTAATTTTTAATTCCACAATCAATTTTTAATCGCGAAATGAACTCGGGACAGGTATTTTTACTTGTTTTGTATGGGCTCATTCTGGCCTGCACTATCGTATTGTTAAAAAATGGATAAATTCCTTGAGTGATCACTCAACTTTCGGGTAGGTTTTATTTTGGCCATTCAATTTTAAATTAAATTTCATCATCAATATTTTTATAATTTAAAATATTTAATGGGAAGCTGATGTAAACTTTTTTTATTGATCTAATAATAAATTTAGCTCTTTAATATTTATAAATTTTACCAATTTGATCCTAAATTTAAAAGTTTAACAAATTTACCCCTCAATGTTTACAAAATTTATCATTTAGTTCTAATTCTAAAAATTTCAATAAATTTAACCTAGAATATTTACAAAGTTTTTCAATTTAATTCTAATTCTAAAAATTAAAAAGAGAAAAAAGCATTTAAAAAATATCATTTTTGGATAAAAATGAGTTAAAAAATCTAAAAAGCATTTTTAAACTTTTATAATTAGAATTAAATTCACTTTTAAATAAATTTTATCCAAAAATTATTTCTTTATAAAAATATATAAAATGATTTTTATATTAAGAAAGTTAATGCAATTTGGAAAAGAAAATAATGAAGGAAAGAAAAGGGACTCGGAATATGGATGGTGATATAACGGGATGGTCGACAATGGCGGTTGAAGAACGAACGAGAGCTTTCACTGTTGAGATCGTCACCATCCCTTTTCGCAGCATAAATCTCTATTTTTTTATTAATTTTTTAAATTTAAGACTAAATTAATAAAATTTATAAACATTAAAAAATTAAATTTATTATTAACCCAATATAATATCCGTACTATCTTTCCTTTAACATAATTAAAAATTTAAAAAATTGAATGACAAAAATAGATTCATTCAAGTAGTTTACCTCAAAAAAATTAAGTAACATTTAAGAAATAAAATTTAGATTTGGGTTACAAAATTTTAAATTCGAAAATCATCATTTACAAATTTATGATTTCTAAATCATTTGTTTAAAATTCAAGATTTTGAATTAATTCAAATTTAAAATTGAATCTCAACTTTCAAAATCGATATTTTTCAGAAATATTATAAAATTATTTGAGTTAAATCGCTTCAAAACATTTGCATTTAAATTCCATCAAAGAATTAAAAAAATAAATAAATTATAATTAAAAATATAGAATTTTTAAGGTATAATTGCAAAAAAAGCCCTCAATTTTTGAGGGCTTTTAGATATATACCTCTAACCTTTTTTTTATTGACACTCTCAACGTTATGGTTTTTTTTTTTTAAATTAATTTAGTTTTAAAGGTCAACGTGAGTTGACCGTCAGTCAAATGCTAGGTCATCGAAATAGTCTATGTGAGATACCATATAAGCATAATGATGTCATCGATGACATCATTAAAATAATTTTTTTTAAGTTCTCAATTTTTTTTATTTTAACATTTGAAAGCTATTATAGATATTTCCCAGTTGAAAGAGCAATCAGGGTATAGAGTCGAACAAAAATGTAAACTTTAACGAAAAGACCGACAAAAACCCATTTTTGGTTTCTTAGTGTACCCTCAACAATGTAGCGCAAAATTAAAATCCTAAAACCATGTGTCCTCTCCATAGTAATAACAAAAGAATGCTTAGATAGGATTATCCTTAACAGTTGTTTATTATTCAAAAGCATACCAAAAAAAAAAACAGAATCTTCAAGAGTCCCAAACCATGAGCCAAGAACAGAACCAACCTTCTCCTGTTGTTGCTCAACCAGATTGTCGTCCTCCATTCAATCCCAGTCGAAGTACCATTTTTCCTTTGTTATTTTTGCTTTTGGGGTTTTCTTTCTTTTTCCGTTTAAGGGTTTTGATCTTTGTGCTTAATATTTTCATCTTTGTTTCTCTTTTTGTAAATTTGGGTTTCTATTGGTTTATGTTCTTTGATTAAAAAAGAGTGATCTTTATAGGTATCGTTGAGTAAGATATATATTTTTTTGTTGGAAAAGTTTTGTGTTCAAAGAGTTGTGTAATCAATTGTGATTTGTGAATTGTGTTTACAGTACTTGAATAGCTTTGATTATTTGTAGAAATTATTTGTTGGTATAATGGTACTATGTGAAAGACTAAATTCTATTGCTTTAACCTAAATATTGATCTCTATCTATCTAGTTTTTTCTATTTGAGAAATTATCATTTAGTGCATTCCATTTTATGCTAAGCACTTTTTGTTTCACCATCTCTTAAAAAGTATGCATGTTTATGCAGTGATTGACATTATTAAGAGGAAGGCATTAATAAAAGAATTAGTTGCCAATAGAGACTGGGAATGAAGTGAAGGAAGTGAATAAAAATGAGTGTTTGGAAAGAGAAAGTCTAAGAAAATCTGGGAAAACAATTAGAATAGAAAAGAGGAAGAAAGAAGAAGAGAGCGAAAAGATGAAAAAAAAAAATGATGATGTTATCGATGATGTCATTATGTTTATGTGGCGTTTTACATAGGAGTGAGCATTCGATCGAATCGAATGAAAAAATTTCGAGTTAATCGAGTTTTCGAATCTTATTTCATCATCCTAACTCGATTTGAAATTTTTACAAATCGAGTCGAGTGTGATAGAATTCGAATCGAATCGAATCGAATATATTTGTTCGAGTTAAATTAAAAAAAATTAATTTGGTATTGTTTAATTTTATGTAATTTTTTTAAAAATATTTTTATTTAATTTAGGGTTTTTTAAGAAGAGAAAATTGATTTTAGGTTTAGCTTATGAGTTTTTTTTTAAGAACGAAATTATATTCGTGTAAAGTAAAAGGTAAAAAATTAAAAATATTTGGGTTTAGTTTATGGATGGGTTTTAACCTTTAGGGAAAAAAATTGGGTAAGATAAAAAGTTCGAGCTTTGGAGGAAAATGGGGTAAAGTAAATTGGACCTGGATAATATAAATTTAAAATTAAAAATAATATAGTTTTATTCGGTTTATTTGAATTATTTGAGTTATTCGAATTCGAAAATTCAACTCAATTCAAATTCAAAATTCGGAAAAAAAATTCAACTCGATTTGTTTAACTCGAATAACTCAATTCGAATATTTCGAATTTCAAATTTTTTTTCAAATTTTTCGATTCGAATCGAGTTTTCCTCATCCCTAACACCACATAGACTATTTCGGTGACCTAGCATTTAACTGACAATCAACTCACGTTGACCATTAAAACTGGACTAATTTCAGAAAAAATGATAATGTTGAGAGTGTCAATAAAAAAAAGTTAAGGGCATATATTCAAAAGCTCCCAAAAATTAAGGGCTTATTTTACAATTATGTCAATTTTTAAAGATCAAGATTACAACTTTTGTAACAAATACTAATTCATATTTTATTATAAAACTAATGGAGCTATAAAAAAATTTCTACAAAACCACCGTATAACAATTATGTCTTTTTATTACATGACATATATTTATTATTAGTTTTTTTTTTTTTACAAAGCCATCAAATAATAATCGTTTTATAATAATTAATACTAATTTAAGGTAGTTTGGTTACCTTGAGATGGTCGTTAGATAAGTTCGGCGATGGAAGTGGAGGGCGGTGGGGACAAACGCAGTGGGCAGATGGTGTTGGATGAAACAAATGAGAATAAACAATGTGTTTCTAAATCATGGTAATTGGTATATATTGATATCGATCATATTAATTGATACGTATTGTCCTAATCTTAATTTAATAACATAATTTACCACACCGTTACGTAATTAATAACAGTTAACAATTTAGTGATTATATGCAATAAATCGATATCCTTAGTAACCACGGATAATGTTAATAGATATATACTAATTTACAAAAGTTTGGTGATTACGATATAACTTAAACAATACTAATTTATCCTAAATTTTATGGTTATTGCACTGTGGTTTTCATTATTCGTATGAACATTCAACATCCATCAATAATATTTAATTTTACAAAAAAAAGCAAATAAATTGAATATGTATGGATGTTATGTAAACCTGGCGTCATAGGTTGGTTCAGTGCTCAAGTTTAAACTAATTTAAGATGCAATCTTCGACGGTAGCTAAATTTGAGTTTAAACATCCATAGATTAAGTAAAAGAAAGAGTAATAATAACATTATTTTCCATATCAAGTGTTGATGAGGTTGGGGGAGAGAGTCAGAGCAGCCTACCACGTTTGGCATCAGCAGAAGCAGCTTCAAGGTCGCCCAGGAAGAAGAGGATTTTATCCAGAATCCCTCGACAGGGTTCCTCCACATGATTGGATGTTGTGCTGGACTCGCACTCTTTCACCCCTTTCCTTTTAATCCTTGAACCCAGGTAGCGTTGGATTTTACCTTGATGTACAAGAAGGTAATCTCCCCTTTCTCTGATTATCTTCAGCCCCCTACATACATATCATCAATTAGGAATGACGATAAATGGATTAGATTAAAGGTAATATAGAGTACAACTTACAATCCAACTCGATCACATCGGTCTTGTGTCTCGTAAAGATGTTTCCATGATGTGGATTCTAAGGGCTGAGGGGCAAAAAATGCAGCTTCATCCACTCCCCATCTTTCTCTGAATAGGTTACACCATAGCGTGTTATCCGAACCCAACACTTTCCATTTCCTGCAGACTTTACAACCCCAATTCTCAGAATTTCATAACCCAAAAATGGAAAACCCCACAAATTTAGGCGCTTGATCCACAATTCAGGAAATCAAGCAAACCTCTCATCTTGAATTTGAGATAAAAATCAATCAATCTAAACCCCAAAAGGAAAATAAAATTGTAGGCTAACCTTGTAGAGCAGAAGCAAGGTTCTGATGATCCAAGAAACAGAAAATCTTAAGACAAATATCAGAAGGCAATCTCTCCATTTTCTCTTTTTTCGTTTTTGTCAAATACAACTAAGGATCCAAAGACAGGCAATCGTCTTTGGAAGATTGAAGGGACAAGAGAAGAGAGAGAGAGAGAAGCTGCCTTTTTTTAGGCTAATTTATCAAAATAACCCAAAAATTTTGATTATTTACGAAAATAACTCAAGTTCAAAAATATACACCAAAATGACCTGAAATGAACAGTAAAATGTGAACAGAACCCGGTCAATAATTGGTGTCAGACATAAAAGTTTGTGTTTGTCAGTGTTAGTCATGCATGGCTGACACGTGTCTATTTTTTTTAAATACGATATTTTCTTGATATATGAAAATACGAGAATATGAAAAAAAAATTTGGGACCCTTTTTTATTAGAAAAAAAATTCAAAATTTTTGGGTGTTGTCCATCAAATGGCCGACACTCCTTTTTCTCGAGAAAAAAAATTCAATTTTTTTTGTGTTAGTCATTGCATGGCCGACACCTCCTTTTCTCGAAAAAAAAATTTTAAATTTTTTTGGTGTTGGCTATTGCATGGTTGACACCCCCTTTTTTCGAGAAAAAAATTCAAATTTTTTTGGTGTTGGCCATCAAATGGCCAACACCCACTATTTCAATTTTTTTTTTTACATTTTTGGGTGTTAGCCATTTTTCTCGGATTAAAAAATAGCAAATTTTGCAATTTTTTTGGTGTTGACCATTACTTTCCCTCATTCTCTATAAATAGTGTTTAGTTTTTTAATTTTGAATTAAGTAATAAATATTTCTCTCAAAATAACAAGAAAATAAGAGTCTTTTATTTTTTATCATTAGATGAGTATTTTGTTCTGGAGGATAGTTTTAAAGTGTATAATCGAATTTCGAGGTTGAACTATATACTATCATGCAATGGCCAACACCAAAAAAATTTAAATTTTTTTCTCGGGAAAAAAAGGGGTGTCGGCCATTTGATAACCAACATAAAAAAAATTAAATTTTTTTTCTCGAGAAAAGAGGGGTGTCAGCCATTTGATGGCCAACACCAAAAAATTTGAATTTTTTTCCTCGAGAAAAGGGGGCAAAAAAATTTAAAATTTTTTTCTCGAGAAAAAAGGGGGGTGTCGACCATTTGATGGCTAACACCAAAAAAATTTAAATTTTTTTCTCGAGAAAAATGGGTGTCAGCTATGCAATAGCCAACACAAAAAAAAGTTAAATTTTTTTTCTCGAGAAATAGGGTGTGACGACCATTTGATGGCCAACACCCAAAAATATAATTTTTTTTGAAATAGGGGGTGTCAGTCATTTGATGGCTAACACCCAAAAATTTTGAAATTTTTTTCTAACAAAAAAAGGGGTGTCGGCCATTGCATGGCCAACACCTCAAAATTTTTTTTCATATTCTCGTATTTCCGTATATAAATAAAATACCGTATTTAAAAAAAATACACACGTATCAGCCATGCATGGCCAACACTGACAAACACAAACTTTTATGTCTGACATCAATCATTGGTCGGGTCCTGTTCACCTTTTACTGTTCGTTTCAGGTCATTTTTGTGTATATTTTTGAACTTAGGTCATTTTCGTAAATAATCAATTTTTTAGGTTATTTTGGTAAATTAGCCCTTTTTATTATGTGGAAATTATGAAGCTACTATTCTCAACTCTCTCGACCTTAAAAACTGGCTAATTTACCAAAATAACCAAAAAAATTTGATTATTTACGAAAATAACTTAAGTTAAAAAATATACACCAAAATGACCTGAAATGAACAGTAAAAGGTGAACAGGACCTGGCCAATGATTGATGTCAGACATAAAAGTTTGTGTTTTTCAGTGTTGGCCATGCATGACTGACACGTGTGTATTTTTTTAAATATGATATTTTCTTGATATACGAAAATACGAGAATATGAAAAAAAATTGAAGTGTTGGTCATGCAATAGCCGACTCCCCTTTTTTGTCAGAAAAAAAAATTTAAAATTTTTGGGTGTTGGCCATCAAATGGCTGACACCTCTTATTTTCAAAAAAAATTACATTTTTGGGTGTTGGCCATTTGAATTTCACGAGAAAAAAAATTTAAATTTTTTTGGTATTGGCCATTGTATGGGCGACATCCCCTTTTCTTAAGAATAAAATTTTAATTTTTGTGGTGTTAGCCATCAAATGGCCGACACCTCTATTTTTTCTCGAGAAAAAAATTTAATTTTTTTTTGTGTTGGCTATCAAATAGTCGACACACCCCTTTTCTCGAGAAAAAAATTAAAATTTTTTTTGTGTTGGCCATCAAATGGTCGACACCCTCCTTTTTTCTCGAGAAAAAAATTCAAATTTTTTTGGTGTTGGCCATTGCATGACAATATATAGTTCAACCCCAAAATTCGATTGTACACTTCACAACTATCCTCCAGAACAAAACACTTATCTAATGATAAAAAATAAAAGACTCTCATTTTCTTGTTATTTTGAGAGAAATATTTCTTACTTAATTCAAAATCAAAAAACTAAACCCTATTTATAGAGAATGAGGGGAAGTAACGGCCAACACAAAAAAAATTGCAAAATTTGCTATTTTTTTAATCCAAGAAAAATGGCAAACACCCAAAAATGTAAAAAAAAAATTGAAATAGGGAGTGTCGGCCATTTGATGGCCAACATAAAAAAAATTTAAATTTTTTTCTCGAGAAAAGGGGAGTGTCGGCCATTTGATGGTCAACACCAAAAAAATTTGAATTTTTTTCTCGAGAAAAAGAGGGTGTTGGTCATTTGATGGCCAATACCAAAAAAATTTGAAATTTTTTCCACGAGAAAAGGAGGTGTCAACCATGCTTGGCCAACACTAATAACACTCAAAAATTTTGAATTTTTTTTTTCTGACAAAAAAGGGGTGTCGGCCATTGCATGGCCAACACCTTAATTTTTTTTTTATATTTTCGTATTTTCGTATATCAAGAAAATATCGTATTTAAAAGAATACACACGTGTCAGCCATGCATGGCCAACACTGACAAACACAAACTTTTATGTCTGGCATCAATCATTGGTCGGGTCCTGTTCATCTGTTACTGTTCATTTCAGGTCATTTTGGTGTATATTTTTGAACTTAGATCATTTTCGTAAGTAATCAAATTTTTTGGATTATTTTGGTAAATTAACCTTAAAAACTAAAAGGTTCCCGCTCCAAAGGACAGGCCACGTAGGGGATAGGGACAACGTACTTTCTAGGATAGCGAGTGTCATATACTAGGCTGAGTGAGGAGCGTGTTAAAAGTGGAGTTGGACAAGTTGCAGTGAGAAGTAAGGCGAATGTTCTTGTTTTACCGCGAAAATTGTAACCATGTGGAGTAATTTTTTTCACTAAACTCTCCCTATTACTCTGTCTTAGGTGTCTAACGTGAATTTATTTTCGCCACCAGTCGGGTAAAAGTATAGGAAGTATCTGTGTTGCATTTCTCTGTTTTATTGAATGATGGATAAATTAGTTTTATATATTTTTAAATTTATAAATTAATCTTATTTGTTAGATGATAACATGGTTGTGATGGACCAATCAACAACTAACATGTGTCGATTATTTTTCCCTTATAAAACTCTAGCCTAATGACATGTTGACACGTGGTAATATAATGTCTTAAAAAGTAAACACCATTTTAAAATCTAAACTATTGAAAAGCATTAAACACAAGAGATCTGATCTAATTGTAGTATTGGAAAGAGTCATAGTGAAGAGCAGCCTGGACGGATCTCATAAACCAACCCAACCATGTTACAATTTTGTATTATACCCCCATCAAATATCCATTTTTAACAATTTATGACGAAATGATTTTAACTAATCCACTATTTAATTTTATTTTTTAAAATATATTTTATAATAAGTTGAAATTATATTTAAAAATTCAGGCTATCCAATCGTGATTCAGGGAAACCACAGGTTAAGACTTAAGATTGTAAAGTCAACCAGCCTTATTATGGTTGAAGTTATAGTTTAAGGGTTTTATATATATATATATATTAACTAATAAAATTTTAAAAAACAAAGGGAAATATTTAGACATTAATGGAGCTTTTAAAGTACTCTACAAGTGGATTGCCGTGATGACAATAGTTGTATAGGTATGGTAAAATACTCAAAAAAAAAAAAAAAAGTAAACTACTTAATTGGTTATCTAATTTTTAGAGTGTTTTCATTTTAATCACTTAAAATTGAATTTTTGTAATTTCGTTACTTTATTTTTAAGGCGTTTTAATTTTAATCACTCAATCATTAAATCTCTAACAGCAATTAACTGTACACGCCACATGATGTTCACAATTTCATTTTAATCACTCAACTTAGGTTACTTTCATTTTGATTATCCAACTTCTATTTTAGTATAAACTAAAACAATGCTTTAATTTTTCATATATATACATATTATAACAATTTTATGTTTTAATTTTTATTCCTCATAACTAAAGTATAAATTATATTCATAATATTAAAAATATTTTATATTTCAAAAACTTTATATTTTTTAGGCTTAATCTACAAATTGGTAACTAAACTATACCCTTTTTCTATCTTGGAATTTTTTTTGGTTATAAGGGGTCCTTAAACTACTTTTTTTTTCCCAAATTAGTACCTCAGCTAGTGAAACTGTTAAAGTATTTTTTTTTAAATGCTTAACTAATAAATTGACACATAAACTATGTTTTTTTTTTTATTTTGTTACCTAAATATTTTTTGATATAAGTGGTACTTAAACTATTTTTTTTTTCAAGTTGGTGCTTCTATTAGTTCAATTGTTAGTCAAACAAATCTATTTAAAAAAAATAGCCAATTAAAAATTGCCATGTAGCAAAAAAAAGACAAAAATATTATTTTCTTTTTAAAAATTAAAAAAATGGAGAAATTCAGTTTAATTTACTTGTATTGGCTAGAAAGTTAAAGGTTGAATCTCTATCTCTGGATTGATTCTTGGTACAATTGGTTCGATCCATTTCTAAATACACTGGTTTTGATCAATGAAAGAAATTTTTGAATCTTGTCAAGTTGAGCAAGTAGCTAGTGAAGTTCAAAAATAGAATTAATCATCGACATCTCGACCTCATGGTCAATTTCGAGCATTGCTAGCATTGTTAAACATTATAAAGGAAGAAAAAAAAGAATATATATATATATATATATATATATATATATATATATATATATATATATATATATATATATAGAGAGAGAGAGAGAGAGAGAGAGAGAGAGAGAGAGAGAGAGATAATGTAAAAGAAAGGATTAAAAACAAAATTTTAAAAGTTTATATGACGTGACGATCTATTATCGGCTGAAGTTTTTTAACGGTTTATAATATTTTTGTGTAAAATGAGGTAATAGAAGGATAATTGGATAAATTTGATAAAAATGTTGATTTTAAAAATATTTAGGATTTTAGGCTTTTTTTCCATATTTAGGAACTCAAGCTATACAAGTCAACATGTCCACACTTGGGGGCAACATTGAGAACAAGACTTAATTAACACATTTATTCATTTTTTTTATAAACTTACAAAAAAGAAAACAAACAAACAAACAATTTGTTCATTTTTTATTACTTCTCATTTTTTTGGTAAATTGTAAATATTGATATACTATTGATGTAAAAAAAAGTAGAATACAATATAAACATTTTTTTTCATTTTTTCACAAATTGTAAAAAAAAATAAGTATATACTATTTATATGAAAAATACAATAGAATACAATAGTCAATTTTTAAATTTTTTTTGGACTGTAAATAAGTATATTCAATGGCAAAGCCAGGGGCTAGCAGGGCCTGATTCTCCCTAAAATGAATTTTTTTTCATTTAGACCCTTTATAATTTATAAAATTTTAAATTAATAATGGTAAAATTGTACTTTTGCCTCCCAAAATAATAAAAATTTGATTTAATCTTTTAAAAATTATAAAGATATAGACTATTAAAATAGTAAAATTGTATTTTTACAATCATAAAAATATATAATTTAATTTCGACTCCTCCAAAAATAATTTTCTAACTCCACCACTGAGTATATTATTGATGTATAATACAATAGAACAATTTTTTCTATGTAATTGGAATAATTACAGTACAAATGAAAAAAAAAATGTAATGCAATACAATTTAAAAGTTAACAAAGTAAATGATGATTTACAAGATAAAAATTTTAAATAAAATCATCGGCGTCGTCGAGCAGAATGTGTGCCACAATCCGATGAGTGTCGGTTATAAGAAAGATTTCTTCTTAGTTGGGGTTTTGACTCCTCATCTTTTTCATCTTCATCTTCACCTTGAGCTCCATCTTCATCTCATTCCTCCATGCTTGAGTGCCATGTCATCCTAGGTTATCATTGTATATCGTTGGTTTTAGTATCAGGTGGTTGCGAATATGAGCCACTTTGGTAGAACAATGATGCTAGGGACACTGAAAGCGCACCTTGTAGAACGTGCTTTCTGCCACCTTAGCTGAAAACGTATCCTGTAAGACACATTTTTTATTTCTCTCTCCAAAATCGACTTATATCTCTACATATCAAAAAATCGATCTAAAACCCTAATTATTTTCTAAAAATGACATATATTGCTAATTTACCTAGAATAATTAGATACCACTTGAGACAAAAAAAATTAGGTATCAACTTGGAAAAAATGAATATTCTTTAGGTACTAATTTTTAGATATCAATTTGTGGATAAAGCCTATTTTTTAAGTTGTTTATATCTTCCAAATATTGTCTCATCAATAATTTTAATTAATATATTATTATTTAAATAATAATGATTTTATAAAACATATGAACAACTTGTGTATTGTATTAAATAGAAAACTAATTATCTAACAAAACTTAAAAAAAACTCATAATAATGTCGATTTAGTCTTAACTTAATTAGCATGGATATTATTATCAATATAGGAGTATGTGGGTTCGAGTATGCCGAAGCGTATTATCCTCCTATTTATGGGTTGGAGAGGGGTCATGGGTAATTCTAAGTATTGTGTCAAAAAGAATAAATATAATCAAAACCTATAATGAGATTAATAAAAAATAATAATAGTAATATATTTCCTTTAGCTAGGGTTGAGAGAAAAAAATACGACTCGAGCAGTAGTATTTGGACAATTTATGAAATTCAATTATAAAAATTACAGTTACCCGAAGCCAAACTGAATTCTAATTTTATTTAATTTATAATTAATGTCAATTTTTATTATATAAAATAAATATTTTATATTTAAAGTAGTGAAAATAATTTAAAAGTTTTTGAAAATTTATTATTATTTTAAAAATATTTTGAAAATTTTATCATATAATATTAAAAAATTATAAAACAAAATTGACTTTGTGAAAATAAATCTAAAATTTCAAAACTAAAAATTAATATGAACAATCAACAACCAAATCAAGCCTAAGCAAATTAGGATAAACGATTCAGAAAACCGAACCAATATCACCCTTAGCTGGTTTGGAACTAAGGTTAGTTGCGCATATCACGCTGTACGTTGGGCGCGCGTGTCACCTACGGTGACCCTTTTCTTCAACAAGACACTACAAAGTGTAATTATCTTTGACTCCAGGATATTTTCAGGAAACTAGTAAATCTCAAAAATCATAATCCTCCCCTTTCATTTAAGACCCATTTTCTTCCATGAAGCCCAGCTCTCACTCTAAAAGGTCAGGTTAGTGTTAATTACGAATGAAATTTTATTATCCAGATCAAATGCAATTAATTATAAAATATATATTTGTTGATTTCTCAAGAATCTTATGTTTGATTGAGTAACTATTGAAAATTCTAGTTTTCTGTCGCACTCTGAAGAAAAGAATTTGAACATTTCCCAGATTTTAAACTCAAGAATAAATAAATAAAGAAGGACCATCTTTTCATTTTACACCTCAGATCCTCATCCATTTCAATTAGTCAATTGGATTTCTTGTCTTATTTTTTCTTGAAGTGGGGTAGCTTAGTTCCTATTGTAGTTATTAATACCAATCCTGTCTTTGTCAGATCCATTTCTTTAATCGGAATTAATAGTATCTTCCCTCTCCTTGCAGTCCACTTTGGTTTAATCTTGCACGCAAATGCTTAAATTAATTTCTTAAAAATACTTCCATTGCACTGTTTTAGACTTTTAGGTAAAGAGTTCCCATCTTTTCAAATTTTGATCAAGTAAATCGGGATTTGTTTAGGTCTAAATTCCTGGGTGTTGAAGCCTGAAAATTGTTGATCAATGGCTGAATCCTTGGGTCCAAGATTGTACAGCTGCTATAATTGTCGAAATCATGTTTCTCTCCACGACGATATCATTTCCAAGTCTTTTCAGGTACAAGGTTCTGAATGTGTCTTTCGAAATTTTAGCAGACTGCTAGTTTCCCTTTTATATTGGGCATAGATTTCTCATTGAATTTTATAATTGAGAGACTATGGTATTTGGATTTGGTTGAATTGAATATTGAATCCTAAAAAGTCAGGAGAAATTATGTTATCCGGATTTAGTAACTATAGTTCTCAGCATAGATGAGAACCATGATCATTATAATAAGAGTAGCTGGAAAATTAAGGTTTTGTACTCTTCGTATAGGGAAGAAGTGGGCGAGCATTCTTGTTTTCGCATGCAATGAATATAAGAGTAGGAGCAAAAGCAGAGAGGCATCTGATAACGGGTCTCCACACAGTTGCAGACATTTACTGTGGTGATTGCGGTGAGTTGTTAGGTTGGAAATACGAGCGAGCTTACGAGGCATCCCAGAAGTACAAGGAAGGTAAATTTATATTTGAGAAGGCAAAGATTGTTAAGGAGAATTGGTAGTACCAGTCCTTTCTCTACTAATTCCAAATGTCCTCATTGTTTCCCACCACCTTCCCATTTCCCCATGTTAATAGATTTGTGGTATTACTCTCTTTTTTTGCACTATACATTCTGCATTATGATTATTGTTTATGCTCTTTTCATTTTACTTTGCGTACAAAAATATCCGAGAGCATAACAGAAACTATATTAATGTAAATGATAGAATTTTATTAAACCAATTTATTTGAAGAATTACAAGTACATTTGACGATATCACTACACTAAAGACATTAGATCCGGTTATATGCTATTTTGGATTTTATTAGGAATTTCCTAAATTTTGCTCCTTTTATTTCCTGTTCTTGTATTAGTAGGATAATTGTTTGTAGTAGGAGAGGAAACTATCCACCTAAATGGGTGGTTAAATTCCCTGCTGATTGGAATGTTTTCTTGTAACCTTTCTCTCTGACGTTTATCGGGGTTTCCATGAAATTTTATCCTAATTTAGCCGTTAATGTTTACAAAATTTGTCATTTTAATTCTAATTCTGAAAAATTCAATACATATAGCCCTCAATATTTACAAAATTTGTCAATTTAGTTCTAATTTAAAAAGTTTCAATAAAAAAAATCATTTGCAATTTCTGCATCCATTGTAGCCTGCAGTAAATAAACAGTTGCTAATAAATATTGGACTTAATCTCTGCAATTTCTGAAAGTGAAGGAAATGGAAATGTTTCCATGTGGGCTATGCCAACAATATCTGAAATAATCGTCTCCAAACTCCAGTCTTAAGGAACACAAAACATTTGCAGTTCCTTTCTTCAACCCATCAAATTCTACTACTTGGTTTCCATGCTGATATGGTTCCCATTCAAATTATAACCGAAAGGATCGACATGGCCTTTGCCAATGAACAAGATAGGAGGGTCCAAAATAACAAATATCCCCATTCAGCCTTATATCAAACCAATTGAAGGTGACATGAGTGTAAAATGAGATAGTGCTAAATATTCGTTTTGGAGGTATGTTAAAGAAATATTTTTAAAAAATGAATTTTTTTAAATATATATTTTAAAATTTTAGGAATTAGAATTAAATTATAAATTTTGTAAATGCTGAGAGCTAAATACTGAAGTTTTAGAATTATAACTAAAATGAAAAATTTTGTAAATAGTGATGGTTAAATTTGTTGATTTATTAGATTTAAAAACAAATTGATAGGATATGTAAATATTGGATGGTTAAATTTGCTATTAGGCTAATTAAAATGGCCCACTCATCTAACATCAACTAATGAGAGAGTGACTAAAATATCTAATTTTGAAAAATTGAGTGACTAAATTGAAAAAAATTAATAGTTGGGTGATTAAAATAGAACCAAAGACATAGTTGGGTTATCTCTAGGTGAATGTACTTGAGAGGTCCCTTTACAATAGGAACTCGATCAAATTAATCCCTCTAATATTAAATGGATCTATTTAGTGTACTCTTAAAAAGAATAAAAAAAAATCGAATTGAAATAGAGTTAATATTTATTATTATAAAAAATCATTTACCATTTAAATGAGTTAAAATTTTTAAAATTTTTATAATTTTAAATGAAAATTTTTGTTTGCAATTGAAAAAAACAAATTTTAAGAAAAATTTTATACTGTAAATATTTATTACAATTTAAATTTATTTGATTTTTTTAATAATATAAAAATAAAATTAATCCATTTAATAATAAAAAATTAATTTAATCCAATTATTATAATACAAATACCTCCCCAATACTATAATATCTAGCATATTCAAACCTATTAAATATTTTTTTCATAAAAAAAGAATATTTAAACCTATTTATAAATACCTTTATTTGATAATTCTTTTAAAGGAAAAAAAAAAAAAATCCAGACATTTATTTCTTTAGGCTGGTTGCCTTCATGACTTGGGTCCAATTGAGGTGGCCCATGGACGCCTTTAACTGAAAATCGATGGGGGATCCACTAATCCAACGGTAAATAACTTAAAAGATGTAGCCGATTACAGTACATCTCGTAACACCCTATCTTATCCCAACTCATATTACAAATTATACATGGAAAGAAGCGCAAAACCAACGTTTCACCTTCGAAAAACCCAAAACATGGCGCGGAATCGTTTTCCCGCGAAACCCAAAACCAGCGCGCGAAAACACCTAACTGCCTCTTCTCTTATAATCCGCCGCCCAACATCAGAGCTGTGGAAGCATTTCTAGCTTGTTTTTCTTCCGCTTCTTCTCATTACTTATATATATCTCCGTTCTTTGTCTTTGCTCGTCAATGGTGGTGGCTAAACCGACGGCGATGGTTCCTAGGCGCAGGACTCGAGCTCCGAAGCGCTACTCCGAAGACGATGATGGCTTGGGTTGCGACGATGTTTACTGCGAGAGATGTGGGTCGGGTGATTTTGGATCCAAGCTTTTGTTGTGCGACAAGTGCGATAAGGGATATCATCTGTTTTGCCTCAGACCCATTCTTGTTTCGGTGCCTAAAGGATCCTGGTTTTGTCCCTCCTGCACCAACATCAAGCAACCCCAATGTACGGTTTCTTCTCCCTTAAATACCTTTTCTTCCTCTTTACAAGGTTTTAGTGGTAGTTTCAAGCTGTGAATATGTTGAATCATGACTTGATTTGGGTCTAATGATTACTCTATGCTTATGGATTTTAGCTTCTGAAATTAACCACTTAGGATGTTAGAATGAGATTGAAGTGAATCATTTCACTAAAGTTAAGCTATTCACTGCTAAATCCTGGGGATATAAAGTTGTATGAAGTAATGTATTTTTTATTTCTATATTATTTAGTGTTTCCGCTGGTTCAGACCAAAATTGTTGATTTCTTTCGGATTCGAAGGTCATCCGAGTCCATGGAAAATCAAAGTAAGTAAAATCAATCTATCAAATGAATTTCCCACTCATTTCATTGATAGAATTACAAAATGATTAGATAGGCTGAGAAATTGTTTTTGTTTAGGCAACATTAAAAAGAGAAAGAGAGCATGTAGCTTAGCGGTGTCCAAGAGGAAAAGGAAGTTGTTGGCATATAATCCAACAGAAGACCCACAAAGGAGATTGGAGCAAATGGCTTCATTGGCAACGGCACTGAAAGCCTCTGGGACTGAGTACAGTGATGGGCTCACTTACCGGCCTGGCATGGCACTAAGGTCCGCTAATTGTGCAGCTCTTGAGAAGGGAGGAATGCAGGTAATGAACTTTATAAAAAAAATATATAAAAGCAATATTATTATTGCACACCCAGTGGGACTCGAACCCACAATCGCCTGATTAGAAGTCAGGCGCCTTATCCATTAGGCCATGGGTGCTTCTTGTTACTCAATGCTCCATTTTACCCATGTGTGATTAATTTGATGCATTCCAGATTCTACCCAAAGAGGATATAGAGACATTAAACTTATGCAAAAGGATGATGGAAAAAGGAGAGTGCGCTCCTCTCATGGTCGTTTTTGATCCTATGGAAGGGTATGTAAAACGTTATCAGTGTATAGATTGTTATTCTACTGCACTATTATGCACATTTAGCTTCCAAGCCAGCAATTGATGTTTGATATTTGGCAGGTTCACTGTACAGGCTGATAGATATATAAAAGATTTAACTATAATCACAGAATATGTTGGAGATGTTGATTACTTGAAGAACCGTGAAAGTGATGATGGAGATAGCATGATGACCCTTCTTCATGCATCAAATCCTTCAAAAAGCCTTGTTATTTGCCCTGACAAGCGTAGTAACATTGCCCGCTTTGTCAATGGCATCAACAACTTCTCACCGTAAGTCCCATTTTATTCTATGTACTCTGTATATTTCTGTTTTGTGTTTTAGCTTTGGATATGAAAGTACTGTCGATCTTAATGCAGGGATGGGAGAAAGAAGCAAAATGTAAAATGCGTGAGGTACGACGTGAATGGGGAGTGTCGAGTGTTGCTGATTGCTAACAGAGATATAAGAAAGGGAGAAAGGTTGTACTATGATTACAATGGGTATGAACATGAATACCCCACTGAACATTTTGTTTAGCTTTTTGATTCTGCTTGATTATAGATTCCCATACCGATGGTATTACTTCAAACTTGGCAAGATAATTGTATACACAGATTGTCCCTGGTTCTGCAGTTAACTAATTTAAGCCTGTTCTTTGAGGGTTAAAACATTTTCTGTATCAGGAAAAAAGTTCATATTGCATCCATCATAATGTTTACTTTCAACCCTATTGAAATCTCCCTTCTGTTTCAAAACAACATTAACGACCCATTGTGTTCAACAAACGGACCACCCTTATTTTGATTCCGAAACAAATCTAGCTAGGGTGGTGACGGTGTGTTTGTGAACCGTCACATTAGTGGTCCACTCCAATCTTTCACACTGTTTTTGGTTAGTCAATGTGCAACTGATGCCATCGGATCTGAATCAGACGCAACCCCCCACAATGGATTGTGGTTGTGGTGGTGGTCCTTTTCCATTCTAGGTGAACTGGAATAATTTTTTTCATGTACTTTGGTTTGGGTGTTTCAAGGTCCAGGCCAGGCCTTGTCTGACCTGCAGCAGGTAAATATAAACGAAACAAAATCAACTCAAATCCCAAGAGCAAGGACTTCTCCAGTTCTTTCTTTGCAATTTGCCTTGCTTTTGTACGGCATCATATTAAACCCACAATCTAACGTGTAATCCATTAACTGATCCAACTTTTCTTTTTACAGCATTCCTCTTCTTCATAGCATCCTTTTACACTCATTTCAAATGCTAAAACCACCAATGTCCCCGACAGCCTCAAACACTTACTCCAATCAATTCCTCATGCCAACCCTCAATTAAACTCTCGGGTAGTCACAATTTCACTTGGAAGGCTCAACTCATTATGCAACTTCAGGCCATGACCTCTACAGTCACCTCAATTGCTCCATAGATGGTCATGAGACTACTAATCCTAATTACAAGGCTCGGTTTCATTGGTGTAAACTCACCTAAAAGCCCTCATGGTATTCGTGAAAGCCATCGTTATGTCTATTGTTGCATTAGTCGCCACCTCCAACGTTGCTTGGGACAACTTCTACACTGCGTTTGCAAGCAAATCGCAAACCCGCATCTTCAGCCTCCATCATCACTTGAATTGAGTCTCTAAGGACACCAAGTTCATTGTTGAATACTTGTGAGAGATATGACCTTTCTTTGACGAACTTTCCATTGTAGGCTTTCCTATCACTAATGAAGAATTACTGGCTAATATATATTTTGCGAGATTCTGTAGCCATTCATGCATGAGACCCCAATCACTTATAAGGAGTTTTTTTTTTTTTTTTTTTATATATAAGCTTCTCGATCATGAGTTGCTCTTCAAACATGAAAACCTCAGAAAGGCTACTACACAAATTACAGTTGTTGCACATTGAGTTTCCTACAATGCCTTGGCTCAACAAAACTCTTGCTGCCCAACCAATGACAACAAATGACATCAATCGAAATGACCATTCACTCAAAATTTTTAACAACCTACATCCGACTCAGAAGTCGACCGGTTGTAAGAGACCACATTTGTTGTCGAGGCAACTCAAACATTAAAACAATTGTTGAAGCTAAAAATTTAGAGAAAAAAAAAAGAGTCAAGCTTCACAATTACAATTAAAAGATGTTATGAATGTTAATTGAACTTAAATTGACTCATATATGTTAAACTAGGGTCAAAGACAGTCAAACATACAGCTATTACTAATCTTGAGTCAAATTACCAGCTATTACTAATCTCAAGTCAAATTACCAAAAAGCAAGCTATGTCTCAAGACATGCCTCCCCTGTTTTTGAATTTTAACTTTTAAGTTTCATGTCTTGACACATTGGACCCATGTCTCGAGACTTCAACCATAATTTCATGAATTTAACTTTGATGTTTTATGCCTTGAGATAATGCAACCATGTCTTGAAACTTAGTACCTATATATTGAGTGTGGAGACATTCATGCTATGTCTCGAGACTTATACCCATAAATGCATAAATTGCATGAAAATGATCTTGAGGTCTTGAGACACATGCTAAGAAATGCATAAACCAAGCATTACAAGTCATGCAATTGAGTTTATAAATGTTCCTAAACATGTGCAACATGCAACCCAACCAAAACATGAGGACTAACACAATAGATCAACGATTTACTGGGCAAGTAAATTGCAAACCATAAAAATATACATTCAACATAGAAAATTGCATCACAAATCCATTTCAAAAGTGTTCGATAGTCCAAAGACGAACCAAAATATACCAAATCCATGAGAAAATGCGCTTAAAGTCGCATGAATCCACCTAGGTACATGCCCAAGACTAAGTTTAAAAGCAAGAAATTACGAAGATGAATGTGTAGCTGAGACTCGAGAACTTAGAAATGTACTCGTATTAACCAAATGTTCAAAAGTTGCAGACAAGCGTCAAATGGGCAAAATGCACCAATACGTATAAAACACAACTTCCCCTAACACACTAATAATGCAACAGGTGCTAGATATATATGTTCGCAAGTGACAATAGAATGCACACTAGTGCCAAATCTTCCTCCCTTACAAATAAATACTATACCCAAACCATTTTCAACATTATTTAATAGAGTGTTTAATATTAAAACATGGTTTAACATAACCAAGATGTAGTATCCCCAAATTTTTGGTTCGACATGTGACACTATTTCGATAATGTGTATAGTGAATTTTTTAGAAAATTGAAAATTTTCACAAATAAAAGAAATCTTATATAATAAATTTATTTTAGATATGGAATTTATGGAAATAATTTCAGAAGAAAAAACGTGTCAATAGGATTAAATTGCAAAATTTGAAAAATTTAGAGACTAAAGTGCAAATTTGACCAAAAGGGAAATGTGAACTGTTAGTGACTAATTGGGATAAGATTAAGTTTTATTATATGCAAGTGTGATAAAAATCACTTTTGAGACTAAATCGATAAAAATTCAAAAGTACAAGGATTAAATTGTAAAGTTCCCATTTTTTACTGAGAATGAGTAAAAGTCTAATTTTTACCCCAAAAGATTTGTAATTACTTTTTATTGTGAATTATGAGCTTGTGTGGATTAAGTGGTTAATTTTGTGAAGAAATTGTATAAAGAAAAGAAAAGGGCAAAAATATAATTTTGTCCCGAAAGGATATTTTACCACAATAAAGGTAATTATGTACTTAATTGGTCCTATGGCCTCGCCACGAGTTTAGCCTCATGTCATCATGTTGTGGGTTCGTGTATTCTTTAAAATATATATACAGAAGAGCTCTTGTTAATACTTATTAATCCATCACTTTCTTAAGCTTGACAACGTTGTGTCTAGTCATTTCACATTGACTCCAACAGTACTCCTAGCTAACATTTCACCATTCTATCCTTTCCATAGTGTAGTGGTTGATGATTGAGACTCTTATCAACATCCCTCTATAAATACCTTCCTTCAACACCAAAACAAAAAAGACAAATAAGAACTATCAACCACATTGAACAAACATCCGTAAATGATGGTATATCATTTTAATTTTTTCATCATTCATGGATGTTTGTTTTAATCACTTTCACCTCGAATATCTGTAAATAAAATTGTATAACTCTTTGTATTAATAATAAACATAGTACAAGAGTTTTTTTTAATATTAGATTATGACATACTTACAATGTGTAAGTAAAAAAATTATGTTATAACTTTTAAAAAATGATATAGTAATTAAATACTACTTTGGTTGAAATAGTATAGTTGGATTATTAAAAACTAAAATATTTTGGATTCAAATCCTATCATGTGCAAATATTTTTTTTAGAATTTATATGAAAACATAAAATTCCCCACAAAATAATATTTTTTTATTATACAAACAAAATAATATATTATGCTTTGTAAAAATAAGAAACTTTTGATAAATTTTCATCGAGTTGAGATTCAATTAAAAGATGATACTAACTCAATATATATATATATATTTAGTATTTTGATAAGCGGGGTTTGAAAGATTATCATCTTTTGAAATTATTCTTCTTCTTCTTTTTCTTTGATAAATTACGAAAGGAGACAAAAGTCTTAACAGCATCACAATTAATGCGACTCTAACTCAAATCAAACTTAAACAATAAATATTTTAAGTTAAAATATAAATTTTTTTATTTTTTAATATATCCTAAAAATAGGTCACCTGGCAGTCAAATAAATCATCTTCAACTGTCGGCTGCCAACACCATCACTAGAAATAATTAATAATCTCTATTACAACAAACTAATTACTCAATTTATTCATTCATGTCGGCAGCCAATTTACAGAGTTATTTAAGGTACCATTCATGTGCCCTATATGCATCTTTACATGCATGAACACGTTATTATTTTTCTTTTGTTAATTATTAGAAGAATTATTATGGTTATTTTACTCTCTAACTTTAAAAAATCATTTTAGTTCTACATTTTATTTTTAAAAATTGATTAAATATTAACGTGTCATTCACGTGTATGTCACATCAATAAAATTAAAAAATATTAATTTTTTATTTATTTTAAGGTGCTTCGATAAAAAATATAAATTTAAAAGTTAAAAACAATAAAAATTAAATAGAAAACTAAAATAAATTTTATTTAAAAATTTGGATGATTAAATAAATCATTGTACCTTAAAAAAAAAAGGATTGATGGTAGTCATCAACCATCTTCACCTTTAATTCAATTGTGGGTAATTTTTTTTTTGTAAATTATAAGAGGAGAGTAAAGTTCTAACAACAACGTAATTAATACGATTCAAACCTAAATTATATTTGAAATAATAAATATTTTTGACCATCAAATCAACACATAATATTTAATGGTAGGTTTTTAATAATCCATGATACATAGTAGGATTTTAAGGCAATATTATATGAGACCGACAACATCCTGCTAGGTTCATAAATTGAAAAAAAAACAGCTGTTAATTCGAGGGAGACTCTGATGGTGCTAAACTAGGAACTAGAATAGACAGGGTACAAGGCTAGAATCTTTGGATTTTTTTAAAATATTTTCTAGATGATTTCTTGCTTACCAGTCAGGCAACTCTACTATTGATAATACTTAGAATGATAGGGTTTCAAGCTTTTACATAATTAGTTTTTATATAAGTATTTTTTTTGTGATACAAATAAAATTAGAAACAAGCAATTATAAAGTTTCTTGATTGGGGGTCTTTCAAAATGTGTACACCAAATCTTCTATTACAAACCATATTAATTAAAGTATCTACCATCTTGTTTTTCTTCTTAAAAATGTGTTAAATGTGCTTAATGAAATAATTTTATTAGGAGTTGTTGAACTCTTCTAATCAAAGTTGAATTGTGCCATCTTTCA
This sequence comes from Gossypioides kirkii, assembly GCA_005610355.1. Lineage (NCBI taxonomy): Eukaryota > Viridiplantae > Streptophyta > Magnoliopsida > Malvales > Malvaceae > Gossypioides > Gossypioides kirkii. The sequence goes on along the minus strand of CP032245.1, from coordinate 35,516,188 downwards.
GGATTATCTTGAATAGCAATCGCAGATTTGAGATTATTTATTTGAATTAAAATGCATTAAAAATCTATCTAAAAAAATATATAAGCTATCCAATATACTCCACAGTTTGGTATTTATAATAGAATAATTGCCTAAATATCTGTAGAATCATTATAACAACGCTAATGTAAAATCATCATAACAAACACTACATTAAAAACAAAAAAAATAGAGACTTGAGTGATGAAATAAAAGAAAAAGTTTTGGAAATAAAAAAAATATTTGAAAAAGTCAAGAAGAATAGAAAATGGTCTGGTGTCAAGCGGTGCCCGCCCAGACTTTTGTTTGGAGTTTGACGATGGGAAGAAAAAAGTAGGGTTTCTTTCTTTTATTTATTTTTACTTTTTACTTTAAAATATATAAACCTCTTATGATTTTAAGCCCATTAAAATAATTTGTAAAGATTCATTTAGTTATAAGCCCATTCTTTAATTTTTTTATTAGGCTTACATAACATATAAGACCTATTATATTTTATTATTAATAATTTTAGTTAATAAATTAATTTATTTAATTATTTAATTTGAAATCGAATTAATTGTCAATTAAAATTTTAAAAAATTAATCTCCGATCAAATTAAATTTTGTGGCCGACCGGATTAAACACACCCCTAGTTCTAGCATTAGGAGTGATCCCAACAATCATTACAATCACCCCTATACTGACTTCCTCCTTGCTCTTCACCTTTTTCGTAGCCCTCTCAACCTCCAGCCATGGCTTTCCAAGCTAGGGAACAACGACACATAGAAATCGATTTGGCACGCATTCAATAAACTTGTATTTTATTACAATTGAACACGTGTTGGTTCCTTGTTATTACAGATATATTATTTATAATATAATGAGATACATATACTAAAAAGGAAACATGTGATTAAGAAAAGCAAAAATACAATGGTGATTATCAACTACATCGACCCAAACTCTTTGATTGGTTTTGGAGATTAGAGAGCAAATATATTAGAATATGTATTGAAGTGATGCAATGCATGTAAATTTTGGTACACCAACTTATGGTTAATTAATACATAAAACCCATAAAGTGACAAGTTGTGCCACATGGCAATCATGTGCAAGAAAGCAAAGATCCATCCCTCCGACTTTGGCTACTACAGATATTCCCTATTGCATGCCATGCTTCATGCTAGCTTTTCAAAAATCATGGCAACCCCCTTTTTTGTTTTATTATATTAATATTATCTTCCTTAATCCCGGGGAAACTTCCCTCATGCATGACGTTGTTTGAGAAAAATAATAAGAGAGGGAGAGAGTTTAACCACCTCTTATTAACTTCTTATATTAAATTATTTAAAAATGATTAAAATTTTGGGGGAAAAAAAATACAAACATGAAACTATATGGAAAAAAACATCAGCAACAATGAAATTTGAGAATGCTGTAATCAGCAAATAAAAATAAAAAAAAAGTTAAAAGAAAAAGTATAAAGATAAATTTAGTTTTTAATGTTTATATTTGTTATTAGTTTGGTCCTCGATCTTTTAAAATGAATCAATTTGACCATTAACCTTTGAAAAAAGGTTAAATTGTTTTTTTAACGGGAAAATTGGCTAAAACGTTAAAATTTTAAACATGAAAGCCCGCATGATAATCCACATGTACTTCATGCTAATCTTTTAATTTTTATGCTTTTTATAATTTTTTGAATTTTAGATTTTTTATTTCTTGAATATTTTTATAAATTTTAAATTATTTGTTGACATGACATTAAAGATAAATGATATCATGTCAACATGAAATACACGTAAACTGTCACGTGATTTGCCACATCAACATTGTTAAATAATTAATGTTTTAGTCAACATTTTGTTAAAAAAAGTGATGACTCTTTTTAAAAGGTTAATGACCAAATTTAACTTAAAAAAGAAGAAGGTCAAATTGACAAAAAATATGAACACTGAAAACCAAATCTATCATTATGCAGAAAAAAAATGTTTTTACCTTTGAATTTAATTGATGAACGAATATTAAAAGAAAAAACATGATGGAACTCAAAGACTTAGGCATATTTTTTAAAATTTTTATCAATCATTTTTATCAATCATAAATCTAAATAATAAGAAAAAAAAAAGTAATAGTTAAAATATTTTTATTTGATATATTGAGGTTGCAATTTTTCACTCTTCAAATAAAATTATGTGTCATATTTATTTTTTTATTCTTTTAACTATAAATTTAAAACAATATGACTTTTTAATCTCTCGCTTATTATTATTATTATTATTATTATCATGATGCACGATAAAAGTTAACTTGAATCAAAACCTTTTAATGAGAAAGGTTGGTTCAAAAGTAAATGTATGTATGGTAAGGAAAGGACTCGAATGATTTTCTTTTATATATTTAGCTTTGGTTGAGAAATTTATTTTATTTTCTAAAAAATATTTTTTTATATTAAATTTAAAATATATTTTATTATCTTAGTAATAATTTAGGGTGTATCAAACCAATTGGAACAATTAAAAAAATCTTAATATCAACGGAGAAATTATTTTATACTCTTAATTCTCACAACAAAATTCATGGTTCATTTTTAATTATTTAATGATATTTCAATAATTTTTCCATATTATTAATATATAATTTTGGTAATTTTTTTATTTTGAACTCTGAACCCTAAATTTTGAATTTCGAATCGTAAATCTAAAACCCTAAACTCAAACTCTAAACTAAAACCTCAAACCCAAACCCACACCCTGAGCATTGAACCTTGAATCTTGTACTTAGGATTCGGGTTCAAGGTTTGAGTTCGAGATTCAAGGTTTGTGTTCGCGATTCGGGTTAGAGGTTCAGGGTTTAAGGTTTGAGGTTTGAGATTAGGGTTCAAAGTTTGGGATTTTGGATTCAATGTTTAGGGTTTGAGGTTTAGGGTCAAGATTTAAGATTCGGGGTTCAAAGCTCAGAGTAAAAAATTATGTGTTAATAACATAAAAAATTTATTGAAATATCATGAAATAATTAGATGAAGATCATAGATGATGCGATGGGAACTTGAAAATAATAACTTGTGATTCCCACCATAGTGTTTCAAAAAGGAGCTATAATTAGTGTTTTGTTGTCTTAGAAATAGGGTGTCGTTCATTGCCAAATTTCTCTCTTTTTGGTTTTTAACATTGCTTTTTGAAGGTGTTAAAGTCTTTTAAGGGAAAGGTAGATGTATATTAATTGAAATCTTTGTCTTGTTTGTGTCTTCTTGTCTTAGTAATGGGCTATCTTCTCATTACCAACTTCCTTAATTTCTTACTTTCTTGTCCATTCCATAATTACCATTAGTGAATTCAACAAGTATTTCTGTTCTTTTAAGACAACCACTAAACCACTTTTAGATTTAAACATTCATTTGTTCCATTTTATTTAATTATATATTACTTTTAGTGGAATCACTCAAATAAAATAACGAGTTTGATATTTTTTTTTATAATTGTAGAGTTTTTTTTTCGTGTATTCCCTCGGATAAGTTAAGTCTGTGTATTTATATAATACGATAATTGTTTATAGATGTGATCTGCTAAGTAGATCTTCATGCATGATGACACATATCTTACTTTAAGGTTAAGATGTGTATATTCGAAGTGGGTTCGCACCATGTGTAAGAAAATCCATATTACGAGTCCCCATTTCGGGTTCGCCTACACTGCACATGTACGAACCCATACAAAGTGCAAGTCAAGACCCGACGAACTAACAGATTGGTGGGTCGATAATAATGAACATCATAACAATAATATATTTTAATTAATAGTACAAAAGAGATAGGAAAGAGACCATTATAGTCTCGATATTTTAAAACCCTAAACCTACCATGATTAAAGGGTAAACTCTAGTTAATATAGAACTCGTGTGGTAAAAAGAAAACAGTAACACAAAACACCGACTAATATTTTTGATTAAATCAAAGCAACTGAATCAAAGCAGGTTAAGTGAAATGTTGGATGAAGTAGAGACATAAGTAACTTTTACTTTTCTGACCTTTTTCTTTTTCCTTTTTAGTGTTTTGTTTGGCATTGATGGTGACAATAAATCCCTGCTAAAGTTGACCTAAATATATTGTTCAATAATATGATTCAGTGGGTTACCTCCTAACTTTATCATTCAATTAATTTCAATTATTATCGAAGAGAATATAGTCCATTTATGCTGTGCCAACGACACACAATGATCACAAATCATTCTCTTAATTGTCAATTAAACCATGTTCTTTACTTCAATATTTTCTTCTATCACAACACAATTATTAGGATGTATCACATAATTTTTAGATGGATCCAAATGTTACATTTGATTGAAATGTTATTTTTTCTATACGTTTTAGTAGTTGGTTAGCCTTAAATTAACAATAATTAATAATTTTATCATTTCAATTAATATTATATTTATTTTTTATAAATTTAGTATATAATTATTTTCACCCATATAACGATGTACAATAATTTAATCTAAATTAAAATATTATTATCTATTTATCTATTTATATAATATATACTTACAACTCCTAAGGAATGTGAGAATTATAAATAGGAGTAATCTAAGTATATTAAATATGTTAATTAATTTATTATAAAAATTTTAATTTTAATTTTAATATATATATTTAATGAATTGTGCTTTGAATGATATTTAATTTTATGGCCGAATAAATTATTTCATTTATGTTCTATTAATTTTTATGTTTAATTTATTTAAGAGGCTATAATTTAGTGTGTCTTAAATCATTAGATAAACTACACTAAGTTATCCAATTATTGGTATTTTTTTGTCATTCAGCTATTTAATTTTGTTTTTTTTTTGTCATTAATCGTTAAATGACTAACAAAAAGATAATGTGGCAATTTATAAAATCAACATAATAGCAACTTTAACCTTGAACATTTATACATTGTGTTAATTTAGTTTGGATTTTAAAAAAAAATTAACCCTCAATATTTACACATTGTGTAACTTGATCTTTGTTGCAATTTTTTTTTGTGACCCTTTTAATCAGAAAATAATCATTTTCACATTCTCTCATTATTTTAAAACTAACCCTTATTGTCACAAAGAAAAAACAAGACTACATAACAAGATCAAATTACACAATGTGTAAATGCTAAGGGTTAAACCTTTTTTTTTATATATATAATCAAGATTAAATTAACACAATGTATGATTGTTGAGGGTTAAATTTACTATTATACCAATTTTAAAAGTTGTTAAGTTATCTTTCCGTTAATCATTTAATGACGGGTGACCAAAAAAGCAAAATCAAATAATTGAGTAGCCAAAAAAACATACCAAACTTGGGTGACTACTAATATAGTTTACCCTAAATTATTTTGAGGTTAAAATATTGTAATGTGTATAAAAAGATAAAGAATAAGTTAACATGAAAATATCCCAACTATAAAGCAAAATTATCTTCTTGCAAAATATAATTTATATAACTACATAAGAATAATGGTATAAGTATAAGCATACGTGAAACCTCATGGAATCACAAAACCTCACAATGATAAAAAAATTTTAGTCCTTCACATGATTTGTTTTGGAAATAGAGAGGATATAAAAATTTTTACTTATAGTTCTAATTTCAATTTAAATTTGCACTAACTATCGTAATACATATACATATAAGCTTTTGTTATTACACTAATAACCAAACAAAACATCTTTTCACAAACAAGAAAAATAATAAAAGACATAATATTAAGGGACACACAAGTAATTTGAAAAATGAAATAGGAATATTAGGAATGATCATATTCACTTAAAAGCATAGAAAATAAATGTATAATATAAAAAAAATACTTTAAAGACATGATTGATACTTTAATTATTCAATTATAACGATTTAAAATTGAGAGATTAATGGTAATGTTTGAATAATTTAATTTTTTAAACATGTTTATTAACTCACAATGAAAATTATTAGATAGAATTTTTTTTTAAAAATGTAGAAAATGATAAATAGATAAAGAATACCTACTTATCACTCAATACAAAATAAATTTAATGATATTTTATTTTATTTAAGATTATATTATTGCCAAAACCATGAAGAGCGGCGACGAAGGCAATGAAACAAAGACTCATGACTAGGACAGCCGTAGGGGAGATCTTCAAGCCCAGAGCATTGTCTGTGTAGAACCAGAGCATGTTGCTGCCGGATGCGGAGTTGACGGAAGCCGTCGCGACATCTTTGCCCCTTTGTTTTTTAGGGTTTTAAAGCACCCAAAACTTATCAAAACAGTACGGATTTAGGTTTAAAAATATATTTTTTATTTTAATTATAAAATGACATGCAAATGATGTGAAAAAAATATATCATTATTTAACTGTCACATCAATTTACTGTTACCATTTTAACAGTTAGACTAAAAAATAAATTAATAACTTGGTGATTTAATAATAAACTTTCTAATATGACTATTTTATATAGCTTACCTAATATTATTTGAGAACGGAATACATAACCAATTAATTTAAAAAAACCTCTTTTATCAATAATCATTTATTGAAATAATTTTATAAATATATTTTTATATAAAATATTTGTATTGATCCACCAGATATGGTAAAATCTAATCTAAATAATTATTTTAATTTTAATAAGAAAACAAAATTTTAAATTATTTTGATAAAAAGAAATTCAAGTTAGGCCGCGTGAGCGCAAAAATGGTGATAAGACAAAAAAAAAAAATGGGGTTATTTGTTCTACGGTGATGAGATTTGTTGAAGAAGGAAAAAAAGGCTGACATCAGTCACCTAAATTTAAAGAGCGATTAATGGATGAAACTTTAGCGGTCGGGCGGAGGCTCCTTTCTCACTTTTTCTTTGTTCCTTTATTTATGTAGGTACAAATACGTATAATAATATGTCTTTTTCTATTAACTTTATAATCTTTTCAATATGTATAGAGAATAATCCTAAAAACTTTTTTTTTTTAAGGTGTTTGTTTTTTATTTTTTATTTTGCTCAACGACGATGTTTGTTTTCGGTTAATTATCATTCGCCTTTTTTCTTTTCTATCAACTCTTTCTTTTTTCATTTCCTCATTCACTACATATGATTTCTGTCTTTTCAGTTTACAGATCTATTTTATAAGTATATTTATTATCTTCACAAGTTGTGATGAATAAATATTGATGCTTGTTGTTCGCTAAAACTCCACCAACCACTAATAGTTTTTTTTTAATCTGTGGGTTACTCCTCATCAACTTCTTAATTTGTTTCTATTGTGAGAATATTTCAGAATAATAAATGATTTTACATATCGATTTAAACCAATTTTATCTTAAATTTTATATTTTTTTGTTTGTTTTTCCATTGTTAATAAGTTTTCAATTTTAGAAGTTTATGTCTGCTCTTGTAGCACTTTTTTAGTCTTGCTTATGGATATAATCTTAGTTTTACAAGTGATTTTAGGGATGATTTTATTATCGTCATCTCTAGTTTGGTGAATGCTTATTTTTTTTGTTAATTTTTGCTCATTATTTCGGACTATCCAGAGTTGATTTTCTTATCATATTAAGTGCTTTTATCAACATGTTATAATGTTTTATTAATGTTTAGGCTAAAACATTTGTCGTGTTTGAGTTGTGACAAATTCAATTGTCAACGTGTTTGCTATTTTTTTATTACAGTTTTTTTAATAATTTTTATAACATTTCTTTTGCCATTAATTTTATTTTTCGATAATAAAATCAAATATATTGTCAAATTTTTAAAATAATTTTTAACAATTTAAATAAAATAAATTTGAAATATAAAAAATATTTTCACAAAATAAAAATATTATAGATATATAACCAAACTTTTAAATAATTTTTATTAACAATTTTAAATAAACAAATTTAAAATATAAAAGATAACTTCACAAAATCAAGGATTACAAACATATCAAATTTTTAAATAAATAAAATTTTTGAACAATTTCAAATATAAAAATTAAAATATATAATACAAAATAAAAAACAAAAAAATTAAAATTTTAATGCATTCTTGATTTAATGTGATTATTTCCTGCCTGAATTAGATTTATAATTCGGAATTTAACTAAAACCACCCATAGCCATATAATTTTTTTTTAAGGAGCCAATATACGTATCGTGGAGGTGCAGTAAATTTTGACCAGAAATCTCAAATTATTTGAAAAAATCCCGAGACAGATAAAGCCAAAGTCAAACAACTATCATATGTAAGAACAAACATAGAGATAAAAAAATGATTTAAAACGTAGTTGTTTTTTCTTTTAATTTTGAAATATTTTATACATTTTCGGATTCAAGCCTTTTAAAAAATAGAACTAGAAGTTTTTTTTAAGGGTAGATTTTGAAGAAGATAATGGAGAAATTGTAAATAATCTTATTTTAAATTTAATTATAAAATATATAAATATAAAATAACATATGTGTTTATCAGCCAAGCTAAGCTTAAGTACGATATTAACACATTTTATGTTTGTTCAAACACAATCAACAGTAAATATTAATATAAAATTTTGTTCAAATATGTCCATATTTGTAAATGACTAACCCAAACCCATGTTAGGCTCTCTCGTATTATTATTTTATTTTTTTAATAATTTAATATATTATTTTTAATTTAATAATTTAATATATTTCTTATTTATTACAATTTTTATATAAGTAATTTAATTTTTTTAATGTTTACATTATAGTATTATATATAACTACATATTAAATTTTTATATTTTAAATAATATAACACATAAAAATAGCATAATATATATTATAAATTCTATCACATGCGTATGCATGTGGAAACTACGTATTTAGAACACAGGTGTGTAATTAAAAATAACATATAATAAACAATAAAACATAAGGGTTGAAACTACTAATAATAACACATACGTAATATGTACACAATTAAAATAAAAAAAATAGTTTAACTTGTGAGTAAAAGAAAATTGAAATAGGTAAATATATCATATTAAGAATATTAAATGTACTCCAATTGTTTATTATGATAATGTCATTTTACTATAGCACATGAAAAAGTTATCAAGCTAGTGAAAATAAAAATCAATATTAAAAATCTATTTTAAAAAAATAAATAAATATTGAGTTGACTTGCGGCACTAAAATAGTAATAAAATTTATTCTTTTATATAGTTTTAAAATAAAAGAACTAAAAAAAGTATGAAAATACAAAAAAAAAACATCAAAATAATACTAGTAATCATTTAATAAAAGGATATATTAGTCATTTCCTAATCAAGTTAGTACCCAATTAACTCGTGACACCAATTTAGTCAAAGATTTTATCAATAGTATAAATATACAAATTTGATGAGAGAATATTTTATATTAAAAGCTAATTTTTTTAAGTTTACTCAAGAATTATTATTGTAGTGGTAAAAAAATTATTTATAAATCCATTAAACATGGATTCAATCCCTAGACATATTAATTTTAATTATTTTATTTTAAAATTATATAAAATTATGAAAAGAAAAAAAACCATTAAAATTATAATATGTTAACTTGATAGATTAAACCGAAATTGTCAAGAGGGGGTGAATTGGCCTTTTAAAATTGTTGGAAGAGAATAGAAAAAATTAAAGCAATTTGACACAAGAATTTAAAGTGGTTCAACCCCAAATACTTACTCCACTAACTTAGCTTTCCACCACTAAGGATTTTCCCAAATCCACTAGAGTTGTAGAACCTTTGAGGACAAGGCTTAACCTTACAATCACTTAAGATTTCTACCCAAATCTTAAGTCTCAAAACCTCTCAAAGAAATACAAATTAGCAAACAAGAGACAATCCTAACAATATCAAATTGTTTGCAAATTAAGCTCACAATACAATGAAAATACACTTGAGTAAATAAATGAAAGTAAGGCTCACAAGTGTATGAAAGAAAGACATGAAAATTTAAGCTCTTGGGATGTTTGATTGAAAATATTTGCTTGTAATTGCTTTGTTAGTTGTTGTAGGTCTTTGGAAGATGATATTTAAGCCTCTAAATTGATTTATAACCGTTGTGGTTGTTGGTGTCATAAATATAGCTATTGAGGATGAAAAACCAGAACATTCATGTGACTTGCAATTTCGAGTATCGATACCATACAAAAGGGTATCGATAATTGTTGTATTTAATGCAAAGTCAGTGACCATTAGTACCTTTAAAAATCGACACCTCAAACAAATTATTGGTATCTTCTCCAAAAGGTATCAATATCGGATCGATACCTCCTAGGGTTCGTGAAAAAATAGAATGCTCTTTTGGTATGATTTTTGAGCAAGAGTATCCATGCTTTTCAGAAATTATCCATACCTATAATTTGATATCGATATTTTTTGAGTGTTGTCAAAACATAATACAAGTTTGGTCTTGATTTTATAAGGGTATCAATAATTTAAGAATTATTGATACTTAGCCAAAAAGTATCGATACTTTTTGACCTGAAACTATTTTGACTTTTTTGAAAAACATTTTTAAGTGTTAAAATGATTTTGACTTAATTTAAGTAATTTTGACATGTTTAAAATAATTTACTTGATTTTAAAATTGTTTCAAACTTTTCTAAGAATTTAATATAGGAGTTTAAATTTTACCTCTTAGCTTTTAAAATTGATAAATAATTTTGTTAATTTTAACTTATATTCAAAAATATTTTAATTTGTTATATCAAAATATTTTATCAAATAAAACTTAGTTTAACATAATAGTAGTTATTCAATAAAAGGGTATATGAGTCATTTCCTAATTGAATTAGCATTTGATTAACTTGTGTCACGAATTAAGTTAGGGGTTTTACTAATAGTATGGATTTCAAAACTAGAAAATGGGTCGAACCAGGCTCAAGAATTGAATGTTTAAGTCCGAGCTTGACCCATATTTTGAATGGGCTTATTTATTTTGCCTAAGCCCATTTTTCAGGTCTAATATTTTTGTCCAAACCTTTTTAAATTTCAAGTGGACCTTCAAACTTGGACGGATAGTTCAATCCTTGAATAGGTCTATTTTTAATATTTTACTATTTTTTAGATAGTGATATGGGTTATTTGAATAGTCCAAGCCCAGGCTCAGCTCGACCCGGTTTGACTTTTGGGCAAGCCTACTTATCAAATGTTTACAAAATAAGTTATATTTTTTTAATATACTGGGGTAATTATAAGCTAGTATCTATTAATACTTTTTAACCCTTTGACAATGTACACATACCGTGCACACACATGTGCTTAAACTCGGGTTTCTTAAGATGAACATTATCTTCTTTTCCACTGAAGCCACTCATTAGATTCCAAAATAAATTACATTTTTAAATATAAACTTCTCATTAAAGTTTATTTTTCACTTTTCAAAATCATTTTATTTATGAAATGTTAAAAAATTTGTATAAAAACTTAACAAATAAATATAACATATTTTAATAAATACGCACAATCAATCCACATGATGCATTGGCAAAAAACATTTTAAAAATATAAAATATTGTTTAAATATTGAAACCTGTTAATTTATTTTTAATACAAATTATTAATTTTTTTAAAAATGATTAAAAATGAAAATAATATTAAAAATGTTTCAACTATAATATTTGTTTAAAGTTTTTATAGTGTTTAAAACTTTGAAAAATAACTCAACGAGTGATTTCAATGAAAAAGATGATGATGTTTATCTTAGGAGACTTGGTTTTGAGCATATGTGTGTGCAAGATGTGTGTGTCGTTAAAATGTTAAGAAATTATAAACAAATATTACAATATAATCATACTAATATATTAAAAAAAACTTCGAAAAGAAATTTACTGTTTATAAATTTAAAGTGGTGACTTAAAAAAATAAAATTATATATTTTTTAGTATTTTATTTTATTACACTTTAAATCATCATTACCCCTTAAAAACATGTTTTTAAAAAATCATGGTGATTGAATTAAATACAATTTAAATAAAAAATTTATGAAATTGATTACTCATTTTTCCTTTTTGAATTAAATACAACTTAATAACAAGCCGCATATAAAAAATCTTTGTCTCGAAGGTAAGGTCAAATGTTTGACTTTTGACTAATTAGTAAAACTAGAAAGTTGAATATCTCTTACTCATTCAAAATTAAGAAATTGATTATCTCATTTTTCCTTTTTGAACATTTTGAATGTTTTTGCATGTTTCTCTGTTAATTAATTTATATAGATTTATAAAAAATATAATAATAAAGTTTTTTATAGTAAAAGAGGCATTGTGATGCCTTATTCAATAACCTTAATCAACATGTCCATCCGAATTATCAATCATTAACAACTTGCGAGTATGAAAGCAAGGAATATCAATAATATGTATATCTATAACAGAAGAATTGCAATTTCTAGCTAACCAATCCGCCATTGCGTTACTATCTCGTTAGACGAGTTGCAATTTGAAACCCTCAAATTACCGGATAATACGAGAGATTTCCTTAGCTAAAGTGTCCATTGGTTCCCCGCTCAAGCTCGCCTGGATTAAACTCAAAGTTGCAGAGCAATCACTTTCAGCTACAATCTTCTTAAAGCCCTGAAGCTGTGCTACTTGTAAGACAATTATCCCTGTTCACCATGCCAACCCTCGATCGAGATTGTTTGCTGGACACCTGTCGAATGCTAGAGACCATGCTCTCAACCATGCGAACCATGCCTTCAGCAGGACCTAAATAATGATTAAAAATCATATTATTAAGCTGCTTCCACAAAAGCCAAACTGTGACAACAAAAGTAACTCCATCCTCTGCACCATGGTTAGATTCAAAAGACTCCCTACTCAAATTATCAATTAACCAACCCTTTAAGTCAGTGTTAAAGAAGCCATTATGCGCATCTGGTTTCAACATCAACAACCAAACATCCTTAGCAATTCACATTTATATTAACTTGGTTTTTATTTTTTAGCAAAATTTGATCCCAACCTTTTAAAAAGAGTCAAATTTGACTATTAATATTTTTAAAAAAATTAAATTATTTTTTAACGAAAATAGTAATTAAAACGTTAAATTTTCAACTATGGTAGTTGTAAAAAGAAATTAATGTTGTTAGTTTGTTAGTAATATTATTAGAGGTAGCTAGAAGGTAGAAAAGTTGTATATAAACTACTCTTTGTAATGTTATTATGCATGACAAATGTATTTTTCATCATTTTTCTTCTCTTTTAAAGCTTTTATTCACTGTTCATCTTTTACAAAATATAAATTCAATATGGTATCAGAGTCACCAATTTTGATAGTGGTTGAGATAGCGATATCACCAGGATCTTGCTCGTCATTCTTTCTTTGACTTGTATATGTGCTCACTTTTATAAATCCACATCAGTACCCATTATCGAGTAGAATAACATACCTTAGATGCAAGTCGATCTGATGGTCAGTGTCGAAGATCGGAGGAAAAATCTATCTGAATTAGAAGAACATACCTTAGATTCAAGTCGATCTGATGGTCAATATCGAAGATCGGAGGAAAAATCTATTTGAATTTTGGTTTGTAGATTCACGATAATCAAAATTGTTTCATGAAAAAAAAAAGAATTGTTGAAGAGAAAGAGAATAATAGCTTTTGATTGGAGCAACCGATGCGAACAATGGAGGTCATACAACAATAATTTTAATAGTCCAGTGAATTAAATAAAAACTTTCGAATAGTTTAGTGACTATTTTGTAACTTTTTGAAGTTGAGTGACCAAAATGTAAACTTAGTAATTGTTTAGTGACCTTAGATGTTATTTACCCAATAATTAAAAATAAAATAAGTCTTAATTAAACATCCACAACAATATTTTCAATGTTATTTTTATTATTACTTAACTTAATATATATATTATTTTTAAATTCGAAAAATAAAAAGATTAAATTTCTAATGTACAAATTATATAGGAACTTAGAGCATATTTGAACCTTCAAATTTTTACTTGTTTCCTTCTTTCTTTACATTATAAAAAGTGATTAAATTTTAGTTTTGGTCCCTCTATTATGTTTAAATTTGAGATTTAATCATTAAACTTTAATTTCTAACATAATTTATTCTCTATATTTTTATAATATTATTGATTAGTCCAAATAATTAATATTGTTAACTTTTGAATTAATATCTTTCATGGGTATATATAATTTGGAAGCAAATTTTAGATCCGAAAAATAAAGAGGTTAAACTCCAAATGTATAAAATATATAGGACTTAAAGTATATTTTAATTTTCAAATTTTTACTCAATAATTTATCATAAACAAATAACTAACCTAGCGCGAAGTGTGAATGGACTATATATACTAGTATAAGTTAAACAATCTTAAATTAAAATTTTTTTAAAATTACCGGTTTTGTGAAAATTTTAAAAAAAAAGGTGTGAGAAAAAAAAAGAACAACATTAAAATTTTGTTTATTAAATTTTTTTTATTAAACAAAATTTTAAATTTATACATTATAATATTAATATTTTCTATTCAATGTTGTGCCTTTAGAAACAATTTAATTATGAATTTTCAGTTTAATTCTTTATTATTCATATAATAATTTTTAATTTAATATTGTTTTGAAAGTAGAAGGTACACTCAAGTGGTGAAAAGAAAATCTTAAAATTATTTAAAGATGAAAAATTTAAATTATTTTAATCTTAAATTTGTATAACGGTTAAAAAATAATTAAATAAGTTTTTCATATTTTTGATTTTTTTAATCAAAACTGCATTTAAATACGTATTTCAGAAAATGTTTTAAAAATACATTAAATATTAATTTTGTTTTAAATTAAAGATTTGAAAATAAATAGTTAGCAAAATTAAAAGAATTATGATAAATAATTTCAAAAAGTTTTATAAACATATCCATTCTAGAAATTAAACTTTTGAAAAATTAATTTTAAAAAAATTAGATGCAAATATTTAATTAAATTTTAAGAATATTTGAATAAAAAATTAATACCCTTTATGCAAAAATTTACTTAACATTTATTAGCTATTTAAAATTTGTCAAAAACATTATTATTCTAATATTAAAAAGTTTTAAAACAGATTGTTAAAATTAAATTTAAAATAAATTTCTAAAAATTGTATTGTTAAAGGTATTTAAAAAAATATTTTTTAATTATCAAAATGTACATATTTTGATAACATATAGATTTGATTTAAACTTATAAATTTTAATATTAAAAATAAACAATTAAATTAATTGAGAAATACTATTTTTTTAATTTTCGATTATTCAATGTTTAAATTTGAAGATTAAAAATAATTAAATTATTTAAAAATATTGAAAAAGATTAGATTTATTTTAAATATTTGAACTTGGTATATTGAAATTTTAATTATACAAAATTTAACTTACACAAATTTTAAGTATCTTTTCAAATTTCAAATTTTAAATACTGTTGCAATTTTAATTATATATTTAAATTTTGAAAAAAATATAAAATATTCAATTTTTGTACCAAAAGATTAACAAATAAATGTAATATATTTATATTTAAATATTCATATTATATATTAAATTTCTTAAGCAAAAGTTTAGAAATAAATATAATATATTTAAATTAAAACACAATCAATCAATGTATTACAGGAGTAAAAAACCTAATATATAATCTATAACAAGTGTAACACCCCTATCCCTTTCCCGTCGTCGGATTAAGATTAAAATTAAGGAGTATTACAACACAATTCAAAGTAAAATATATCGTTTATTTATTAAATAAGATATAACATGATTTGAAATACACTTTATACATATCAACTTTACATTTACAACCTTAAATCGAGCTTACGAGACTATAAAAATGGTTTAGGAACAATTCAAGATTAATTTAAATCAAAACAGAAAATTATGCGAAAATTTGAAAATTTTGAAATTGGGTCACACGACCATGTGTTCAGGTCATATGATAGAGCTCTTGAAATAAAAAACTGCATAGGTTATAATCGAAAGTTAGCAATCAATTGAGCTCTTGAAATATAATTTTTCGTCGAAAGTTTTAATTAAATTAATTTTTTTTAAAAATTAAGACTAAATTGAAAGAATAAATAAATACTGAAGGGAAAATTTTGCTATTAGGCCAAAAAATGATCACGCCAAACTTTTGTTATCAACTTATTGGCATGATAACTAAATAATCTGATTTGGAAAATTTTAGTGACTAAATAAAAAAAAGATATTATAATTGAGTGACCAAAACAAAATCACTCACATAATTAAGTGATCATTCATATAATTTTTACGAGTAATAAACGATACTATCATCCAACTATTTCAAACTTATGAATTTGAATAATTTAGTGATTAAATTAAAAAAATTATAATTAGAAAACTAAAATAGAAACACGATAAAAGTTAACATCGGTTTCTCTAATTAGAAAATATTTTAAAAAATATAAAAGCAGAAAAGATTTGATAGAATTTAGTAGTTAATAAGACAACTTAAAACAATTTTGTAAAATTAATTTAATAATAATAATAAATAATGATGAGCGAATATTAAGAATACACGAACACAAAGTCACAAACACGCACGCTTTTGAATCAGGTTTCTCGGTCTAATCGTTCAAGAAAAATCCTCTTTCCTGTTTTACCCTTGCCCCCGGTTTCCATATATTAATTTAGAAAATAGTATATTTTATAAAATTATTTGTTTTATTTAAATCTGTATACAGTATTATATAAAAAGAAGGCCATGGGGTTTTAGATTCTGACATGCGTCCGTATCTCTTTCTTTTGAACAAATATAAAAGAAGATGCCAGAAACTACACATCTAAATATAAACCAAGTAATCAATCCTCTCTCTCAATAGCCATGCCAATCCAAATTGAGTCAATCTAACTCAGTAGGTTCCGACGAGAGTTACTCCCACAGAAATCTTGCTCCGTCCTCTGATCAATGACGTTTGGAGATGTGTTCATCAACAATGGCTGCCGCGCGAAACTATCGTCAACCAACTTCAAAGAGTAAGAAATCCATAACTTATTTGCCTTTTTTCTTTAAAGTTTGGGTTTAAATTCTCTATTTTAGAAATAAATATTGTTGGTTTGGATCTATTATGGTTTTCGATTTGATCTGATTGAAGCACTACAGTTTTTTTTTATTGAAATGAAACCGAGTTATGGGACATTTGGGTTTTAGATCTGGAAGATTAAAACGATACAAGCAGAGTAATCTGTGAGCTGACGGAGAGGTATTCCGGTCAATAAATAATATAGGAGGACTCATTTTTTGATTTCTTTTTTAACCTTAAATTAATGACTCTATTTAAAATGATATATTTCAATTTTAACAATCAAATTTGTGCACCATTCTTTTTAATCATGTTCTTCACATTTTTAATGATCTCGGGTACGTAGTTACCCAACTTTTATAAATTTTTATTTTGGGTATCAAAAATAAAAATTTACATTTTATGCAGTATCGTTAACAAACTTTAGTAAATTTTCACTTTGTTCACTCCTTTCCTGTTTTTTAAATTAATTTTATATTTTTTTCAAAAAAAAAAATGACATTGTTTTAAAAAGAATTGAATTATACAGTTGGAGAGACAAAACTCAAAATTTTTCTGTAAAACCTTAAATTTTTGCTTGTAAAAACTCAAGTTTTTTCTTAAGTTTTTTATAATTCCCAAGTTTTCCCATTAATTTTAAAAAATGAGAAATAAAAGAAATTACTGAAAAAATAAAGGAAATTCAAAAGATAAAATAATTTTTCCATGTAAAAAATCAAGTTTCTTTTCCTATAAAACCTAAATAATTTCTTATAAAAAGTTTTTCTGATTTATTAGGAAGAACTAAAATTAGTTCTACAAAAGAAAAAAAATAAAAGAAATTAAAAAAAAATAAGTAATCAAAATGAAAATTTACTAATTTTAAGTGACTAAAATGAATATTGAATTAAGGGTGGATAATCAAAATGCCTAAAATGCAAATTTACATTTTTAATTCCCAAATGAAAATGAATGGGTGTAATTTACCATTTTCTTTCACTATCATTTAATTAATATGTAATTTTAAATCCACTGTCATTTAATTAATACGTAAGGTTTATTAATCAAAGGAATGAAAAATGATAAAGTAATTTAAAAAAAATAAGGAGGGATAAAAAACTTGTATATAAATGTTATTCTTGAATATTTGGTTTCTAATTTTTTTATTTAAAGATTATATACAAATATGAAAAGACAAAAACACCATAATAATATTATTTCATACTAGTTATATTCAATTTTTTGTCCGGTGTTCACTTTGCTTCCCCAAGGGAGAAAGAGTTCAAAATGCTCCAAAAACGTTTTTAATGGATGCTTCGATCTATGCCACCTTTAGTTTCAAAGAAATCTCACAGAAAACGAGCTCCATCCCCATGTAAGCCAATTTTGTATTCCTTCATTACTATAGACCAATATCTTAATGTCTTTTTTTTCTCCCTTAGTTATTACATTTCTTCTAGTTTAATCATAAGATCTTCAATTTTGTGTCAGTGTGGGTGTGATCTTTGTGTGCTGAAAACTAGTTTGTCTCCTTGATTTGTTGCAAAAATTTGGGTGTTTTTTTTTTTTGCTAAAAAAACTTTCATTTCTATATTAAAGATGTAATTTTTTTTTTGGGATGCATTAGAAAGGATCAGGTTCAATGGGTTCGGATTGGGATCCATGTTGGATCTCTTGGGTATTTTTTTGTTTTATTTGTTTAGTCTTTGTTTCTGTGAACTGATCTTGTGTTTTGTGTTTCTTTTTTTTTTCTTCTGGGGTAGCTTGTGCAGATGGAATTTAGAATCTGCCACGTTGCCTAGGGCCTGAAAAAAGTGTGTGAGGAGAGAGTTTCATGGGTTGAACTCAAAGAATAATGGATAGATTAAAAGAAGATGAAGAATGTTCCTTTTTTGATGCACATGAGCACATTGCAACAATGCCTGGTTTAAACTGTAATGACATAGAGATACATCACTCAGATTCCCGTTCTCATAATTGGTCGGACAGTAGCTTCCAATTTGATGTATGGATTCGTAGCCCACAGAGTGTTGAGGAACGGCGTAGTAAATTCTTGGATTGGATGGGGTTGAGTTTAGATGGAGTTTCTCTAGAGAATTCAGTAGATAGACCGTGTTTGGAAGGAGAATTTGATAGGGTTATGGAATCCAGTGAAGCGGTTTTGAGAACATCTGGCTTTGAAGAGGAGTTCTCTTCTAGTCGGTCTTCCATGTCTTGTTGGTCTAATGAGAATTTTGA
This sequence comes from Gossypioides kirkii, assembly GCA_005610355.1. Lineage (NCBI taxonomy): Eukaryota > Viridiplantae > Streptophyta > Magnoliopsida > Malvales > Malvaceae > Gossypioides > Gossypioides kirkii. The sequence continues at coordinate 35,496,960 of CP032245.1, read as the reverse complement.
TTCACACAAGGAGTTGGGTTCGCGAGATGATTTTGCGTACAGAGAAGGAAATATGGGTGGGGGTGCTTCATGCGATGTCGATGAAAAGGCAAGTGAAGGTTGTGAAATTAATGAATTACAATTGGTTACAGACAAGAAATTGAAGAGCCCTCTTGTGGCATCACCCTCATTTCTGCATTTTAGGGAGAAGGAAAATAGATTAGAGAGAATAGCAAAGAGAGTTAAGAACAGGTGGTTGAGTAGATTGCGTTCAATATCATGTATGGTGGATACACAAGTTGAAGATGATAGGTTGAGACCCGATGTAGATGATTCGGTTTTGAGGACTAAGGTTCAGAGAGTGAAGGTCCACCAAACCAGAAAGAAAACAAAGGAACTTTCTGCACTCTATAAGGGACAAGATATCCAGGCCCATGAAGGTCCGATTTTGACTATGAAGTTTAGTCCTGATGGGCAGTACCTAGCAAGTGCTGGTGAAGATGGTGTTGTGAGAGTGTGGCAAGTGGTGGAAGATCAGAGATGCAATGAGCTTGACATTCCTGAAATAGATCCTTCCTGCATATACTTCACGGTGAATCACCATTCTGAATTGAAACCCCGCTTCGTAGACAAGGAAAAAGCAGGTAATTTAAGGAGCCTGAGAAAAACTTGTGATTCAGCATGTGTTATCTTCCCTCCCAAAGTTTTCCGGATACTGGAGAAACCATTACACGAGTTCCACGGGCATGATGGTGATATCCTGGATCTCTCATGGTCAAAGAAAAATGTGAGTCAACAGATTTATATACATGTTTTTCATAATCATCACCAGATAACTTTCATATAACTAGCATTCTCTATGAATGTGTCTCACTTGTGTGTTCATGTTGCAGTTTCTGCTGTCTTCCTCTGTTGATAAAACTGTTCGAATGTGGCAAGTTGGGTGTGACCATTGCCTAAGAGTGTTTTGTCATAGTAATTATGGTGCGCTTCTGGCTGATTCTCTCTGTGTCTATGTGCGTGCATTATTTAACATGTAATTATCTAATTGAATTATTAGTATGCTTTGTTGTATTTTTGGGCATGATTTTGTCCTAGCTCCTGATAACTTCTCATTATATGATGCAGTAACATGTGTTCAGTTTAATCCTGTTGATGATAATTACTTCATTAGCGGTTCAATAGATGGAAAAGTGCGTATTTGGGCAATTTCTAGCTGTCAGGTTGTTGATTGGAGTGATGTAAGAGATATAGTTACTGCAGTGTGTTATCGTCCAGATGGACAGGTTTGGTGATTTTCTTGCTCTTTTATCTTCTAGGGGACTACATCACATAGCCGAGGAGTTCTAAATTTGTTAAAATTTCTTTTGTCCATTTATGTAGGGAGGAGTTGTTGGCTCAATGACAGGTAGCTGCCGGTTTTACAATGCGACAGGTATGCTCACACTGAAAGGAATTCATATATATTCATGTGATGGCCCATTGCTATTTATCAGTATTATAAATGATATACACAATTGCTAAGATAATTGAAGATTACTGTTATTAAAGTTTGTTTCTTGAGAAATGTTGTAGGAAAGATTTTTCATGGTTGGCATAGGTTTTAGAAACATGTCTCTTATGAAGCTGCATTTTTAGTTGGGTGGATTCTCAAAATCCTTTTTTGTTTGCTTTATTCAGATAGTCATTTGCAACTAGATGCTCATATATGCTTAAATGGGAAAAAGAGGTCACCTTGCAAAAGGATAACTGGCTTGCAGGTAGTTACCCTTATCCTTGCTTTTGGTCGCTGTAGGTTTGTCCTAATGGCTGAGATTTGCAGTTTTTGCTCATTATATATTATTCTTTGCAGTTTTTGCCACAAGATTCAAGTAAAGTAATGGTTACTTGTGCTGATTCTCAAGTCAGAATTCTTCAAGGACTCAATGTGGTCTGCAAATACAAGGGTATGGTCCTCTTGGTCGCTAAACTTTTAATCATATAATAATGGTTTATACCAACTCATTAAACCTGGAACTGTACACATCAGTTTCTTACATTTATTAAACTTTGAATCTAAAAAACATTCTTGCTCCTCACTCTTATTATTCTGCTACTAATTTATGCTGCCTCTTTCCCACCCTTCAGGAGCATGTAACAATGTAAACCAGGCGTTCACATCATTAACTCCTGATGGGAAGCATATTGTTTCAGCCTGTGAGGATGAAAATGTATATATATGGAATTGTGTTGATCAGGATGAATGTACTCACTCAAATGCTAAAGATATAAGATCTTTTGAGCGTTTCTTTGCTAATGCATCCATTGCAATCCCATGGTGTGGTATGAAACGTGGTAATGCTGAAAATGGAAGGCAATTTGAAGTACTGAATGAGAATTTATCTGATATCCTTCCATTGTCCTCACCTTCACATTTCTCTTTGAGCCATGAATACTTTTTGGAGTCCTTTCCAAAAGAATCTGCGACTTGGCCAGAGGAAAGACTTCCTCCATCCAGCCCTTTGACTGTGTCATCTTCCATGCATAAATCCCAATACAAGTTTCTAAAAACTTCTCGCCAGAGTACATTTGAATCTCATGCATGGGGTCTTGTTATAGTAACAGCAGGTATGGATGGAAGAATTAGATCATTCCTCAATTATGGCTTACCAGTATCAGTGTGAAAATACTGCTGGCTCAGTATAGGCATCAGAGATAAATGTTGCCCACATTGGGGCTGATAAACTTTGTTAAGCTTGGATAGGTTGACAAGTAATCTCGAGATCTGCAAGCATCAAATTGTCATGGCTTGCTCACGACTGCATGCTTGATAGGGATGCACAGTTCAAATTGACTATAAAGAACCAGAGGTTTTCTGTTGGTGGTCTGCAATTGAATTTGTCCACACAAGTGGCTATTGCTCTATGGTTGCAATAAGATCTTTTTTGGAATGAGTGACTAAGGTTGGTTTATCTGAATCTCCAAGATGATTTTATGATTGGTTGATTTGTTACTCGAAATATTTGTCTGCCTGCCCCGAAAAGGATTACAGAAGTCGAGTTAAGAGAAGACATTTGAGATCTTATCATCTATAATGGAGGTGAGGTGCCTGTGGTCTGTGGGTCCTCGCAAACCATCTTCCTTTTGTTCACACAAATACAAGTAGAAATGCAAAGTTGGTGGTTGCAGTTCATAAAAAATGGTGGGGAACTTGACCATTACCGTTTGTTGGCCAGTTTGAATGATTGCATTATGTCTGCCATTATGGGTTTAGCCTCATGGTAGGGTCACTCAAACTCGGTCATGGAGGTAGTATTTTTCTTGGAAATGAACTTCCCTGCTCAATCTAGTGCTACAATGGATGCAATTTTATATTGCCCTGCAGAGCACATTTCCAGGCCATTCTCTCCATGGCCTATTTGTTACTAATGATCTCGTTCGAGAGATCAATTGGCTAACACTATTCTTGCTCCGCTCTAAAAGAAGTCCTTTCATTTTCTGCTAACACAAATCATAGTGTAGATAAATTTAGTGTTATTTATCGGGTTGATTTCTCACCCAAGTAAATTGAGTGTACATATACACATACACGTACTGTAGCATTCATTGGATAAAGAACCAAGAAGGTTACTAGTGTTTTGTTTGGTAGAATCTGGTGCCTTTACTGTATTTATTTCGTTGCTGATGTTTGTAAATTTTCGAACAGATTAGTTAATAAATTTTTAATGTTCAAATTATTATCTTTTGTATATTTGTCTTCGATGGTTTTTCTATGAAAAACAAAATATATAAGTCACTATTGATTTCCAAATTATCTAATATTTAACTAATATTAAGTTGCATTATGTGATCGAACTATGATGTGAGAATAGTAGGTAATAAATGGTCTGAAGTATGAAGAATTAAAATCAAACAAAATGATTTAAGGGGCTATTATGTTTTTTATCAAATCCAATTGGATAGATAATTTATATTGGTTATTGGAGCGGATGATTCTTAGAAACATAAAGACATAAATGTGATTATTTGGATTGATAATACATCAAATAGGACTTAAGTTGAATTCATCATGAATCTGTTTATGAATTTATTCACTTATGATGTTCATGGTGTAACTTACCTCAATCTTAAGTAATTGATTACGTTCATGTAACATGTATACTTATATTAAAAGCTTGAATTCAATTGGTATATTGCATTCTCATGACACTAAAAAGCACTTTTAAATTATTTTAGTTTTCTGTGAAAGCAAATTATTAGTTGTATGTTGGCTTTGTAAACACCTTTATGTGTTTAAGACTTAGCTTTATTTATTTTTTCAATGTTTAACAGAAATGAAAAAATATTAAAAAAAAAGTCTTCTAGTGAAGTTGAGGAAAAACAAGAAGAAAAAGAATATTACGCATTAATTTATATGAATTTTATAAATATTTAAAAAATTCACTCCACAATCCAAATTTTTTTTGCTTTACCACTAAAAAAAAAGGATATAATTTAGATATGAATGATGCTCATAAGATAAATTATTGGTGGTGTAGACATACAATACAAACCTTTAAATATATATTAAATTACTATTTCAAAAACCCTAACTGTTACAGAAATTAATGGTAAAGAGAGATGAAAAAGGCAGATTGTGTTCCAAAAGTCAGGGTTGGTGAAAAACATTGAGACAACAAGAATCCGAGGCCAAAGAGGTTTGAACATATCAGTGTTTGAGAGACATTGTTGAAGCATATGCTCCTGTCCTTGAGGAACAAGGCAGACCAAAAGTTAACCCAAACTTAAACAAGAAGGATTAATTGATATTAAAACATATGGAGGTATCATAATTAGGAGACCATTAGGACAAAAGCATGATTAGTGTTGTTAAGGGACAAAGTTAAGTGTTTTTGGCTTAGCTGTTGGCTTAATATACCCTCTTTTTGTTGGCTTCTGTCTATCAATTTCTTTTGGCTCTTGGATTATATGATGGGATTTAATTATTTTTAATGTATTTAGAAAATGTTAATCAACCTTTAGTGGTGCCAATTAATAATTGAGAGTTCTAGTCGCACGTTCATATGTAATTGAGTTTATTAACTAATTAATAAAGTAATTTATTTGCGGAGTTTTATCCAGAAAGTAATCTATTATCAATATTTAGTAGAAGACATGATTTAAGTTTGACTCCACCAAATTGCAACATCATACATTTCTAAAATTTTTCCATTAAAAGTTTAGTAACAAACTGAACAATAAGAGCAATTTGTTTACAACAAATTTGCACTCAAATAAGTTCCTCACATTGAATAAGATAAGTGCTCGTACTTGAATAATAAACAAACCTTATTCAAATAGACATGTATTGGTTTGCAACTCTTCAATCAACGTGAGCTTTAACTTCATTCCATTCAGCTCGAGCATGCCTTCTATTTGGAAATAAAGAACAAAGATCTTTTACGATTAGCCTTATTAGAAAAACAAATCTTTTTAAATATGACAAGTTACATAATGTGCTAAATGCAAACCGAATTCCAATTAGAGTTACATTTGAACTGTAAAACATCCTTCTTTTTATCATTTTTTTATAAAAAAGAAAACACATCAAAGCACTCAAGCAAGGTAATTATGCTCTTCAACTCAACATTCCCCCCTTAATCCATTCTTTCAACTATGAAACATTTAATGCAAAGAGAACATATAACATTAATACTCGAATATATAGTGTCACACCCCAAATTTTCGAATTTGTAATTTGACTAGTTGATCAAGTGATTTTAATATGATTTTATATGAGAGCCCGTTTAGTTAGCGAAATTAGATTGGTTTTATTTTAGCGCACCCTTTGACACACCCTTACGAAAGAACATATCACTGTGCATGACACTTGGAGAATCTCGATGGTTGTGCTTAATTAGTGGAATCGTATGTGCATGTAATGTGATTAGGGATCCTGTTTAGAGTAAGAAAAGCTTAATCTTATGTTGAAATAGAGGTATAAAAGAGGAAAACAGTTTTCTTTATTCTCTTTGAAGAAAATTTGAAGCGTTGTTCATTGCTTGGAGGAAGAACCTGAGATCATAACCTGTTTAGAGACAGCCTTTAGAGCCAATCACAGGTAATTTCTTAAATCCTCCTTTAGTTCGAGTATTAGGAAATGTATGAGTGGTCGAAGTCGTATTCTTTTTTCTTTAGTAACCTTTTTCCACCCACCCATTGCCATCCATCAAGTGCATGGATGCTGAATGGATGAAGAAAATAGGAAAATAAATTAAATGAAAAAGAAAATGAAAATTTTTTTTTTAAATGAGCAATTTTTCAAAAAGTAAATAATTATGTATAATAAATTTTCCTTAATTTAATTTTAGGATGAATGTTAAAATTACTGAACTTTGTGTAATTGTATATACAAAAACTTTATTTAATTCTGACCAAGTACCATGAAAATAAGTACATGTTTATTTTTAAAATGTTGTATATAATAACAAAAAACAGTAATGATAGGACAATGGAATGGGATGATGTAAGAAGATAAATACATTGAACTAAGATGAAGCAAAAGAGACTGATTAATTTGGGTTTAGAAAACAAAATAGAAACAAAAGGCGCCGACAAAGAGACATGTGAGCTTTGGTCTGAACCTCATTCATTAATGCTTTAATAAAATGTCATCTTTTTCTTAACCATCTTCCCTTTTCCACTTAAGCACCAAATTTCCAAGCTAATATTAATTTTGGAATGTAGGGTAGGTGGATAGGTACCAAACATTGCAATCATTCTGACTTGGACGACTTTTAACGGGGGACAAAGGCCCTCTTTTTTTATGTTTACTCTCTTCTTACTTCCCTCTTTGTTACATATTACATATGAATAAGGTAATCTTAGATGCTCCATGATTCAATTAAATGATACACAAATAATTTACTGGGCAACATTTTAAAAATATTTCAGTTCAAATAATTTATCGAGGAATAAACTGATATGTCATCGAAAATTGAATAAAATAAAATCAAATGGTTTAGGTAATTTTTTTTTTTAAATTTGAGAATTGATAATTTAGAATAAAATATCGAGAATTAACAATTGAAAATAACAAATCGAGAATAGTAAATTAAGAATCAAATTGTGAAAATTGAGAGTTGAGAGTTGACTTGGAAATGTTCACTATAAGACGCGTTTTTATCCCTTTTTTCAAAACGCGCACTCAAAGACGCGTTTTTCTTTCTCTCTCCAAAAATAACGTAAATCGATGAATTAAAAAAAAAAAGGGACATTGTTGTTTAGTTAAATTAACCCATAAAAACAGAAGTTTTCTTAAAACCAACCTCATAAATCAATTATTGCTCATAATCACGATAGAGACAACAATGGGATTGCTTTAAAGATGTAAATTAAGAATTTGGTTTTTACAACCAAGTACAACGAAATCAAGCCAAACCTTACGAGGTTGAAGAAAGTGGTGCTTCGTTCTTGGCACTTGCCTTTGCAACAGTATCCACCGATGGGGGTGTATAGCTTCTAGCTTTCCTGAGAATTTCAGTAACAACCCAATGCTTACGCTTGCTCAACGGCCTAGAAGAATAATCTAACTTAACCTAAGAAAAGCACATATTGAGAATAAAGAGTTCATCATTTTTAATTGTTTACATATATTTGTGTTAGTATAGTCTGCAGTTACTGCTGTTAGTATTGTTAATGACAGTTAGTAACGGTTAGTCTGTTGAAGTAGTTAATAGTCTATAGTTAAATATATCGGCAGTTATAGCAATGAGTCTATAAAATGGCTCAGCTGGTGTAGTTGCAAATACAAGTATTATGAATTGAAGAATTATTTCTTCTTATCATTTTAGCTTTCTTTAAGTTTCTTAATATGGTATCAGTTGTCGCACGGTTCTGAGGGCCTGTAAGATTTTCTTTTCAATGGCGGCTAAAGCAGTAGGTGACAATCGGATCTTCTCTAATAAGAGAATTAGCATTCTTCTTGATGATGGTAACTATCTTCTTGGAAACAACAGGTACTTCTTACACTTAAGACTCATAATCTACAAAAATTTCTTGATCGACAAACGTCTGCTCCTCCATCCACAATAACTAATCACAGTGGAGAAACACAAGACAATCCAACATTCTTGGTGTATGAGCAACAGGACTGTGCTATTGCGTCATGTTTGCTTTCCTTGGTTAGTACAGGAGTGTTGCCTCAACTCATTGGGATGGATTCCAGTTCTCAAATCTGGAGCACCCTGTCAACTATATATGGCAGTAAAACCACATCTAAGATGATGTTTAATAGAAGAGCTCTTCACTCACAGCGGAAGGGAGATCTTTCAATGAAAGAATTTCTTATAAAGGTGAAAGGTTTTTGTGACAATTTAGCAGGTTGTGGTGAGATTATATCTGAACAAGAACATGTTACAGCCATACTTAATGGTTTATCACCTGAATATGAACAAGTCATAATTGTGTTAACAGCCAGTTCAGTCCCTGCTACTGTACAATATGTTACTACGTTGCTTTAAGATGTAGAAGCTCGAATGTCTACAGTGGCTACGGTGGTTTCAGATACTCCTAGTCTGGCTCATGTGGTAACAAATCAAGAATCTGTTACAAGTGAGAATAATCAGGTACCTGCTTACAGACCTCACTCAAGCTCATATCGAGGTCGTGAACGTGGTAGATTCTCAGGGTCAAAGGTTCAATGTCAACTTTGTGGAAAGATGGGGCACCTAGTGGATAGGTGTTATCATAGATTTGATGCCACGTATAAGGGTGTAAGTTACAGGCTTTCACAAGCTAATGTTTGCATGCTTGGTGCTGGTATGCCAATGACATCCTGGGGTTCTTCTTACAACAGTACTATAGCTTCTCCTTATGTAAATCCTAATGGTGGTTGGATGGTTCAACCTTCACAGACTCCAACTAATTGGATGAATCCGTTTTGTGGTTCACAGCCAACAGTCAACCTGCCTAACACGTCTGTTCCAAATCCTGTACCACAAGCTTACATTGCTACTCCTGAGAATGTTGGTGACAATGCTTGGTACCCAGACTCTGATGCCACTCATCATCTTACCAACTCGTCTTCAGCACTAGATCATAGTGCACCTTATACAGGAACAGGTAAGGTTTATGTTGGTAATGGTTCATCACTGCCTGTATTACGCACTGGTCAGACCTCTCTGCTAACTTCTGCACGTCCTTTGTTTATGAAATCTCTTCTACATGTGCTTGGAATTACTAAAAATTTACTTTCTGTCTCTAAATTTACAAAGGATAATCAAGTGATGTTTGAGTTCACTCCCACAAAGTGTCAAGTGCGTGATATACAAACAAGAGCTGTTTTGCTTCAGGGAGATGTGCATGGAGGCATGTACAGATTGAGGATTGGTTCCAAGAATAGTGGTGTTTGTTCTTCTGCAGTTTCGAAATAATGTTTGTTTGCTGCCAAGGTTCTTCCTTTTTTAACATGGCATGCCAGATTGGGTCATCCATGTTTTGATATGCTTAAAATAGCATTGAAAAGCTGTAATATTTCCACAAATGATAATAAAGTTGACTGTGTTTCATGTCATTTGGGTAAAGAACATAAGCTTCCTTTTCATTGCTCACAAACAATCTATACTGCTCCTCTCCAACTAGTGGCAGCTGATGTTTGGGGACCAGCTCCACTAAACTCTAGTAGATTTAAATATTATGTAGCATTTACGGATGCATTCACAAGATATACATGGGTCTATTTTCTGCGTCAAAAATCTGATGTGGCATCTGTCTTTCCTCAGTTTCTTAAACAAGCTGAGAGAGCTCTTGGGGTGAAGCTAGTTACATTACAGACATATGGGGGAGGGGAGTTTTAGGCGTTGAAGGGTTACCTTGCAAAGGAGTGTGTCTCTCATAGGCTCACATGTCCTTACACGTCGGAGCAAAACGGGCTGGTTGTAAGAAAGCACAGGCATTTGGTGGAGACTGGATTGTCAATGCTTGCTCATGCAGGTATGCCATTACATTACTGGTATGAAGCTTTTAGTAATGCAGTATTTTTGATAAATCGATTGCCCACCAAAACTCTAAGAAATCTCTCACCCTATGAAAAATTGTTTAGTATTAAACCAGACTATAATATGCTTAGGATTTTTGGTTGCCAATGTTTTCCAAATATAAGACCATACAATACATCCAAGTTGCAATTTCGGTCAATGCCATGTGTCTTCTTGGGGTATTCACCACAGGACAAGGATACAAGTGCAAGGATCTCACATCAGGAAAAATTTATATGTCAAGACACGTGACATTTAATGAACATGTGTTTCCCTATAAAGCATCCAATCCTTCAACAAGTCAAATCATAAGAGAATCACCTACTTCAAAATTATTAGTCTTCCCATCACCACATGTAACTCACAACAGGCCATAGCTTTCTCAAAATCTGCCAAATCTTAGCCCCATGTCTAGTACATCTGTCAACACAATTCTTCCATCTAATCCAACATCTTCTTCGACTTCTCCATTCTTATCCTTGAATCTGCCAACATCTGACCAAAATAATATTTCACAACCAGCAGTTTTACCAACTCCAAACCAAAACAATGTGGGTTCAGCTGAAACTCAAACACAGTTGCAAATAGGAAACAGTCATCCAATGATCACTAGAAGCAAATTAGGAATTTTCAAACCAAAAGCATATGTTACAAAGGCAAACGGTTTGTCAAATACTGATATTACTACTGCCTTATCTTCTAATGTTACAATTACCATACATGAAGCAATGAGTTCAACACAGTGGCAAGGAGCAGTTCATAGTGAATTGCAAGCTCTTATTAACAATCACACTTGAAGCCTCTGTCCTCTTCCAGAGTCAAGAAAAGTAGTAGGATGCAAATGGTTGTTTCGTGTGAAGAAGAAACCAGATGGGTCTGTCAAAAGATACAAGGCTAGACTTGTGGCAAAAGGGTTCTCTCAAAATGCTGGCTTGGATTATTCTGATACGTTTAGTCCTGTGGTACGAGCAGTCACGATCAGGACTGTTCTAACTCTAGCTGTGATTAATGATTGGCCATTAAGACAAATAGATGTTAACAATGCTTTCTCAATGGCATTCTAACTGAGGAGATATATATGGAACAACCTCCAGGGTTCGAGGACTATGGGAAGGATGGTCAGAAGCTTGTATGCAAGCTCAACAAAGCTTTATATGGGTTAAAACAAGCACCTAGAGCTTGGTTTCACACCTTGAGACAGCATTTGGTGAGTGCACTCAAGTTTCAAGCATCAAAAGCTGATCCTTCTTTGTTTTTTCGAGACATTGCAGGGTCCAAAATATTTATCATGGTGTATGTTGATGACATAGTAGTAACGGGTAATTCGTCAGATGGAATAAGTCAGGTCATTAAGTAGCTTCATGATCAGTTCTCTCTCAAGGACATGGGTGAGCTCAATTTCTTCTTAGGAATTGAAGTGCATCGATCTGAAAATGGCTTGTTGTTGTCCCAGAAAAAGTATCTGACTGAATTGCTTCAAAGCACTGAGATGTTGGAGGCTTCCCCAACTCCTACACCGATGACAGGGTCTCCTAAGCTAACTAAGGGAGATGGAAGTATGGTTGTAAAAGCTCATGAGTATAGAAGTATTGTTGGAAAGTTGCAATATGCCTGTATCACAAGGCCTGATATTGTGTTTTGTGTTAATAAGCTTAGCCAGTATATGAATTCTCCCTATGACATACACTGAAAGGCAGTTAAGAGGGTACTCCGATATTTAAAGGGGACAGTGGATCATGGTTTACAGCTTCGAAGAGGTCAAGTTAGTCTTGTTGGCTATTCTGATGCAGATTGAGCCTCCACAATTGAAGATAGAAGGTCAACATCGGGGTATTGCATCTATCTTGGACCAAATCCCATAGCATGGTCATCAAAGAAACATGTTGTTGTGTCAAGATCTTCAGCTGAAGCTGAGTATCGGAGTTTGGCTGACTGTGTGTCTGAGTTAATGTGGATTAAAAACATGTTGACTGAAATTGGGGTGCAGGTGCCACATCCTCTTGTGGTGTGGTGTGATAATACGTCCACTGTTGCAATGGCAGCAAACTCTACATATCATGCCAGGGTGAAACATGTAGAGATAGATTGCCACTTTGTCAGGGAGAAAGTTCTTGACGGCTTGGTGCAGGTTAATTTTGTTCCTTCAGAACAGCAGATAGCTGATGTATTAACCAAGCCTATCACGCCAAAGCAATTTGAGTTTTTCAAAGATTCATTGCATGTTGTGGCACTAAATGATCACAAGAAGAAAGTTGGGGGAATGTTACTATAGTCTGCAGTTACTGCTGTTAGTATTGTTAATGACAGTTAGTAACGGTTAGTCTGTTGAAGTAGTTAATACTCTATAGTTAAATATATCGAGAGTTATAGCAATGAGTCTATAAAATGGCTCAGCTGGTGTAGTTGCAAATACAAGTATTATGAATTCAAGAATTGTTTCTTCTTATCATTTTAGCTTTCTTTAAGTTTCTTAATAATTTGGACTGCTTACAGAAATCTCAGATAGCAGGTTGGGGTTCAACTTGGGGGCGGTGGTTGGCTGTTGGGAACAGTTGAGCAGAGCGGGGAAGCAGGGGCTGAGTCGATCCTGGAGGGGACAGCTTCGGGCGGTGCTGGGTCGACGACAGCTGAGGTGGATCGGTGGCCATCGAACGGCTGGGGTAAATTATATTTTAGTTCTTTAAACTGGTATGCAATTCATAAGTGGTAAATTGTGTGATGTGGCATCGAATGATTCAAAAAAAAAAGAATTATTTTTATTAGAGTTTTTAATAGAAATGATTAAAATGAACAAACTATTTAACATGAGTGTCTAAAATGTAAATTCTTTTATTTTGAATACCTAAAATGAGAAATTTTTGTAATTTTAGTTTCCTCATTTCTGATTGGTTAAAAAAAGCTAGGACTTTGGGCTTCGTAACATGGTGGTTAGGTTGGTGGGGTTATAATAATCTTCGAGCTGCCATTCTTTCAGCAACTACAATTCCTTTCCATTTACACTCTTCAAACTGACTGTCAAATCTCCAACCATTTTCTGCAGCAGCCACTTTTCCCCAACTGTCCTTTGAAAAACAACGTTGGAGAGGTAGCTTAGAAATCAAAACAACTAACAAACAAGCAATAATATTTGTGTACAATGATGCTTCGTGGGCAAGGGCATTATGATAATTCAGCAATGTGCATTTATCTATTATGCTGAAGCAGGGCCTTCTATATATAAGAATGGAGGTGGGATGGAGGGGGTCATGGATCAGCTGAGGAGTAAATGGTTCTACTTTGTAATGTTTCTTGCTCAAATGAGTATTCCAATCACAGGGACATTAATTTGCATGTATTGATGTGTGTTACTGAGATGCTCATTTGAGCAAGCAATGTTAAAAGTGGAAGTTTCTTTACCAAAATCGTCAGACTTCGCATGGGTCAGGTAATTTTAACTCTTCCATTTTCTATTATACACAAACTTTACCCTCTCCATGCAACTCATCTAAGCATATTTTGTGTTATATGAATCGATATTTATACAATAAAGACTCCATTTACATTTAATATAATATAAATTCCCCATAATAAAGTCCCAATATTCAATCATTCAAGTAGTTTTACTTAGAGTATTTGCAAACCGCGGTTTGAATCAGGTTATCTTTCATATCGGATTATTTTAGGTTTATATTATTTTATATTTGGATTTTTTAAGTTTGTATTTTTTTTGAGTTCAAACTTTTTTTTACATTTTTATCATAGAAAAATACAATTTCATCATTTGAATAGCATGTATCTTTATAATTTTTAGAAGATTAAATCAAATTTTTATCATTTTAAAGGGTCAAAATATAATTTTATCTTTATCAATTTAAAATTTTAAAAAAAATTAAAAGACCTAAATAAAAAATCTACTATTTTAAAAAGAGGAAGCCCTTGCTAGCTCCCCTGACTATGCACATGATTGTATGTAATATCTATAATTAGATGAAATGTATAAAAATTTTATAAACATAATTAATAAGTAAAAGTTAACAACCCAATCCAGATTTAATTTAATAAAAACAAAATTTTAAACAAATTAAGATAATATTTCTTTCAATAATATTTTATGTATTATTTATTATATACACGTGTAGTAATATAATAAATTATACTTAACCATTGATATTATAATGTGTATTATTATATTAGATAATATTATATCTTTTACTATAATCTATAATTATTAATAAGGACATTTATGTACTTATATTAAGTAAGATTATATCTTTTATTATAATCTATAATTACATATGTATTAATAATTATATTAATAGTCGTTAACTAGTCATTAGCGTAGCCGCAAACGATTTGGGTTGCTTAGGTCATTGTTGACATTAGGTTTAGACTAATGACATATACAATACTTGAATTCTCGATGTAGATGCTACATAACTGGTTTCATATACTATATCATATTATTGATTGGTTGCATTGAAAATTCATAGATGTCAAAATCGATAAAATTGATAAAGAATCAATTGAACCGATTAAAAAGTTAGTTAAAAAATCGTTCAAACCAATTTGAAGCTAGTTTGAATATTTAATTTTATTGTTATAATTTATACTCAAAATGTTTATGTTTCATTATTATATTTATGTGTTTATTATTTTTTTGGAATTTTTATCTTTTTAATTTTTATGAATTTTTTTAAATGAGAGATTCATTAATTCATTCTAGGAATGGAATTATACAATTTGAGGAAAAAAACAACAAACACCCATCGTAGGCGGTGAAGGATAAATCCCATCAATACAACAAAGAATTTAATCTCAGTTTCAATAAAACATTATGACACGTTAACAATTAACTCTGTTACAATTCGAGCACAACATATCTGGAGTGATTGTAAGTGGTGAGCAAAAATCGACAAAATAACCGAGCATCTACCGAGCTAGAGAGGACGACAACAAAACTATCCCTAAATTCACTTGCAAAAATAAGACTACATACATAAGCAAAGACTAAAAAATTTGTACAAGACAAAACAAAAACTTTAAAAAATGAAGACTTATTAAATAAGAAAAAAAAACATATAATAACAAGGATCCAAACCGACTTGTGAAATCATTTATTATTTTTAAGTACTCTCAAAATATAAACAAATTAAAAAGCCGACGAAGAGTCACCATTTAAGTATTTACGATCAACCCAGAATATTCATCCGAAACTTAACTTTAAAATTGAATCTTAGGCCCTGTAATCTTGCTGTGAAAGTTGATTGGATTCACTGTGCTTGTATTTATGTTAGGATTTAAGAGCTATCCTTCCAACTTAAGTTAATAAGAAGCCGACGAAGAGTCACCAATTAAGTATTTACGATCAACTCAAAATCTTCATTCGAAACTTAACTTTAAAATTGAATCTTAGGCCCTGTAATCTTGCTGTGAAAGTTGATTGGATTCACTGTGCTTGTATATATGTTAGGATTTAGGAGCTATCCTTCCAACTTAAGCTAATAAGGAACTCAAAACTGGTCTTTTAATAATTCCTTCTCCATAATGGAAGAAAAGATGATTCCTTGCCAGTCCCAGATGAACTAAAGTAAGATCTGACTGACAACCTTAATTTATTGTCCCATATCTCATTCATTTCAATACCAAGCAAAGACACAAAGCACCCACATCAACAATTAATAATGCTTTTGTTAACATGCTTTATGTCTCAGTACCCACAATGCATCATTCACCATCTACCTCCTCTTTGGTAATGCTAATTTCGTTTTTTCTGGCATCAAAATTACTACTCTTCCCAGGTATGAAATTTACGAGTATTCCACATGATTTCAAGGATAGAAGAGGTAATGATTTCATTGGGTTTTTTTTTTTAAATCTAGGAGTCGTAGGGACAATTGGGGTCAACTATGGCACCCTCGCTAGCAACCTCCCTCCACCTGCTCAAGTGGCGCATTTCCTTGTAGAATCCACCATCATCAGCGGCGTTCGGTTGTTTGACGCCGACTCCAACATTCTAAAAGCCTTTGCCCATACCGGCATTGCCGTCTCTGTAACTGTTCCAAATGATGAAATTCCTCGCCTTACCAAGCTGAACTTTGCTCAACAATGGGTGGAAAACAGTATCCAACCTTACACACCAAACACAAATATTGTCCGTATTTTAGTAGGCAATGAAGTAATATCAACAGCAAACAAATTGTTGATAGGAAGTGTAGTCCCTGCTATGCAAAATCTCCACTCAGCCCTTTTCGAAGCTTCATTAGACCGTAGAATCCAAGTCTCCACGCCGCACTCTTTAGGCATTCTCTCAAATTCAAGCCCACCGTCGACCGCAGTGTTTCGACAAGGATACGACACTCATGTCCTTAAACCCTTGCTTAGCTTCCTTAGAGCTACAAATTCACCTTTTATGGTAAACCCATATCCATTTTTTGGTTGCTCACTTGATACACTCGATTTTGCCTTGTTTCGGCCTAATGCTGGAGTGTTGGATGAAAACACAGGGCATGTTTACACAAATATGTTCGATGCTCAGTTAGATTCGGTCTTCTCGGCCATGAAATTCTTAGGATTTGATGATGTCGAGATTGTTATAGCTGAAACCGGTTGGCCATCAATGGGGGACTCCACCCAAGTTGGTGTTGATGCAAAGACTGCAGCTGAGTACAACCGCAACTTGATACGACACGTAATATCCGGTGCTGGCACACCACTAATGCCCAACCGCACATTTGAGACCTACATTTTTGCGCTTTTCAATGAGGATCTCAAGGAAGGGCCAACGTGTGAGAGAAATTTTGGGCTATTCCACGCAAACATGACATCCGTTTATGACAACCGGATCCTACGGCGCACGACAGCTGCTGCCGCCGCTAATTTTCACCCTGTCACGTGTTTGTTGGTCATTACCATTGGGTTTCTAGTTCTAGCAATCAATCATCATGGTGAAATATAAATATAATCGTCAGAGGACAGTTAGTAAACTTAAGGGCAAATCTTGGAAAATCGAGGGCCCTTTTCACAAAATCAACACCGGATCTGGCAAGATACGTCGAAATCATGTTTGTAAACTTTTGGCGTCAATCGTCCTAACATTTTCCTTTTTGCTGTCGGGTTTTGGATTTGAAACCAATTTCTATGTTTTTGTTATTTAATTATTTCCTTCTCTTTTCAATTTAACTTAAGGGGTAAATATCAATTTTATCTATAAACTTTAATTCGTGAAATGTATGATATAAAAAATTGGTTATGTCCATTTTTTACTTTAATAAATTAATGAATCACAAATCCACAAGTTAAGTTAAATACTTTTCTTATACTTACCAAACATTTATGCTTAACATGTCGTTGTTTCTTGCGCATAAATTTGACTGGAGATCACGTGAAGCCATATCCATTTCGGAAGGTTTCATCAGCTTTTCAAAGTTCAAGAGTATGTACTGATACTTAGTTCTTGTCTCCTATAGCATGGCATATACATATATAGGTTGAGTTTTATTCAAAAATAAATTTGTTTTGTTTATTTTAATTTGATGAATGATAAGTCACATTTTGTTTCTTGAAAATGTGGCACATGTTTTTATGACTGAAAATGAGTCTAATAGTCCTTTTAATGTGTTTAAAATTTATTAGAATTAGGTGACTAGAATTTTTATTAAAATAAAATTCAATGGTAAAATAAAATAAAAGTAAAGTCTAAATAAACTAGACTTCTTTTATTTTATTTTAATTAGAATAAGTCATCTATTTTATTTTAATTAAAATAAGGTGTTTCAATATTACTACGTTACTTCTATTAGTTGTTGATTGAAATAAGATTTTTCAACCTATAAATAGGCATAGTCATCTCCTCTTGTAACCATTCGATTTTTGACATTAGAGAATCTTCTTCTCCTTTGCCCGTAGTTTTTCCCGAAAGAGTTTCCACGTAAAATCTGTGTGTTTTTTCCCCATTTTCTTTGCGATATTTCTTAATTGTCGATATTTAATTTTATCAAATTGGTATCAGAGTTTTTCGGGTTACTAGTCTCGATTACAATAATAGCGACATTAAAGTATGATATTCTGCTGTTGGATCGTAACACCAGATTCGCGTTGTGGTATGTAAAGATGCAAGCAGTTCTTGCGCAGATGGATTTGGAGAATCAAAAGGGAAAACAAACAAAATAATCCGATGAAGTGATGTAGTAGAAGACTATAGTGATTGTGAACTCCTAGTTGCTTCTGTCGACAATTCTAAAGTGAGCGAGGAGTGGATCATCGATTCTGGTTGCACCTTCCATATGAGTCCCAATCGGGATTGGTTTACAATATTTGAAGTTGTGTCTGAAGGTGTTGTTTTGATGGAAAATAATGCTTCATGTAAAATCGCAGGAGTTGACACAATCAAAATAAAGATGTTTGATGGGGTCATTAGAACTCTTAGTGGCGTGCGACATGTACCAGAATTGAAAAGGAATTTGATTTCGTTGAGTACTCTTGATTCAAAAGGACACAGGTGCATAGCTAAAAGTGGGGTTCTAAAGATTAGTAAGGGTTCCCTCGTTGTGATGAAAGGGTAGAGAAAGACTTCCAAATTATATGTTTTGCAAGGTTCAACTATTGCTGGTGATGCTGCAGTCGCTTCCTCTTCCTTGTCAGATGATGATATTACTAGACTTTGACATATGCGTCTAGGGCATATGAGTGAAAACGACATGGCAGAATTGAGTAAAAGAGGACTTCTTGATGGGTAAGGCGTTAGCAAACTGAAGTTCTGTGAGCATTGCGTTTTTGAGAAGTAAAAGAGAGTTCGATTCACTAGAGGAATCCATAACACGAAGGGAACATTGGATTATATTCATTCTGATCTTTTGAGGACCATCTAGAGTACCTTCGAGAGGTGGAGCTAATTATATGCTAAGTCTTATTGATGATTTTTCCAGAAAAGTTTGGACATTCTTTCTGAAGCAGAAAAATGATGTGTTTTCCGCATTCAAGTCTTGGAAAACTATGGTTGAAAAACAGACAGGAAAACAGATAAAACACCTCCGCATAGATAATGGCTTGGAGTTTTGTTCTAATGAGTTTAATGAATTGTTCAAATCAGAAGGGATCATGAGACATTTGATAGTTCGTTATACTCTATAGCAAAACGGTGTTGCAGAACGAATGAACAGAACGATCATGGAAAAGGTTCGATGTATGTTGTCGAATGTTAATTTACCGAAGTCGTTTTGGGCTGAAGCAGCCTCTACTACATGTTTTTTGATCAATCGATCTCCATCCATTACCATTGAGAAAAAGACTCTACAAGAGATATGGTCTGGTAAGCTTGCTGATTATTCTGATATAAAGATTTTTGAGTGTCCTGCTTATGCTCATGTTGATAATGGAAAATTAGAACCAAGATCCATTAAATGTGTTTTTCTTGGTTTTAAAGCTGTTGTAAAAGGGTATAAGTTATGGTGTCCTGAAAATAGAAAAGTTGTGATTAACAGAGATGTTGTTTTTGATGAAACTGCTATGTTACCTAACTTATCTCTTAAAGACTCTTCCAGTGAAGAACAACAAAAACAGGTGGAGTTTCAGATTGATCCAGTATCTATAACAGAGTCAACTTCTTAAGTTAATATAGAAGTTCATAACAGAGTCACTTCTTCACCACAATATTCTATTGTCAAGAATAAACCTAGAAGAGAAATTAAAACTTCGAAGAGGTATGCCGAGGCTGATCTAGTGGCTTATACTTTAAACGTGGCTGAAGATATTGGTACAATATTTTGTGATAGTTAAAGTGTCATTTTTCTTACAAAAGATCAAATGTTTCATGAGAGAACAAAACACATTGATGTTTGGTATCATTTTGTGCGTGATATTATTGCTCGTGGTGATATTGTTGTGAGCAAAGTTAGTACTCATGAAAATCCTGCAGATATAGATATGATGACTAAGTTACTTCCCATAACCAAGTTTGAGTATTGCTTGGACTTGGTTAGTGTTCATTGTTGAAGAATACCACTCAAGTGGTTTTGTGGAAGAGGTGGAGAACTTGTTCGTTGAGAGTTCTTGTTAGTATTTTTGTCAAGGTGGAGATTGTTAGAATTGGGTGACTAGAATTCTTGTTAAAATAAAATTCAGTGGTAAAATAAAATAAAAGTAAAGTCTAAATAAACTAGACTTCTTTTATTTTATTTTAATTAGAATATGTCATCTATTTTATTTTAATTAAAATAAGGTGCTTCAACCTTACTACGTTACTTCTATTAGTTATTGATTGGAATAAGGTTTTTCAACCTATAAATAGGCATAGTCATCTCCTCTTGTAATCATTCGATTTTTGACATTAGAGAATCTTCTTTTTCTCTGCCCGTGATTTTTTCTCGAAAGGGTTTTCACGTAAAATCTGTGTGTTTTTTCCCCATTTTCTTTGCGATATTTCTTTATTGTTGACATTTAATTTTATCAAAAATTATTTGAAACACATTGGTACCGTATGGTATTGTTTGGGCATGTTTTAGAATGCTTTTAAATCAATATTTTCTAGGTGATGGAACAATACTTCCATGCGATGGGTATCGAAGATGATGCAACTAAGATAAACATTGTTATCTATTTTACTAATGTTGCTCTCTCATAATGACGTCATAGGTCTACAGATGAGAAACACGGTAATCGCTTTTTTCTTATCATAGGCTGGTTTTGCTTTGGGCTCTTGATCCTACTGAAGATTGTGCCTATCTATCCTTTGACTGCACAATATCTGCCCTCCAACCGCTTCATTAATTCAAAACTCATCGTTTTCAATTGATTTAATATTCCCATTTAAAACTACACGCACCGTTTCAATTGGTTTCATTTCCATTGTTATAGTCAAAGTGAATAAGAAGCTTTTAAATAGTTAGGGATGAGACCTACCCAATTGAATTTCAATACAAGTCAAAGATATTATATCCTCTCATATTGGTAAATAATAATATATCCTCTCAATATAAAACTCGTATTGTGTGTCCATGCTTCATAGGTTTAGCTCCATAAATAGAGCCTAAAAGCAATGTTGATTCAACTAAGTATTCTTTCGATTGATAAAACGTGCGATTTCCATCCACGACATTAATTATGGGTTTCTCACATCACTCAGCCCAACTAATTAATATGGTGTACCAGTATTAAATTCCATTTAGAATTTAATACATAGAACATTTTTCAAACATATATATCACATATACCTTATGTCATCCAATACATTTTTCACCTAATCTCATATCACATATCATATTTTGAACAATTCATATTACCTTACATTTTATTCATTTTAATCCTCTAATTTGACAATTCGCAATCAAACTCAATTCAATAGCTTATATCATCACCAAGTACCAATTTCCAAATGCAATTAACATGAAAATGCAATCAATTAAAATAAAAAAATATTATTAATATAATAATATTTGGTCTTATTGAAGTTAATTTTTCTATAAAAATCAAGTTAATAGCATGAGCCTATTTTTTAACAACGGCTTATGATTTTTAAAAGTGAATTCATTTTTTTTTTAAAAAAAATCTTTTTAGTTGACCAATAAACCATTTTCTATTTATTAAAAAAATTTCATGAAACAATTTTAAAAATGTTTTAGTAAATCATTTAGCGAAACAAACACATCTTTACTTATTAATAATTCATTATTCTTCAAAAAAAAAAAAATAGATACGAAGTTAAATATCCTCTATTCCTGATTATTTATTTTCATTACTTAAATTATAAATATTTTCTTCTAAAGACCCTATTTTATATTTTTTTATAAGCTTGGGAAAGAAAATTGTTAAAATACTTTCTAAGTCATAGTACCCTTTATACATTTGAAATTCAGTACATTTATTTTTATTTCAAGGAATTTAGCTATTTTATTTTTCGAATTAAAAAAATGTAAACTTAATTATTAACACACTTAACGTTCTTCTGTTATATTCAAGTTTATCTCACATCAACGAATTTAATGTAAAAATTTTAACGGTGTTAACAATTAGATTCACACTTTTAAATCTAAAAAAATAAAAAATAAATTAAATTCTAAAAATATAAGAACTTAGATCATATTTTGACAAAAAAAATAAAAAACAATGCCACTATTACAGTTTAGGAGGTATTAAAGAGATCCATTTGCAGAGCACATTTTATACCAACCGCTTACTTCTTTGGAGAGCACCCACGATGAGAAAATCAATCATTGCTATCACCAGTGAACATCATAACTTCGACCAAAAAAATCTATTTACATAATTATTTTTTTGTGAATTACGATAACAGGGCAAAGTTCAAACAATAAGCGCGACTAGCGCTATTCAAACCCATACCACACTTGAAACAATGAACACCTTTGACCACCAAATCATCACATGAGTTCATTTGCATAATATTTTTAACCTACTATTGGTATAGATATGTTATTACTAATTCATAACTTATAAATTTCTACAAAAAAATTATTAATTTATAGATTCATTTAATAAAATTTAAATTTGTTTCTTTATTCATTAAATTAACTGATTGCTGATAATAAAATTATTTTGGGTTTGGATATTATATTTTCATTATATATATTTGTAATATCGTATGTTATAATAAACAACAATTAAATATTACTCAGGGACAGAATTAATGGGGTTGATAGGGGTCTTGGTTCTTCCTTAAAATAGAAAATTTCATTTTTACTCATTTTTATAATTTTAAAAATTTTAACTTTGCTATGATAAAAAATATACAACTTTATTCTGACCTCCTTACAAATTTTTTTGACTCCGCCACTAATATTAATAATCCTAAAGATCTACCGATCACTCTATAAGAAATACTAGGATTTCATTACTTGTAGAGATTGTTGATGAAATTGGTATATTTATTAGTGAATCACCTTGGTTTAAACAACATATGGTCTCCCTAAAGATGATTAATAAGTTTCTTAATATCAATTAGCAATTAAATTAGGATGAGTGTTGGGAGATCAAAATGTTGGGTTGTCCCCTACTTTTTTCGATAGTGCTCTTTTTTAATGGATGTGGCTAAAATTCAACACCCTCAAATGCCTTCTATTTCATTTCATGTGTAGCCCACTAAGGCTTGTTTCTCTCCATCTTTATTGCCTCGGAAAGTGATGAAACTACTGTTTCATAAAGTAGTGTTTGGTACCACGGATCAAGAATTCTAGGCTTTTAGATTCAACAGCCACTATCAATTAAATTTTAAAAAATAACATAAAATTCACATTTTCTTTTTGATGAAAACCATACATGCATTTTCTCCCAACAATTTTATTAAATATATTCTTTTAACAATTTTCAAATCATTTGTTGAATATTTTATATAAAATATCTATGCACTATGAGCGAACGACATGAAATCACGTGCTAAAAATTACATTATAATATCTATTTAAGAAAATTTTGTCATAGTTTTGAAATCTTATTTTTATTAAGCATTAATATTTACAAAAATATTTAAAAAATATATTAAAACTTGATCGAGTAATTTTTTTTAAATTAATAGTTAATATTTTTATGTAACTAATATTTTTTATCTTACAATAATAGGTAAAAGATTAGTTAAAAACTATAGAAGAAACGTCAATATGCTTCATAAATCAATAATTACCTGTGTTAATAAAAAAATATAAAATAATTTGTACGGCTTCTAATTTGATACAAATTTTAAAATATATATAAAGAGTTGTGATAATTCAAAAAAATAAAAAAAATCAATACTTTATTAAATTTATATAAATTTAAAAATTATAATAATTAAAAAATATCAAAATTGGTAATTAAAAAATTAGAGCCAATTAGCAAAAAGTATTAAAATTTATAAAAGTTCAATGTATCAATCTTACTATCAAAAGGAATTTGTAAATTTGGATTTAAAATTTAAAGAAATTAAAGTGAGATAAACTCTATAAATTCCAAAAACTCGTTTTAAATTATAAAGTCAAAGATATGAGATCAAAATCATGAACTCAAAAATCCAAATTTCGATAAAAGTTGAACAAAACAAGTTTAAAATTAAAAGAATTAAACAATCAAATGGTACTTAAACTATATTAATTTTTTTAATTGGTATTTAAATTTTTTGTCAGAATTGGTATTAAAACTATTAAATCGTTAGTCATTTTATCTCATCTATTAGTCCCATATTAAAAAAATTCAGTCAATCATAAATTGTCAGGTAGATCTCTATTTCTTTTACCCATAATTTTCTTATATTTTCTTTCCATCAAACAATTTTCACCAGATTTTTTTTTACATATTTTCATCAACCAAACCCCCAACAAAATTTGTTTGCTTCCTTGTACAAAGCTTCCACCATTTTATCATTTTCAAGCTTCAACTGCATCTATCATCTTCAAACCTAAGTAGTATAATCTCACAATTACTTCTCTTCAGATTCTATTAACCCGTTACTAGAGTTGCGGATTAAACTTAGAATCACACTCATAGTTTCATATTTTAAATATGATAACGATCAAAACAATATCTAGATAGTTTATTAAATCCCCTTGCCCTACCAATCATCAATACTTACAATTATGCAACAATCATCTTTTGTGTTGTAATTATGAATTCTTTATTTTTCTCTAGTTTTAACATGGTATCGAGAGCCAGGTTGTAAGCTTTTTTTTTGGGTCTTTCTTTTCAGTCAGTCGTTTGGGCCATTTGGGCAATTTTTTTCTTCATTTTCCCCAAATTTCTTGAAACCCTATCAAAGACTCAGCGATGGATGCTATTGATTTCAATCATCCTTTATTTTTGCATCCATAAGATACTCCAGGAATTGTTCTTGTTTCTCATCAGCTTGTGGGCATCGATAATTACTGTGTGTGGAGCCGATCTATGAGGATTGCACTTCTTGCAAAGAAAAAATTTGGGTTCATCGACGGGGATTGCAAGAAGGATAGTTTCGATGAGCAATTGCAATCGCAATAGGAAAAGTGTAATGCGATAGTGCTGTCTTGGATCCTCAATTCTGTCAGTAAAGAACTCTCGGCTGGGATTGTCTTCGCATCGAGTGCTGCACTCGTCTGGAAAGATCTCAAGGAGAGGTTTGATAAGGTGGATGGTTCTAGGGTTTATTTCCTTAATCGGGAAATTGCTACATTTCATCAAGGAAAGATGACGGTTTCTTCCTATTTTACATGGCTGAAGTTTTTGTGGGATGAGTACCATACACTCGTCCCTTTTTCAGCTTGTGAGTGTGAGATTTCTCAACAGAATCTCAAGCATTTGGTTTAACAAAAACTTTTTCAATTTCTGATGGGACTCAATAAAACATATTCTTCACTTAGAAGCCAGATCTTGCTTATTGCAGCCACTTCCCTCGATCAATCAAGTGTACTCGATAATTATTCAAGAGGAATCATAGAGGGTTCAATTGTCTGGAATTACACCATTCTTCGAGGCTGCTGTGATGCTCTCTACTGCTAATGGAAGTTCAGATCATCAGAAATTTAATGGTACTTGTGACCATTGTAAAATTAGAGGTCACAAGAAGGAGAATTGTTATCGCCTTATTGGATATCTGGCAGATTTCAAATTCACAAAGAAAAAAGGTGCTCCGGTAGCTATGGCGGCAAATACTAAGGTGGTTGATATTGGACTTGAATCTAGATCCGTTGACCAAAATGCTACTTCACCTGCATCTGTTCCTTTGTTCACACAAGAACAGTATAACCAAATTTTGAGTTTGTTGAACAAGCCTTCCAATGATTCAGCTGTTCATTTGGCAAGTATTACTTCTCACTACCTTTTTGTTTCTACTGATTCTCCTAGTTGGATACTGGATACGGGTACCACAAATCATATGATATCTGATTCTCATGGTTTAGAATCTCCGATTTCATGTGCCATTGGTTTACGTTTTGTTCATCTTCCTAATGGTAATACTGCTCCTGTTACCTCCATTGGTTCATATAATTTCAGTCTAGAAAATATTATAAAAAATATTTTATTTGTTTCAACCTTTAAACATAATTTTCTTTCAGTATCAAAGTTAACTTGAGACCTTCATTGTTCTGTTAGCTTTTTTCTTGATTTTCGTATTTTATAGGATCTCTTCAATGAAAGGATGATGGGGATTGGTAAAGACTCACGAGGACTATATGTGGTTGATTCCAACTATTTCAATTCTAGTTTGTCTTCACCTATTTTTTGCAACTCTTCCGTTTCTGTCAATTCTCATTGCTCAAATGTTTTTCCTGCACAATGTATGTCTCACTTGTAAAATAATAACACAAGTTTTTGGCATGCTCGCTTGGGGCATGTTGCTTCTTCCATAATGCATAAGCTTATTTTTTTGTAGTCTATAGCATTTGATAATCGTCTTATACATTTTTGTGCTGTGTGCCCTTTAGCCAAGCAAACTCGTCTGCCTTTTCCTGTTAGTAACTCTAGGATGATTGAGCCATTTCACTTAGTTCATCTTGATCTTTGAGGTCCCTATAGGACATCTACTCATAGTGGACATAGATTTTTCCTTACCGTATTAGATGATTACTCTAAGATGACTTGGGTGTACTTGTTAAAGCATAAGCTTGAAATTCTTATTTACCTTAGACAATTTTTCCACCTTGTAAAAAATCAATTTTCCACTACCATAAAATTTGTTCGAACTGATAATGGCTCTGAATTTTTTAACTCAGAATGTTCTATTTTGTTTCATTCTTTGGGAATCATCCATCAAAGTTCATGTGTTTATACTCCACAGCAAAATGGAGTAGCTGAAAGAAAGCATAGACATCTGCTTGAGGTTGCTCGAGCCCTCAAGTTTCATTCTAAAGTTTCAATAAAATTTTGGGGGGAATATGTTAAAACTGCCTGCTATCTTATTAACAAATTACCTTCCTTTGTTTTACTCAATAAAAATCTTTTTGAGGTTCTCTATAAAAAGTCTCCTAATCTTTCTCAATTGAGAATTTTTGGCTATCTTTGCTACGCTACACAAACCAATTATCGAGACAAATTTTCTCCAAAAGCCATTCCTTCAATCACATGGGTTACTCTTCTACTCAAAAAGGATACCTCTTGTTTAATCTTGATACACAACATCTTTTTATTAATCGAGATGTAAAGTTCCATGAAGATATTTTTCCCTTTCATTTTTCAATCAAAGAGACCTCGGTTTTTTTCCCTACACAGTTGTTAGTTCCTGATTCTGAATTTTTAAACATTGCACAACCACCAACTTCACCATTACAAGTTTCAGGTCATTCATCACCATTATCAGTTTCCATCAGCCCTTCCATTTCATCCACTTTACACCCTGATGCTTCAACAAGTGCACCAGATTCCTCATCTCCTAATGTGCAGCCAAATGCTTCCACCTTAAGAAAATCCACTAGAATTTCTAAACAACCAGCTTGGTTAAAAGACTTTGTGTGCTCTTGCCAATCCTCATCTCCTTTAGGTCAGTATCCTATCTCTAATAATATTTCTTACACTCATTTGCCTTTACATACACAGTTATTTCTTTCTTCCTCTTCTTGCTTGGTTGATCCTAAATCTTATTTTGAGGCTGTGCAAAATCCTTTGTGGTTCAAAGCCATGAAAGAAGAGATTCTTACTTTGGAGTTCAATAGCACTTGGTCTGTGGTTACTCTACCTCTTGGTAAAAAATTGATTAGCTGCAAGTGGGTATATGTAACATCCGCGTGCTTGAATCGGATTTGGAACAATGATAGAGTACAATTGAGAATTGGAATATATGGTTGAATTTAGAAAGGTTTGGAGAAATCAAGGATTAAATAGTAAAGGAGAGAAAATATGGAGGACTAAATAGTAAATTATCCAAATTGAATTTTGAGTCATCATGGGAATTAGATTGATTGAGGAAGGGCAAAAGAGTAATTTGGTGGAAGATATTTTTGGAGGCAAAGTTTTGGGCCAAAGTGTAAAGTTGGAAGGCCTAAGGACTAAAAGTGCAAATTTACCATTTTTATTAAGTGAGATATTTTAAGTGAGATTTCTAGAGAATTTGAGAAAGGTTAAAAATCAATTATAAGTCAAAAATATCAGCTCTTTTCATGTTCAACCGTTCATGCCACTCCCTCTTCCATCCAACTTTTGCTTTTATTCCAAATAGGTCCTTCCACCATTTTTAAGCTTTCCAAACTCCAAAACCTTCCATTTTATTTGGAATTTCTGAAATAAAGTCATAAAATAGAGTTATTAGACACCTCAAACTTCTTTTAGAATTCATTTTGAGGTGTTAGAGAGCATAGGGACTAAATCGAGAAAATTTTGAATTCAAGGATTAAGGTAAGAGATGGTTAAATTCTCATGATATACATGTATTTTACTGTTATTTAGCATGAAAACTATTGAATTATAGCTTATAGCTTATATGTGTTTATGTGAAATTGAAGAGAAAGAGAAGAGAGGCAAGGATCAAATTGAAGAGAAAGGAAAAGAGAAGAGCAAAGAGTGAAAAGAGAAGGAAATCAGCCTTTTGTTGTAAGTACTACAAGAATTTTAGTTTATGGTCTATTCTTCATAATATATCGGAATGGTTAGCATGGAAATTGTTGTTTAATTATGTGTTATAAAGATGATTAAGTGAGATTAGTGTAATAAAACATGAGAAAGAAAATGTTTTCATTAAAACAGAGTGGACAGAATCACAGGGTCAACTTCTAAAATTCACTAAAAATTGTATATATTGAGGTAAGGGTCGAATTATATATTTAATTAAATCTTATTGTGTGTAGTTTCATATGGAAGAAACAGTGAATTAAATGGATCTGTATATTCTGAGTTATAACTGATTTTGTGTAACAAGGTCAGAGCAGATACGAGTTCCCCTGTTCTGACTTTGAAAAATTGTAGAAAAATGTACAAAAATCATTAGAGTCTGAAATTTATATGGTTTAATCCTTAATTAATATATTTTCAAAAGAAACAGACGAGAACATTATTGGATCTCTGTACTAAAAGATAGATAATTTTTAGTGAAGAATGGTCGAAACTGTCAGGCAGCAAAGAAGGGGTAAATTGAAAGAATTTACTGTACAAATTGGCTAAAGTAAAAATTCTGGAAATTTTATGGTAAAAATATGATTGAGTATAGTTTCAGAAACATCAAGCGGATATTAATTTCGAATTCTGTAGCTCGAGATATAAATAATTTAGTGACTGTGACGCAAATGGACAGCTTTGAAAATTAATGTGAAAATAAAAGTAAGAGGTATATGATGATGAATATGTGAGAAAAATATTGTATGAAATATTATGTGTTTAATTATAATTATTGATTATATGACTAATTGGTGAAATTGTGGATTTATTTGAGAAAGTAAAGGTGAGAAATACATGATTATGTATATGTGAAGAGAAATGTAAATGTGATATATGAAATTATGAGAAATGATGTTATATAAGATATTATGCCCATGTAGACAAGTTAGAACCATTGTGATATTAGTGGCATGCCATTAAGGAACACTAGCGCGCTCTCTGATTAGCACTGTGTGTGCTCTCTGTTTAGCACGTCTCGTGCTCTCTGTTATTAGCACTGTGTGTGCTCTCCGATTAGCACTTCGTGTGCTCTCTGATTAGCACTTTGTGTGCTCAGTACTTTGTGTACTCTCTGTTTAGCACTTTGTGTGCTCTCTGTTGCCCAGCACTTATGTGCTCTCTGTTCAGTACTTCGATACTCTCTATTTGTTCCGTTTGTCCGATAGGTTCTATAAAAGTCTACTATGGGCCAAGTGGACAAATAAGATAAGTGAGCTATGGTTAAGAAAGCTATGATGGCTAGATTGTGAAAAGTGAAAGAATGTACAAATTATGACATTGAGGTAAGTGAAATGATGAATACATGAAAGATAAGTATCATATGTGTATGTGTAATTAAATGCTGATAATTAAGTGAACTAATGTGGCTGAAAGGATTAAGTTGTGAAAAAGGGATGAAAATGTAATATCTACCATTGAGGTAAGTTGGTATATGAGAATGAATGTGTGTTATGGTGGCATTAAGGTAAGTTAAATGTTATATGCAAGAAAGGTTAGAAATTTTATACGCATGAGTATTGAAATGTTTGATAAAATTAAGGAATAAATAAATAGTCATCTATTATTCTTGTAGTGCTTACTAAGCCTTCACCGGCTTAACGCGTTTATTTTAACGCGTAGGTACAAAGTTGCAAGGAGAAAAGTCGAGTTTAGGGACCTCTCATCACATCACATCATCCTTTGGTGGACTCCAAATATAGGTATTTTTTTTAGAAAATGGCATGCACAATAGTATCTGTGTGAATCCCTAATGAGTGGGAAAAATGTTATCTCGAATGTTATGAATTATGAAAATGAAATAATTAATATATGATATTTCGATTTGAATGGTCTTAAAAGACATCGGTTTTTAAAGAAAATTTGCTGTTACTCAACTTTCTGTGCCTTACTGTAATGTAATGCTCTTATACTGGGTTTATACGTATAAACCGAGTATAGGGGTGTTACAGTATACAGAATAAAGTACAAGGCATTTCGTGAGGTTGAAAGGTACAAAGCTCGGCTTGTAGCTAAGGGTTACAGTCAAAGAGAAGGGGTTGATTATGGGGATACTTTCTCTCCTGTGGCTAAGTTGGTCACAATCAGGACTGTTTTAGCTCTAGCATCTATGTTTTCTTGGCCTTTGTATCAAATGGACGTGTTTAATGCATTTTTTCAAGGTGATTTGTTTGAAGAAGTTTATATGGACTTACCTGAGGGTGTTTGCAGCCAGGAGGAGAATAAGGTCTGTCGGTTGCAAAAATCTCTTTATGGCTTGAAGCAGGCTTCCAAGCAATGGAACTTGAAGTTGATAGAAGCTTTAGTTACTGCTGGTTATCAGCAAAGTAAGCATGACTACTCTTTGTTTACAAAAAAGGGAAGGGGTCAAGGTAGTTATGCTGCTCATCTATGTGGATGATTTGATCATTATTGGAAGTGATGATTCTTTAATTAAGGAGTTAAAAGGGATCCTAAATCAGAACTTTAAGATGAAGGGTTTAGGGGATTTGAAATTTTTCCTAGGGTTTGAAATTCTAAGATCCAAAGATGGAATTTTGTTGAATCAAAGGAAATATGCATTGGAGTTAATTCAAGACAGTGGATTAGAAGGAGCAAAACCTGTTTTAACTTCTCTTGAGCAGAAAAAGAAATTCACAACAGCTGATTATGATCTAAGTGTAAGGCAAGAAGAGAGAGATGAGGTGTTGCAAGACAAATCTATCTTCCAAAGGTTAATAGGGAGGTTGATTTATTTGACACATACCAGACCGGATATCAGTTATGCAGTGCATCACTTGAGTTAGTTTATGTAAGATCCTAAAAAAAACTCATTTTGAAGCTGCTCTTAGAATAGTTAGATACATTAAAAGGAATCCGAGGCAGGGCATTTTGCTAAGCTCTTCAAGTACTTTCCAATTGATTAATTATTGTGATTCTGATTGGACATCATGTCCCATGTCTAAAAAATCTGTGACAAGTTTTTGTGTGAAGTTAGGAGATTCCTTGATTTCTTGAAAGGCAAAGAAACAAAACACAGTGGCAAGATCTTCTGCAAAAGCAGAGTATAGAAGCATGGCAGTGACTGCATCAGAAATTGTGTGGTTACATGGGTTGTTGTAAGAGTTAGGGATAAATGTGGTAAAGCCAGCTAAGCTGTTATGTGATAGCAAAGCATCTTTGCAGATTGCTGCAAATCTAGTATTCCATGAACGAACAAAGCACATTGAAATAGATTGTCACTTCATCAGAGAAAAAAATACAAGAAGAACTGATTCAAACTAGTCATGTTGCTTCTAGAGAATAGTTGGCTGATGTACTGATTAAGGCCTTGGGAATTCAGCAACATGAATATATTGTTTCCAAGTTAGGGGTGAAAAATGTGTTTCAACCTCTAACTTGAGGGGGAGTGTTGTAATTAGAGCCAGTTAATTAGTTAGTGAGTAGTTAAGTAGCAGTTTAGTTAGCTTACAGTTATTTTTATTTGTATATAAACTGATGTAATATTCATTGAATATATAAATTTGATGAATTCTTTATTTTTCTCTAGTTTTAACATTTTGTTAATGGAAGCTTTGTATAAGAAGCAAACAATTTTTTTAAGTGTTTGATTGATGAGAAAATGAAAGAAAATCTGATAAAAATTGTTTGATGAGAAAAAAAATAAGAAAATAGGTAAAATTAATAGAGATCTATGTGGCAAATTATTATTGCCTGAAATTTTTTTTCTAATGGGCTAACAGTTGGGGGTAAAATGAGTAACGATTTAATAGTTTAGATGCTAATTTTGACAAAAAAAATAGGTACAAATTTGAGAAAACTATTATAATTTAAGTAATATTTTGTTGCTTAAGCCAAATTAAAAAAAATTGAAGGAAGACATGAAGAAGATAGGAAGAAGCATGAAAAAGCAATATAAAAAATAACATATAACAAATGGATTAGTATTTGGTACATTGACCATGTTTTTTTTTATTTCACAAGAAGCATTCAAAATTTATTTTGCATTCCTTCAAAAAAAATTATTCTGCATCTCTTTTTTTTAAATATTTTATTATACTCCTATAAAATATTTATCTATTAAATTTTATTTGTAAAATTTAAAAACTCTTAAAATATAAATTATATGCCATTACGTATATAAATTTTTAAAGAATTCTCTTTGTTAACGGAGTTAAAATTAGTGTAGTTTACTTTAGAAAAACAATCAAAATCATAAAATTTAATGTGATGATTATTTATTTCATTTTTAATCATATTATCGATAATTTAAACCCCGTTAGCGAAAATAAACACAAAAGAATTAATCATTATGAGGACAAAAAGGAAAAAACAATGGAGTTATATAAAAGAAAATAGTGGAGTTGACTTAAGGAAATTGTGGGTAAAGAAGGGGTAAGCATGTCATGATGAATGATGATGCTGTAGCGTTGGTGTTGGTGTTGGTATTGGTATTGGTATTGGTATTGGTATTGGTATTGGGTGGGAAGTGGTGTGTGCCATAACAACAGTCAACAGCTAGCCTAGCTACCTACACCCCTAACATCAGCCACACCACTATAAAGCCACACCTTCCCCTCCCATTTCTCCCCTCTCTACCCCATCGCTAATCCAAGTCTTTCAGCTCATCTTCACCCATGCCACCTCTGCGCTTCAATGCTTTTCTCCTGCTCTCTTTGCTCCTCTTCATGCCTCTCTCTTACGGTAATCCCATAATCATCTCCTCTGTAAGGCTTGAAATTCCGTTGCAAATGCTTTATTTATTAACAAATGTTTCCCTGAATTTGACAACCACAATGCAGCCGTTATTCAAGTCCTTGTTTGCTTACTGAATCACTAATGTTGTTGGCAGGCATGGTTAGCGGTGGAATGCAGGCCAAATACCACTCTCTCCATCAACAGGTAGATAATGGATTAATATACGTATAAAACTATGTTATTTAATTAATCCTATTTTGACATTCATAATGATTAGATGAAGGGTGTGAAGGAGAAGATCCAAATGGCTTCAACAAGGAAACTGTTGATGGGTGGAATGCTGGATTATGAGGAAACAGGCGCTAATACTAAGCACGAACCCAGGAAAAGACCTGGAAAACCCTCAGATTGATGTTCTCAGAGTGGCGAAATGTTATGGTGCTTTTGGATGAGTTTGTATTTAGAGTATTAAAACCCTACGCAGTGGATGTACTAGAATTATTCTTTTGGAAATTATTGTTAAACAACCTAGTCGTCGTTGTTACGGTGTATCCCCGCCTATTATTACCTTTGCCTGCCATAATCATATATTTATGAATAAAATAATCAACATTTATGTTACTTTATGATTTAATAATTTAGTGTTTTCTCTTGAAAAAAAATAATTTTATAAAGACATATAGAACCCAAGACAATAATTTTAAAAAATCTTTTTTTCTCTGTTTAAAATGTTGATCTCCTCTGATGATAAGAATGTTCATCGTTTTAAATATGGTTTAAGTTCGAGTTGTACTAATCGCGTTTGTTATTTTAGATTTTGTCTTATTCTTGTAATTTATAAAAAAATGTTCACACTAAATGAATTGTTTCAAAACAAAGATATCAAATAGAGACTAATTCTGAATTACGTTTCAATCATTTCAATAATATTTATCCTAAGTCTTAATATTTTTCTTAACAATAATTTTAAAAAATTAGTATTACAAAAATTATAACTTGTTATAAAATAATAACAATGATGTAAAGAACACAAGAATAATAGATAAGAATAAGAAGAGAATTTGTAATGTATTCTATATATTTCATCTATTTTACAAGTAGAATACTCCACTATATATATAGGGAGATTGGACTCTTCATATTCTAATACATAAATAGTAAATAGTAGTTACAAGAATATGAAAAGTTAAGGAAGATGGAAGGTTAACGATTAAGGGAGGTTAAAGAAGACGGAAGGTTAAAGGTCAAAGGAAATTAAGGAAGATGGAAGGTTAAAAGATGAAAGGTTGAACATCCATAATATTCATAACACTCCCCCTTGGATGTTCATTGTATAAAGGATATGCCTCATTAAAAACCTTACTAGGAAAAACCCTATAGGAATAAAGCCTAGTGAAGGAAAAAAGAGTACATAATCCTTTGATACATATTATATCACAACCAAATATGTAGTGTGAATTTACTCCCCCTCATGTAAGCATCACTTAAGATCTTTGAGACGATGCAATCCAATGTTGAAAATTAATTTCTCAAATGTAGCAGTAGGGAGTGCCTTAGTAAAAAGATCTGGCAAATTCTCACTTGATCGAATCTGTTAAACATTGATATCTCCATTCTTTTGTAGATCATGAGTGAAGAAAAATTTTGGTGACATATGTTTTGTTCTATCACCCTTAATATATCCTTCCTTAAGTTGTGTAATGCAAGCTATATTATCTTCATATAAAACTGTTGGAACTTCTTTTTCAGAGCATAAACCGCAATCTTTTCGTATGTGATGAATTACAGACCTTAGCCATACACATTCACGACTAGCCTCATGGATTGCCAAAATCTCAGCATGATTAGAAGAAGTAGAAACAATTGTTTGTTTCATAGAGCTCCAAGAAATTGCAGTACCACCATATGTGAAAACATAACCATTTGTGATTGAGCATTGTGAGGATCAGATAAGCACCCTGCATCTGCAAAACCAACTAATTCTGTTTTGGGTAGGTTAGGAAAAAATAAACTCATATATCTTACACCTTGAAGATAACGAAAAACATGATTAACTCCATTCCAATGTCTTCAGGTTGGACAATAGCTAAATCTTGCTAATAAGTTGACAGCAAATGATATATCAGGTCGTGTATGACTAGCAAGATACATCAATGCACCAATAGCACTCAAATATGTACTTCAGGACTAAGAAAATCTTTATCATTTTCTCGAGGAAGAAAAGGGTCTTTATTTACATCAAGTGACCTAACAACCATTAGGGTGCTCAAAGAATGTGCATTATGCATGCAAAATATTCTTAGCACTTTTTCTATATATGTTGTTTGATGCACAAGGATTCCATTCTTTAGGTGCTCAATTTGCAACCCTAGACAAAATGTTGCCTTTCCAAGGTCTTTCATTTCAAATTCTTTCTTTAAGCACTCCATTGTCACTAAAATCTCTTCAGGAGTCCCAATAATATTTAGATCATCAACATACACAGCAATTATAACAAATCCTGATCCAAATTTCTTTATAAAAATGCATGGGGAAATAGGGTCATTCTTATAGTCTTCCCTTAATAAGTATTCACTAAGGCGATTATACCACATGCGCCTAGATTGTTTCAATCCATAAAGGGATCTATTTAATTTGATTGATTAATGTTCTCGAGAACTTGAATTAACTGCTTTTGGCAAATTAAAACCTTCTAGGAGTTTCATGTAAATGTTATTATCAAGTGGGCCATATAAATAGGCTGTAACTACATCCATTAGGCGTAAATCAAGCCCTTCTCTTATTACCAGACTAATCAAGAACCGAAAAGTAGTTGCATCCACCACAGGAGAATATGTCTCTTCATAATCAATACCAGGTCTTTGTGAAAATCCTTGTGCAACTAGACGTGCTTTATATCTTACAATTTCTCCCTTTTCATTTCTCGTTCTCACAAAAACCCATTTATATCCCACAGGTTTTACACTTTCAGGTGTACAAACTACATGTCCGAATACATCTCTCTTTGCAAGAGATTTTAATTCTGTCTCAATTGCTTCTTTCCATTTTGGCCAATCGTCTCTTTATCTACATTCATCAATTGACATTGGTTCATGATTTATATTGTCATTCAAAATATCTAATGCTATATTGCATGCAAAAATGTCATCGACGTCGATTTGATTTCGGTTCCATTTAATTCTTGACATGACATAATTTGTTGATATCTCATCATTATCAGGTACCTGATATCTCATCAATATCTTCTAGAAATCCTTTTAAAGTCATTTCTTCCTCGATCTGACCATCTATTTTCGCTCCTTTTCTTTTTCAAGGATTTTTATCTTTGGAACCGATTGGTCTACCACACTTTAAACGTGCTTTAGACTCACTAGCAACCAGAGTTTGTCCTTCAGGGACATCAATTTTGATTGGAGCATTTACAGCTGGTATATTTGATTTTATCACTCTTTTTGGATCAGTAAATGCGTCTGGTTATTGATTTTCTAAACTTTGCAAATGAATTATCCTCTGAACCTCTAATTCACATTGTTGCGTACGAGGATCAAGATGTGACAATGATAATTCATTCCAATCTATTTCTTTTTCCAGCTGTTTATTTTCTCTCCCTAACATTGGGAAAACTGACTCATTAAAATGACAGTTAGCAAATCGAGCCGTAAATAAATTCCCCGTTGATGGCTCAAGATTTTTAATTATTGATGGAGATTCATATCCAACATATATTCCTAACCTCCTTTGAGGACCCATCTTAGAGCGTTGTGATGGAGCAATCGGAACATATACAGCACATTCAAAAATTCTTAGATGGGAAATATTTGGTTCTTGGCCAAAAATCATTTGTAACGGGGAGAACTTATGATAACTTGTTGGCCTGACTCGAATTAGTGATGCTGCATGTAGTATGGCATGTCCCCAAGCAGAAATTGGAAGTTTGAACTTCATAAGTAATGACCTTGCAATCAATTGAAGACGTTTGATTAGTGATTCAGCAAGACCATTTTGTGTATGAACATGTGCTGCAGGATGTTCAACACTTATTCTAATAGGCATACAAAAATCAGTAAAAGCTTGGGAAGTAAATTCACCAGCATTATCAAGACGAATTGTCTTGATAGGAAAATCTGGAAATTGTGCTCGTAATTTGATCAATTGAGCAAGTAACCTCGCAAATGTCATATTTCGAGTTGATAATAAGGATACATGTGACCATCTAGTCGAAGCATCGAGTAAAACCATAAAATATCTAAATGGTCCACATGGAGGGTGTATTGGTCCACATATATCACCTTGTATCCGTTCTAGAAAAGAGGTATATTCATAATTTATCTTGACTGGTGATGGCCGAATGATTAATTTGCCTTGAGAGCAAGTATCACATGAAAAATTATTAGCTTGAAGAATCTGCTGGCTCTTCAATGAATGTCCACATGAATTGTCAATAATTTTTCGCATCATAATTGAACCGGGATGGCCTAACCGATCATGCCAAATGACAAAATCATGAATAAACTTCTGATTTATTATAGCATGTGTTTCAATTGTACTAATTCTTGTGTAGTATAAACCAGAGGAGAATGCAGACAATTTCTCCAAAATGATTTTATTTCCTTGAATTATACTCGTAATTTGGAGATATTCATTACTCCCTTCACTTATTGTCTCAATATGATATCCATTATAGCGAATATCTTTAAAACTTAACAAATTTCTTTGAGACTTAGGTGAGTATAACGCATCATTAATTTGAAACTTTGTTCCTCTAGGCAACAATATATTTGCTCTTCCGGAGCTTTCTATGATTTTGGTACTACCAGAGATATAGTACTCACACTAGCTTTTTGCATTGTCAAATGAGAAAAATATTTCTTATTCTTAAGTATAGTATGAGTAGTTGCACTGTCTGCTAAGCATAAGTCTTCACCATTTATCGCTAATTGAATTTGAGAGGTATTCATATTCTTTAAAGAAAAACAAATAAATGTCACATAAATTTTCAAAATATTTAAAATATTTATAAATAGTTTAAAACATAATATAGCAACCATGTTGCTTAAAATTTATTCTTTAAAACTATAATAATAAAATTAAAAGATCAATATCAATTATTCCCTTCAGGGGTGGTGAAGAAATCAGCAGCTTCCAAATGAGTTGTACCAGCGAAGCCATAATCATCTTTGCCATCTTCACAAACAAAATTTGTTTCTATTTTCTTCCCTTTATCCTTTAATGATTGTTGATATAGTTTTACAAGATGCTTTGGTGTACGACAAGTACGAGACCAATGGTTTTTACCTCCATAACGATAACACAAACTTTCCACTTTCCCAGTTGTATTTTTATCATTCTTTCCATCCTTATGATCCCACTTCTGGTGGGTATTTCTGAAATGACCACCTCGTTCACGTCCACGTCCACATCCTCGATCGCGACCACGACCATGACCACGGCCATGTCCTCGACCACGACTACTAGTCTGGCCTTTAACCTTTCTATTATATGATGTCACATTCACTTCAGGGAATGTGAATGGAGTAGAACCAGTTGGTCGTGACTCATGATTTTTCATTAACAGCTCATTATTTTGCTCAGCCACAAGAAGACAAGATATTAATTCAAAATATTTCTTAAAACCCTTTTCACGATATTGTGTCTGCAGGACAACATTGTTTGCATGAAATGTGGAGTATGTTTTTTCTAACATATCTTTATTAGTTATGTTCTCTCCACATAATTTCAATTGAGAAGTGATTCGAAACATAGCCGAATTATATTCACTCACAGATTTAAAATCTTGCAATCTCAAATGCAACTAGTCATAACGAGTTTTAGGAAGTATTACGATTTTCTGGTGGTCATATCTTTCTTTTAGACTATTCCAAAGGACAAGTGGATCTTTAACAGTCAAATATTCAGTTTTTAATCCCTCGTGGAGGTGATGGCGAAGAAATATCATAGCTTTAGCCTTATCTTGACTAGATGCTTCATTTCCTTCAATAATAGTTTCACCAAGACCTTCTGCATCTAAATGTATTTCAGTATCTAAAATCCAGGATAAATAATTCTTTCCAGTAATATCAAGAGCCACAAATTCAAGTTTTGTAAGGTTCGACAT
The DNA here is from genome assembly GCA_005610355.1 of Gossypioides kirkii. Classification (NCBI taxonomy): domain Eukaryota; kingdom Viridiplantae; phylum Streptophyta; class Magnoliopsida; order Malvales; family Malvaceae; genus Gossypioides; species Gossypioides kirkii. The sequence continues at coordinate 35,457,684 of CP032245.1, read as the reverse complement.
TGATGATATAACTACAATATAAATATAAGTAGTCCTTTAACGAACTTTCAAGTAAACATAAGTAATCCCTTAACAAAAACTTGCAACATAATATAACAGAAAAATACATAAATAATTATAACAATTTAATCATAAAATAAATTACACATAATTTGGCTATGTTAGAAGTTTTAGCAAATTACAAGATTAGTGAAACCCTTGTAAAATCATAAAAACAATAATGATGAACATCATGATAAAATGAACAAATTATAAACATAAGAACAATAATGATGAACATCATGATAAAATATATCACATACCTTGATCTAAACTAACGAAAATGCAAGACTCTTGGATTAATATAAGCGCTCGTGCTGATAACGTGTTATAAAATAATAACAATGATGTAAAGAACACAAGAATAATAGATGAGAATAAGAAGAGAATTTGTAATGTATTCTATATATTTCATATCTTCCACAAGTAGCATACTCCACTATATATATAGGGAGATTGGACTCTTCATATTCTAATACATAAATACTAAATAGTAGTTACAAGAATATGAGAAGTTAAGGAAGATGGAATATTAAAGATCAAGGGAAGTTAAAGAAGATGGAAGGTTAAAGGTCAAAGAAAGTTAAAGAAGATTGAAGGTTAAAAAATGAAAGGTTGAACATTCATAATATTCATAACATAACTCTTTTACTATTTTTAATCATTTTTATAATATTTTAAACAACCTCCACAATAAACCTAAACAAATTTATGTCCACATTCGAATGCATTTGGACTCCCATTATAAATGTGTATTTATAGTATTTTAAATAAGTTTTTAGCATTGTTTTTTTTTAAATTAATATTTTTTTTATTTTTTACTGGACTTTTGCCCCAAAAAATCACTATTGTTTTAAAAACATATATTTTTTTATAGTATTAGTTTCTAATGTAAGATACGTTACACATGATTTTATATGTATAGTTTTTTAATTATTTTTAAATATTCAACTTACAAAAGTTTCTTATTTGTTTTTTTCCTGCATTAAATGCACATTACTCGCTATAGATAAGCAGCTGGTTGAGTGTAAACATGTTCATGAGCTAAATTAGGTGTCCACTTAAAAATGAGAAAATTTGAGTAAAAATATAAACTTAAAAAATGAACTTGGGTAAAAAGTAAAATTCGTTTAAAAAATGAGCCAAGCCTCGAGTAAGGCTTTTCGGCTTGACCCAGCTCGGCCCAAATATGCAAAAAAGAAATTTTTTTTTTTTTACTATTTTGTTGTTGTTTTTTCACTATTTTATTACCATTTTATTATTATTTTGTTATTATTATTTGGATATTATATAACTCTTGTTTCATTGTTAATTTTGTTACTATTTTAAATATATTTGCTTGTTAAATTACATCTATCTTAATGTTATTTAAATACACATTTTTCAAAATTTAATTTCAATTTGTTAAAAAACAATTATTTTAATATTTTTAGTATTTATGTATTATATTTTTTTTAAACTTAATACGAACAAATCAGGCTAGATTCAAATTTTAACATTTTTATGTAGACCGAACTTGAATAATTTTAGACCTATTTTTATTGGACCGGAGCATAATAAATAGACCTAAAATTTTAGTTGGGCCAGATCAATGAAGAACTACTTGAATCTCACTATTAATCTAAAATCTCCGGAAAGGGCTTTTTTTTTTATTCACCAAAAAAAAAAACTTACTCATATATCCTACACTTCTGTATAATATAATATATAGAGAGAGAGATAAGCATAAAAGATGGTGGTGGTGTGAGACAAATACTCAATTTGACAATTACCATAATTATTTTGCATTGCCTCTATCACTGGCCCTTTCGTCGGCCATCTATCATCCTAGTTTTTATTTTGTTCTCTCAGTATTCATCCAAATAAGTATACAGCATCTCATCTTTCTTTGATTTGCGACGACTAAGCAATGCTTTAAGGAGTCTTTTACTTTTACTTGGATATTGTTCATCGGCTTCCGGCTTGTCTTTCTCCGATTGAATATGCATTGAAGCTGATTTCCGAGGCTCTGATGGATACTGAGAATCAAAAGCAAATTAAAGTTACAACTTATATAGCTCATGAGCATCCCTCACAGATTGTGAATCGTTTTCGGCATTAAAACTCTGTTAAAGATATGCAGCAATGCTTCATCAATAGCTATGCTTACGAACGGAACTAATTTATGCTCACCCGCCGCCTTGTACCGGCTGAATTTGGAGTACTAGGCCGACTCTTATTCGGGGTTGTTGGCCTGCTATCACACCCAGAACTAAAACGTGGAAATCGAAGCGGTGATACTGTTCGCTTCTCTGATCATATATGTATCAACATCGTCAATAAGTACGAACATGCAGTCATAACCGAAAACAGTTTTAAAGTAACAAAATAAGTATATCTACCTAGTTCTTTCTTTGGCATTTTAGCAGTAAAGGAAAACGTTGTGGATCGCTGTTGAGGTCGCAAAGAAGGTGATGGAGAACGTCCTTTTCTGCAACAACCATTACTAGAACAGTTGATATCTATGCTCTAATAATACAACTATGGTTTACTAATGCAATGCACTGGAGATGTAATGGTGATCTTTACCTGATTGAGGATGCCGCAGTTTCTCCGACAGAAGATCGTGGCAGTTGGGTTTCCCTAATTGTAGCTCGAACGGCTTAGAGGAATCATTACAAGTAGGATGAAGTTACACGAGAATCATACCCGAAATGTAAGAGATGATGCAAAAGGATAAGATAGAATGACTACCATTTCTAAACTGATGGCAGTCATCTTCAGCTTCTAGTCTGCATCCTAGATATTTCGACTTGCTTCGATTTGCACCATGCTTGGTCTCCCCGACTGAGATTTAATTAAAAGACATCATAAACAGTCAAATATCCTTTCCCGAAAGGAAGAGTAAAATGAGCACAGATGGGTAATTGCCTGGTAAGATGTACCGTTTATGGTACTTTGGTGTATTAATCATCAATGACTGTTGGGAAATTCCTTTAAGATCAATATACTCTTGACATTTGCGTACTTTCTGTAATGCCACAATGAAATACAGAAAAGTTCAATACTCTGTAATCACACTACGTTTAAAGCATTGGAACTGGCCAGTGTTTTGACAAAGCAGAAATCATCCATACGTTCACCTAAAATCAAAACAGGTTCTTTCTATATCCAATATACAAGCAAATTCCCACGGCATGAAATGAAAGTAATCCGACCTTACCTCTTCAACACAAGATACCCGAAGCTCGGTTCCGGAGACATCATCAACCTTTTCATCCAAAAATTCGTTAACCTTGTACGTCACAGAACCCAAATGATCTACAGTGTTCACAATAGCTTTTACAGCATAATCCTTTAATGTTTCTATTACTCTGCATATACACGACCATCTTTCTTCGTGATCAGCAATAGGAGAAAAATGGAAGTAAATAAAGTCGAACAACAACAATGGAAGAAATGAGCTATGAGGAATTAGAGTGACTCACATCTGCTTTTGATCATCATTGGCGTAGGATAGCTCAAAATACTCAGCTGCAGAGTAGAGTTGTGTTCTCAGATTTTTCAAATCCTGAAACAAAGAAATTGCATGACAAAACCACATTATCTAGCAGTGCAAAGTGCCAAATCGGTGCATTTCGCGCTCAACTAGCAAACATCCATAGCTTGAAATACTAAAACAAAAAATCACTCAAATTAGGCAGTGGTTTAGCTTCAATGCTGGTGCAATCAGTTTGGCCATCAAAATGCTAAAGCATACAATCTAGAACAACTAAATTTCGACCAGGACATAAAGATTTCAACTTTAAGGAAGATCCTACTCTTGCAAGCCTGAGAACTAAACACAAGATCTCTAACCTTGAGACTATCAGAGAATAACAAGCTCTGCTGCATAGAAACCTCATCGTAATTAGATGCTTCTTGAGACATCGGCATTGCAGCGAGGAGATATGGCCCAGTATGCCTCAATCTGCATCCACCAAAACAACCAAATTTAAGCATTTTTAACTGAAGAGTCTGAAAAGAAACTGTACAGCTTATTGAATCTTGAGAATTTTAAAATAAGAACCACAACAAGAGCGATTACCAATATGACAACAGCAAAAATGAAAGTTGTAGACACTTCAAAACCAAGTTACAGATAATAATAAAAAAAGCAATTATTCCAACCAAACTTTACCCAAGCTCTAGCTATGGTAAGCAATAAAATAAGAAGTAACAAAAGCCAGACAGCCCTTTAGCAGTTCCTGCACTTCTGCCACTACCTAGAAAGCAAAATAATAATAATAACACAAAAATCGACAGATAATAAAATAAAATCCTAGAATTTGATACATAGGGAAAAAAGCCCATTTTGTCTGAATCTTCAGCAATACTCTAACAACATTGAACATTTAAAAAGAAAAAAAAGAAAAGAAACTCCAAAAGCTGGTAATTTTCCATGCCCTTCCTTTATTTGCAGAGCTAACCAAAGAAGAGGCGATTCTTATGTGAATCAGTGAATGTTAATGTTATTTCAGTTTTAACACTAAAGTTAGAAAATGGGTTATGTGTAAAACTGAAGAGACTAACCTCCTCTTATCAAGCTTGTTCTTCTTTCTTTCCACTTCTAGCGCAGCTGAACTTGTAAAAATCGAGACCCACTTCCCATTTAACCTTTAAAAACACCAGCAGAAGTTAAACAAAGCGTAATACACCATATAAACAGCTGAATGATTGAAGCTGACTGATGTAGCTTGCTGTACAAATTTTTTTTTTTTTTAGGAAACGACAACATGAACTGGCACTGTGAGGTGCACAAAGGCAAAAACTTGCAGTGGTACAAGAGAACGGAAAAGAAGCGATTGGCAACAAGGTTAATACATAGCACGTCGTGTTGTACTTGATTTCTGCCAGCTCCTTTGAATGGCCACTTCAGTGGGACCGATTTGCTTCAGCAGTAGATTATTTACTTTAGCTGGCCTAATTGGGGGGGTCCCATTCTGAACCACAATCACATGACCCACCAAGGTTTCATCAATTCTTTAACTCAATCCTTAATCCACTTTTGCAAGGAGTCTGTGTGATTTGGGTTATGCTAGAACCAGCTTAACCATTTCATTAGGACTCTTGTGCATTTATTTACTACCGCTACTCACCAAATTCCTTTTTCCCTGTCACTGTTTTGACAATATCTTAGGTTAAAGTTTACAAGTCCATATACCTCGTCAAAATGTTGGACTTAAAATAGAATGTATTGAGGGAGCGACTGTGGTAACCGATTGGTCACATCGACAATAAAGATGTTAAATGACACCAGCCTAACACCCTCTTATCATTAATGTGATCAATCGGTCACGATAGACCCTTCCTCAATATTTCTTTTTCTTTTTCATTTTTCTTAAATCGATATTTAAACATTAGTTCCCTCGCCTCCTCCCACACATATTTTCAGAAAAGAAATTCTCACAAGTTGGAGTTTGGGGGCATCTTGTGAAACTGGTAAGGGTCAGTTTTTTTTTTGTTTGTAATAATTTTTATATTATATGATTATATATATTTATATTTTATTTGTTGGAGATTTGGGGCAGCTTGTGAAACTGTTTCTAGTGTGTATCTTTGAAGTTTTTGTTTTTTTTTTAAATTTTTATGTTTCTAATTTATATATTAATTAATTATATGTATATTTCATTTATGGCGTTTTCGCTTTGGAAGTCAGCTTGTGAAACAAAGAGGTAACTGTGTGTGATTGAAGTTTTTGTTTTTGTTATTTTTTGTGTTTGTAATTTATATTTTAATAGATTAGTTATGTTTATAATTTTTTAATAAAGATACTTATTTTTTAATATTTATTTGTGTAGGAGAGAAATTCTCAGTTGCAAACATTCGAGTTAAGGTAATTTATTTTTGTATTTTTTTTATTTAGTTGGTGATTAATATTTTTATGTGGATATTTTATTTAAAAATACGAACAAATTATTTACGAAAATAAATTGGGATAAAAATTATTTACTTACAAAAAAATAGGTTAAAGAATTTTTTATGAGAATGTTGTTATTATTTAAGGTTATTAATCTGAAATATACGGAAAAAATTTATTTATGAAAATGAGATAGAAAAAAATTATTTACTAGAATGTTTGGAAGCATTATATTGTAAATAATTTGGAAAGCATCTTATTTTTTTCATATTATTAATGTAAAAAACCCTTAATGTTACATATTTCATCTATTTAACTCTTTTTTCAATTAAATTTTACTCTCATCCTTTTATAGAGAGTTGAATTTGAGAATCAAGTTGAATTGTCGCTTTTTTAAGAAAATATTGACTAAAATTTTAATTTTTAAAAATGACCGCGCATATTGTAATCTACATGTATTTCATGTTAATTTTTTGAGTTTTTATGAAATTTTTATATTTTTTAATTTTTTTAAATATTTTTATAATTATTAAATTATTATTGACATGTCATATAAGATAAAAAATACAACATTAATATAAAGTACATGTAGATTGTTACGCTATCATCACGTCAATGTTGCTAAAAAAATTTAATGTTTTAGTCAATATTTTCATTGAAAAAGCTATTTGACTTTTTTTGAAAGGTTAAATATGAAATTTAACTAAAAGAAATAATAAGGATCAAATTGACAAAAAAATATAAATATTAAAGGCTGTCATTATACTTTTTATTAAAAAATAAAAAGTAAAAATCTCATCATTAAATCAAACAGGTATATTAAAAATAATAAAGAAATAAGAAATTAAATAAAAATAATATTTATTAATAAAACTTAAAAGTTTTTGAACCATTATTAATTATTATTCTAGATAAGTATCTTGCAAAACAACACAAATATAATTTATACATGTACCCCAAGTAATAAAAAAAATTAAGATGGAAATAAATTAATATGGTAGTTTTAAAAAATTATAAGAAAATAAAAAGTCTAGTATTGTGTTGATTTTGTTAATATATTGAAAGGTAAATTCATTAATTCATTCAATGAATGAAATCATACAATCCAGAGAAAAAATTAGTAAATATTTATCCTAAATGATGAAGGACAAGCTCCATCAACACAATAAAGACTTTAGTCTCAGCATCAATAGAACATTTTGACACGTTGGCAATTGGCTTCATCACAACTCAAGCACGACATTTCTGGAGTGATTGCAAGCACTTAATAGATAAGAAAATCAGCCTTGAATGGTTCAAAGTGATGAGCAAAAAGCGACAAAAGAATCGAACATTCATCGAACTAAAGAGGATGACAACAAAATCATCTCTAAAATTAAAAAAAAATGTACATCCTAAGTTTAAAACAATGAGTGAAAGAGCCTATTCAAACTATAGTTAATCGAAAAATTATGTGATTAAGAATATTAAATGCATTTAAGTTTCTTTCTAGCTCGTATTATTATTTTTCTATAGCACGTTAGCATTATTTAATATGTTGGTGAAAAAATTTCAACATTGAAAATATAATTATAAAATATTTATTTAATAATTGAATCATTGGGAGCACAATAATTTAAAAAAGCTTTCATCGATCTTAAGTTGAATTGTGACATTAAATTTAATGAGTGACATTATCAATATATACAAGCAATGTGAGTGTAAGAGTATAAAAAGACAAAAGTATAATCATAATAATATAACTTATTTTAAATATATTAAAGGATATTTTAATAATTTTTAATATTGATTTAGTGTCCGATTGATTTATGACACTAACTCAATTAGGAGTTTAATTAATAGTATTAGATTTATAAGAAAATTTTAGTTAAACTTATTCATTTTCAATTTTTAAATTTGCACTTTAAAAAGAGTAAAAATTTAGCATCTTGAAAGAATTAATCAATATAATGAAAAATTATTAATTACTTAAGATGTATGTAATTAACATATATAATTATTTAATTACTTGAGTTTTTACAATTGTGTTTTATGATTATATTTTTTTATATTTTTAAATATTTCCTCATAATTATTTATTTTTTAAAATTATAATTGTTTATCTTTAATAATAGAGAATGCTAATTATATTTACCTTGTCTAGATTTACTTGTTGCCATCAATCACCAAAAAAAAGTTTGAGTTAATTTTTTTTAAATATACTGTTGTAATTACAATGTAGTATCTGTCATACTTTCTTAACTATTTGACAACGCATACATTCCGTGCATATACAGATACTCGAACCCGAGTTTTTTAGAATGAACATTATCCTCATCTACTGGAGCCACTCGTTAGGTTCGAATTAAAATTATTCTTTAATTTATTCCATTTACATTTTAAAAGGATTAAATTTAGCATTTTAAAAGAATTTATAAATATATTAAAAATTATCAATTAATTACTTAAAATTTTTGCAATCATAAGTGCAAATCGATAAATTCACACTGAAATCTATTTGGCATCATCAATCATGCTAATTTTTTTTTTTTTTTTTACACTTTACTCCACTTGCTTTTCCAAATTTATGGAAATTTTTTTGAAGGTATGTATTCGCTTGAAGCAGTTGCTAAGTAATAAATTAAGTGCTAGCAGAAGTGATCGAAAAAGTTTGACATTTTTCCAAGCACTTTAAAATCTAGAACAAAAATAAGGGATACAAAAATTGTTTACGCAATCCAGTTTTCTTACATTTGCGGTGATTAGCTTAATGAGAAATATCCACTATGTTCAAACACTTATAACAAGTGAACCTAAATCTATTGCACCGGTGACAATTTCATTACTTCTGTATCTTTGAATACTCGAACTCTCGCCACTAAATTCACTTTTAAAAATTTAGCTTGCAAAACCACAACATAAAAATTTTGCAATCAAATGCACTCACGTAAATAATGTTCTCACTTTATCAGCTTAAGTGCTTTCAGTTTACAGTATATAAACTTATACAAATTTTTCAATTATATAAAATTCTTTGAGGTTTGCTAACATAATGAAGATATATCAATCCCTATTAAACAACAGCTAAACCAGCTAAATACAATATAATAATTACAAAAAAGGTAAACAATCACTGGTGGCAATTAAGTCTTCGATATTCCAATTCGATCCAACTTCTTTAATCCAAAAAATTATATAGACATGATCCAATCCGACGCTACAAATATGTTTCCTCAAATAAGATGATCTTCATTGATATATTAAATACTATCCATGATTTCAGTTCAACTCAAATATATGAGTCAATAAATTATCAATCATACAAATATGAAATGATTAAAAATATGTTTATAAAAGATTATTGAAACATATTAAAAAAATACATTACTGCAAAAAGAAGAAAGATATAATCGAAAAGGGAAAATGGAAATTGAAATAAGAAATAAATGAAGGTTGGAAGTTGTGAAATCGAAAAGATATGATGTTTAAATCATGAAAAAGAACAAAGGCATTAAAAGAATGTTGATGAGGATGCATGCATAACCGTAGTGTGTTTAGTGATTGGTAAATTGTTCACTAATAAATGATCATATTTAATCCATCTCATGAAAAATTGTGCAATTTAATTCCATATGTGCACAAACGCCAACGTGTAGCAATTCATCTCCTTTCCCATTATATATAAACACCGTTTTAAGTTCTCCTCAACTTCATTCTCCATTACCTTATCAAATGGATCTTGATTTCGCAGAGATGGAAAATGGATCTGATTTTGACTGCTGCTTCAACTTTGAAGAAAACCCATTTGGAAAGTGAGATGCTTTAATCCTTTTAAGTTTGGGGTTTTTTTTCTGTTCCTTAATGTTTTTGTTTTTTGATTCATTTACCGCAGGCTGGAATTACCGGGATTTGAAGTGGACTGTTTTTACGATTTCAATTCACCTGCATTGCTTCCCCATCCTCAGTTCATGGATTTTGAAGAGATAAGCAGTGACTTTGCTCTTTTAGATCAGAATGAAGATATCATGGTTGATGCAAAGCCTATAAAGACAGTAGAGGATTCATTTGACCACCATTGTGGCAATATTACCAACAGCGGTGGTTCAAGTACTGAATCAGTGAGCGTGATTCATGAGAGAGAGTATGGACAGAAAATAAGGAGTTTTAGAAGGAAGAGGACAGCTACATTGGGGTTAGATGAGATTCAAAAGTACTTTGATTTTCCAATATCGAAAGCTGCTAAAGAGATGAATGTGGGACTGACTTTGTTGAAGAAGAGATGCAGGGAACTCAACATCATAAGATGGCCTCATAGGAAGATCAAGAGCTTGAAATCTCTCATTCACAATGTCAAGGTATATACTTACATGTATGTATGCATGGGATTGAACAAGTTTATGCTATTATTCCTGAGATAAGGGTCTCGTTAGCATGACATGATAATGATGAGACATGGTAACTGGTTGGCATTTAGCAGTGGTTGATGGTGCCACATGACCAAACTCTTTCCATGTTTTTCATTTCAATGTCATAGTCAAAGGTAACGGGGGAGGTTTCTAAATTCTAATTGGATGTGAACAACTTATTTGTCATTTTTTAATTTCTTTTCTGTTAGGAGCTTGGATTGACTAATGAGATAGTGATGTTGGAGGAGCACCAAAGGATGCTAGAGAAAGTGCCAGATTTGGAATTAACCGACAGAACGAAGAAGCTAAGGCAGGCTTGTTTCAAAGCTAATTACAAGAAAAGAAGGTCCCTTGCCTCTTGTTATTGACTGCCATGCCATTCACTGCTTACTTTTCTGCTATAATACAGTCACCAACAGCACTCTTGCACTATATGTTTTACCACAACCATTTATAGATATTCATGTAAAAAGAAAATAGTAATTTGAACAAACCCTGATTTCTGGGTACCATGTATAGGAAATGCATAATCTCAAGATAATTTTATATACATCATAACATTAGAGCTCATTTCTATCCCGTATCACCATTAGATCCATCAGACATCGTGTAGTGCTCTAAATTATTCTGACATATATTACTTGAAAGAAACCAACAAAATATTTTTCAACATAAAAGTTAAAACAGTTGAGATCTCATAGATCAACTTGAGGCTACGGGTTTCAGGAGCCTTCATGCCCTCGTCTCCATGGGACCACTTTCTTAAAGCTTTCATAAATGCTTGCCTGCAGATATATGTAGTTGTCGGAGTAGAACATTCCAAAAAGAAAAAAAGTCAAGGAATTCTTAATTATAATAGCCAAAGATTGCGCCCCTTTGTTGGTAAAATAGTTATTTACTCATAACTTCACTCAAATTCACTTGCACTTGAAGAGTGGAAGAGTAAAACTCCCAGAAATTTAAGAAACTGAAAACAGGAACAAAGATGATAGAAAGGAATTGAAAAGCAAAATTAAATTGTGAATGGTGGTTTTGAAACGTACCAAGACATGTGACCTAGCTTGAGATAGATTCAGAAAAGAGGCTTTCTTCCTAACCCTGGCTATCTTCACCTCTGTAGTGCCACAGCCACCAGCATCTCCAACGCGAACTACCGAAGTTGAAAAGTCAAAACTTCTCTGAGCAACTCGACCATCCTTTCTAAAGCTCGTCCACCTACTGGATCCAAACTTATTCAGCGTCCTGTTGTCCAGGCTCCTAAAAGACCCTGGCCGACACGCATCAGAACCGTCCAACACAGTTGTTTGAGGTGGCATGTTAGCAACCTTAGCCTTAGCTAACAACCTCGGAGGCAGTTCCAAGCATCTTGCAACGATTGGCTTTGATCCATTGCTTGTATCAGTTTCGTTCTCACTACCCCGATATGACCGCCTAGGCCTGCCCGGTACTTCCTCCCACAGGAATGGAATTGAAACAGAGGCATGAATCGGCGGTGTTATCATCCCTGACGGCTCTTTTGCCATACTCGGAAACGAATATAGAGAAAGCTTAGGCGTAGGAGGAGACCCCATTTTGCTTTCACCCTCTGATCATGCAAACGTTATTCATTTTTTGCTCAGAAAAATCCAGTTGTGTATATATAATGGGTTTCAAAGGTTAGAGAGGAAGAGATCGTGGGCAAAGAGGGTGGACGTGAATGTGAACTGCGAGAGTCCCTCCCGCAGCAACGAAAAACAACAAACGCTCCCCAGTACCCGACGCTTCTTAGCACGAAGAAGGTGCAAATATTAATAGGATTATTATTACAGGATAATGACACATTTACAATGTGGTTAGAAAAGCTTATGTAATAATATATATAATTGACATAAGAATTAAATAAAACATTTAAATGGTAAATGTATATTGAAAATGATTATGTTTTAATATATAAATGTTAAATTTAAGATAGGAATTATAAATAAAAGAATACGAGTTAATTTTTGATATATTGATTGTGGATTTTTTTTTATTTTATAATAAATCTTAAAAAATTGTGATTTCTTTTTAATATTTTACTATATTATAAGATACTTGTTAATCTTTAATCAAGTTGGATCAAATTTTTTATTATTATTAGTATAAATATGAGAAAATTTTTTAAATCATGACTTTCTATATTGGATGGATTTAACTATGCATATTGGAAAGTAAAAATGGAGGATTTCATAAAATCTACGGGTGATAAAGTAGCAATTAAAGTTGATGAATTAGGAAATTTCTTGATAAATGAAACTAAGGTAATAGAAACAATGCCAAACATTGTATTATTTTTTTGGAAAATTATAAAGATAGTCAATCAATTATAAAAAATTTCATTTTAGACATCAAAAATAAAAAAAATTTACAATTTAAGTACTCGTGTTACATAATTCATCATTTTGTCATTCTCGTTAAAACCACTAATGACAAACTAACGTGACAATTAAAAAATTCAATATAATAACAAATTTAACCTTCAACTTTTACATATTATATCAATTTAATCATAATTTTTAAAAAAAAATAATCCTCAAAATTTACAAATAATCTCAATTATATTTTGATGAATGAGATTAAAAATATAAAATCATATCCATATATATATATATATATATATATATATATATATATATATATATATATATCACAAAATATTGAGAAATAATTGGTTTTTACTTTTAGCAAAAAAAATATCTTATGTTAGAACAAAAAGGGTCAATGGCATTTGAATTATATGTAATAATATTTTGTAGACATAATTGTCTGGAATTGGATGTAACATGTACCTTATTATTGCCATGTCTGATTTAATCCCTCTCCCTTGGACAAACAAAACAATATCCATTCTCCCTTCTTGTCTCCAAAGTTATATGTTCTTTACTTTAAATTATTTTATCTCATTAATTTATATTTTTTTCCTCTTATAAAATAATATCATTTGTCTACTTTGAAAATATCTAGACACCACTTTTGTTTTTGGATAGTTGTATATTAATAAAATATCTATAACAGTTATCTTTTGTAACAATATTTCATTATAATAATCGAGTTTGTTGTGAAATTAATATTTTTATGTTTAATTTTTATGATTCATAATGGCTTTTTTGTCTATGATAATAATAATCCTAAAGTATAGAGTATACACTCTTTAATATATTAGCGCTCTTCTCAAAATGTAGTAAAATAAATTTTATTTTTAAGTGAAATAAAAATAATAAATTTTAATTAAGATAATATTTCAATAACATGTTTAAATTTTATAAAAAAATATATTAATAATATTTTATTGAATGAAAATAAACTTTAATAAATGAAATTGCATTTGTAAGTTTTATTAAAAATATGATCTATATTTCACTGATTAATATTATTAACATATTATAGTTTTTTTTTTAATTTGACAATTAAAAAATTCATACATTCACTTCTCTATTAACATCTAAAATTTTAATAGATAAAGAAAAGTATTATAGATAAGATTAATTGTACAACCAATCACAATACAATAACAAACAAATCAAACAATAAGAATTTTACCTTTAAGCTCAATAAAAGCCAACTTCAACTCCAGTTTCCAGGTTATAATTTCTTTGTCAATCTTACATAATTTTAGCACCTCTCTCCAAATATTTCGAGAATATTCACAGAAAAAAATTTATGACCTCGTGATTCTATTGGATCTAGTGTCCAAAGTGTAGTGTATTCGTTTTGTAAACTTGTATTTTTCGAATAAATTAGTTTAACAAAATATTCATTGATTACATTAATAGTCTTTGTATATTGCCCTCAATAGTTTTACACGCAAAGCAAAATGGAAGCAAATTTTGACTTATTGGTTATCTAACGTTTAACTAATATTAAGCGGTATTATGTGATTGGATCATAATTCAGAAAGACAACTTGTATTGGTAGATAATTTAAATATGTCCTTAGTATAAATGGAAATGAGCAAATCGATTGAAAGACTAATATGTTGTCTATCGAGATGCTTTGTCTTAAGCATCGAAGTGGATGACTCCCAGAAGATAGAGACATAGATGTGACTGATTGGATTGGCAGTACATTGGACAAAACTCAAGTAGAATAGATCCTAGATCCGTTTATGGGTTTATTCACCTTGCAACGTTCATAACGTGGCATACATTAATCTTTAGTAGATGATGGGCTATGTATATGTGACTCTTATATTTGATGTAAAAAAAACTTGAGTTCTAATAGATAAGGAACCGAAAGCTGGTGCGCTGGGTATAAGACTTCTGCAATATGTAGTATCATTCACAATAGTGGAATTCGAAGCCCAATTAATGGATAAATGATATCCTCTCTTCATCATTTCATGATAGATGAAAAGTAAATGTGCCCATGAGTCGTTTGTCTTTGTTATAAATGACTTTATTACTATTTGATAATAATTGACTTTTCATGAAGAAATATGTCATAGTTACCATGAGATAAAATAGGATCATATTGGGAGAACGAAATTATCACAAAGAGATTAAGGATATATTATGAGAGTGACACACTTATGAAAAGGTTATTAGACGAGCACTTATCAAGTATCTTTCGTAATGATATATAATTAGAGAGAGTTGAGTCACGATACTATAATAGAATGATTATTTTAAGTTGGTTTTACTATATGTAACTTGCGCATGAAAGTTTGGTTGCATGCTTTAAATTGACAAATTCTACATATCTGCACTAGTGTCTCGAGACATCAAAAACATTTTTGACCATTTGGTGCACTTCTAGGCTAGTGTCACGAGACATAACATGCTTATCTCGAGACATTGGGTAGTTTGTCTCAAGACATTGTGGCATTTGTCTCGAGACACAAAACATTGAACCTAAATTAGGAAAAAATAGGTCCAAGGTCTTGAGACAAGTAGTCTTGTCTCGAGACATAGGGGACATTGTCTTGAGACACCAAACATCAAAGCTAAATTGACTTGTCAAGGGAGGCATGTCCCGAGACATGGCTACACAATTTGATAATTTAGCCTAAGGTTCATATCTTGGCCCCGTTTTTGGATACCTCAAACCTCGGACTTTCATATGTGGCCCCCCTTCTTTATGTTTTCACCAATTTCATTGATAAATCAATTATATTGATAATTCCTTGTTTAAGTGATTGTCATATTTCAAGGTTACGTCCGCTTCTTTTACTTTAGTAAAGCGGTACCATGTGAAACATCTTTCATGAAATATCTCTTGAAATGCAAGACAATGGTTATTTTTGGATGAGTGTTATTCCTGAATAATGGTTATTTTGACTTGTTCCATACGTGAGTTGTTCTCAATGTAGAGCTTGTCCCAAACAAGAGTTGTTCTGTGGTGGTGCTTTTCTTGATAGAACTTGTTCTGAATGATGATCATTCCAAAACACACACACACACACACAATTGCTCTAAATTCAAATTGTTCCAAACAATGATTGTTTTAAACATAGCTATTCCTTAAATGCCATTATTTTGAATAAGAGTTGTTTCAAACTTTAACGGTTCTCAAATAAGAGTTATTTTTAAACAACAACTAAACTAGATGAAAGATGTTCTAACAAAAACCCTGTTCTAAACATAGTTATTTCGGGCATAGTTATTCTCCAATAACAATTATTCTAAACAAGAGTTATTGTTCCGGAAGAGATATTAAGTGAAACGACGATATTAGTTGTTGGTAGCACAATTTCTTGAAATATAATATTATTTATATCAAGAAAGACATAAAATGTTAGTAATTAACACTATTATTTTTGTACTTTTAATGGTGTTTCAAGTTCAAAAGGGGGAAAGCTGAGGAAAGGAGCGCTTTGAGGATTGAGCAATCTCAATCTAAAGGGTGAGCAAATAATCATAAACCAAAATCAGTAAATGCTACTATATATACAAATTGGATTATAGATATTCAACATGGAGAAGAACAAGTGGTATAATAATCCTTATTTGAGCTTTCACTTTCCTACAATACTGTTCCTACATTCTAAAATGTGTCATTCCCTCACAAGCCAATGTCCCTTCAAGATCCCCAATGATTCGAGCTATTCGGACCTCAAGACCCCTTTGAACTTCCTGAAACAAAGATTTAATATTATCAGAGAATCGCTTCATGTCGAAGGTGGCTGTCTTGTCTAGCTCCACCCCACTGAACCCTGAGGCTATTTTGGATTGAATTTCCATCAACTTTTGACCCGTTGCAACCATATATCTCTGCAACTGGAATGTCTCCTCTAGGAAATGCTCCAGGCTTCTGGTGGTTCCTCCTTTCGTTTTTGCATTGCTGCAATCTCCTTGACTCGCGTCTACCTCATTCTCATGCTGAAAATTGTAGATGAGATAGTGATGAGAAAGTAGCCATAGACCATAGTAAAGTAATGAAGTAGCGTTTGATTTCATTTCTAGCAACAAACAAAGAAGAAAATGTTCAAAAATTTGCAGATCACCAGTGAAAGCCATTGATGTCATTGCTTACCATCCGCTTACAGAGATCGTCAGTCTTCCCTTGAAGGGACTGGTAGCGGCTGACTTGTTTATTAAGCAAAGAGATCAACAATAGAAACCCTTTGATCCCATTGTCACCTCCATCCATATCCTCTCCACTTTCTTGCTTTCCTTTTAACCTCTCAAGCATGAGAAGTTGCTGTTTCAACCTTTTGATCTTGTAAGAAACTCCAAGAGCTTGAAGATCCATCCTCCATGGGTTGTTTTTGGTTTTAGCACTAGCACCCCTCGACTGGTCAACACAATCCACCACCAATGAATCATTAGTTTCTTTCTGGAGTGAACCAGGGTCGACAGACTCTCTTTCTTCTTCAAATTCCTTTTCAGGTGATTGAACAATCAATCTGATGTTTTTGGAGTCGTTGCAAGATGGGATTACCTCTTCTTTATCTAGCAAGCTTGTTTTCTTTTCTTGCTCCTTCTCGGTTGCCTTTTTCTTTACAATCCTGACTTTAGGCCAAAAGGAATCATGTGTCAAAGCTGGATCGTGCAGAGATATATTTAATATGTCACTCTTTTGACAACTCATAGGCTTTAATTGTGATGCAAACTGATCCTTCAAGAAATCTAATTCTTCGTCTCTCTCCAGTAGCATGGCCTCCAATTTCATGTTGTCTTGTCTGAGCTGAGACACATCCTGGTTCAGTCCTTCAACATGGGACTGCAACCGCTCCGACTCTAGTTCCATGCTCAACAGTCGCCAGCGAAAACCCTCTAACTTCTCATCTTTCAGTCTCATTTGTTCAGCAAATGCATCCAGTTCCAAATGATGCCTTTTCTCAATCACATTCGCATACTTTTCTGTCTCTGCTCGAACCCAACTTTCCAGCCTTTTAACATCAGCTGTCACCACTGTTTCAACAAAAACCCAATGTAGAAACAATTAGATCATAAACACAATAAGACATAAAGGCATAAAGGCTCTCAGTTCTCACCAAAATCCTCAGTTCCTTGTGGAGATTGACAATCTGGAAGAAGAGAAAAGGCTTCTGGGTCTGTTTTCAGTTCTGGATAATCCAATTTTGCACTGGCTTGGGCTTGGTTACTGAACATACCCTTCAATGAATGTCTCTCATGTCGAGTCTCAGAGACTGCTTTCCACCTTTCTGTTTCTAGCTCAGCTTGCTTCTTCTTTGCCTTTGATACTTTAACTTCTTTCAAAAGCAATTGTTTCTCTGCTGTGTCTAACTTGGATTTCCTTAACATTGCAGACAGAATCTTGTCTTTTTGCTCCAAATCCTTGCGAATTTTCGTGATTTCCATGGATAGCTTTTGTGCCAACACAACTGATTCCTCCTTTTGTTCTAGGACAGCATCAAGCTCCATTTTTGTAGCTTCAACTTGCCTAAAGGCTCGCCCCATCTCTGCTTCAAGTTGCCTTTGATTTGAAACAATCTCAATGAAAGCAGTTTTGTGTTTCCAAATCTCATTGGAATGCTCCTGAGCTTCACGCTTTGCTGTTTCCCTCAATTCTTGAGCAACACTTTCCAACTTCATTGCCTTCTCTTCTAATTCCTTCCCTCTCACCTCCATTTCTTCAATCATCTTATCCTTAGACTTCACCAAGATTTCCATTTCATTCAATTTTTGTTTCAACCCAGCAATTTCACCATCTTTCTTCTTCTCCAGGATTCTCAATTCATTTATAAGAGCTCCAATTTGCAGCCGAAGCTTCTTTCTTTCAATCAACCATCCTTGCTCTTGTGATGCAAAGATGCCGACAACCTTCTCATTTGCTTTAGCATCTTCATGTCTCATTTGCTTTAACTCCTCAATCTCTTTCTCAGCCGTCTCAAGCTTTTGAACAAGTTCAGCCCTTGCTAGATTGATTTCTTCTGTCTGAATTCTCCATGCAAGCAACCCCAAGAGCTGAGCACTTCCTTGAACCATTTTATCACGAAATTCACACCATTTCTCATCACCCTTTTCGGTTCCTACGAGGAATCTGAGAGCAAAGAAAGCACAAGAAACACCAAAACACATTGGAGACAAGCTGTCACTTTTATTGCCTTCGGAGATGATTAGACATGAACCTGAAATTCTCTTCTCATCCATTTCCTTATAAACTTGCTTCTTCACCTTCGGGAATTTAGAACAACAACGAAGTTATAAATCAAAAAAGAAAACCATTTCCATGTAATCAAAATAATTGAACACAAAAAACATTGCAATAATGGAGGAACAACAATACCCTACACAGTTAGCAGCACAAAAACCTTATCGAAACTGTACAATCTATAGCAAAAATAATGTAAAACTTACAAGAAGAAAAGGGTGAAATGCTTTCATGAATTCAAACCCAGACCAGAACAGCAGGTGCTACAACTTTTAGTGCTCCATGGAAGATCTTTTTAAAGGGCCTGTTTGATTTGGAAAATTATCCATAATAAACTATCAGGGAAAACCCAAAAGCCTGGTTTTCAGTGATAACCCCACTTGTTTCCCATTAATTTTATTTCATCCATGCCTCCTTCCAACACTGCTCATAGATTCCTGGTGGTTTGTCACCATTAATAACAAAGAAAAAAGCGTTGAAGAAGGAAATACATAAATCTTCCTTTGGAACAATCCTGGGAAATTTCTTATTTTTTCCAGAGTGTCTTCCACTTATTCAAAGTATAAAATTATTGATTGAAACTGTAAACAATAATCTACTCTAAAGTTTAGCAATCAAAATGAATACTGAAAAAGGCTACGAAATTAGTTTTTAAAGTACTTTTCAGTTATTACATATAGAATAAGTTAAAAAAGGTCATAAGTCTATGTATTTTTTAAAAAATTGAAATTTAGTCCTCATATTTTTATTTTTAAAAATTTAATTTTTTTACTTTTTAATTTTTAAAATCCAAGTTCATAACCCTTTTTTAATTATTTTATTAAATTCAAGTTCACAACAACATCGTATTTTAGTTAGATAGTTATTAAGTGATTTTTTTTAAGGTAAACTACATTCATAGTCATTCTAAAATAAGGTTTATCTTATTTCGATCACTTAATTTTTTTTTCAATTTAATCACTCTAAATAAAATAATTATATGAACTGCTGATTACCGTTAAATTTTTTATTTTCCTCTAAAGGATTTTACAGTCAACAATCCACCTTATATTTTTTCCATGTAATACATATATTTCTAAATAATTAAACAAATTTAACTGAACAAAGTAGCCAAAACGACAATGTTTAAAAAAAAAAAAAAAAAGAAATGGCATTCCCTTCATCGTCATCAACCCTGACCACCATTCCCCTCATCGCCATCAGCCTGAATCACCCTACACCATACACGACAACATGTTGGAAAAATCAGTTTAGAAAACATTGTTTTTAAGGAAGATGAAAGTTTAAAATTCTTCTTAAAACTAAGTCATTGTGATACTTATAATAATAAATTTTAATCGAAATTATACCTATACTTTATGCGAAGATAGTTTAGGTTGTTTCATAGCTTTCAACCAATTGATCTTCTCCACTATTAAAAATCGAATTAGCACATAGAGTAAAAAAATTGTTTAACTTTCAGTTGGAATGTTAATTCTCTCTGTGAATTGGAAATTATGAATATTCTTGAGAAAATAAAATTTATTTTTGAGAAAATAAAAACTATATGGCAATAGGTTAACTCAGAATTCCTATCTATAAAAAAATGGTACAAGAGTTCTTTCGAATAAGATCTAATCAAATAATAATATTTTAATAGAAAATATGAGTTCTACTTGAAGTAAAACTAAGGGACGGCGGCATGCCCTAGTATACACTAAGATTTGCCGCCCCTTGTATTCTCCAGGCTTAATTGAATCTGTCATGTATTGAATCCAATTATATATTATTTGAACTTTTATCGAACATGAATAATTTATCCAACATAATATAAATTTTCTATTACCCAAAATATTATTTATTTAATCAATTAATTTAATTAACTAAATTAATTTATTAATTAAATTATTTTCTCAACCCAATTTTAAATTCACTAAAGTCATGACAACTTTACCGTATTAGAATCTATGAAAAAATTAATTTGATTGTCTTATTCAACAAATATATTATGACTAATTAATTTAATTCTCACTTCGAATTTCAATTATTTAATTACAATCAATTTAAATATCATTTGAATAAATTAAATTGATTGTTTAAGTCATCTTTTGTATTTAGAGAGAAAATACGTTCACTGCACATAGTGATACATGCGATCTATTTCTCTTACTTGTTGTTTACACTCATTTTACACTCATTTCACAATCTATCAATTCTACATGCAATTCGTTTCAAGTTATCTCGAGCTAGTTGAGGGATCGATTAGACATATATAATTAGGGTTCAAATAGTTTGTAATTAAGTTTCCGCTCTTCGCCGATTAGTTACAACTTATTTAGTTATAGCGTCATTCCACTATAGTACCATGACTAAACACCCTCTTATTATAAATCATTACCAAAACTACTTTATTAAGTGCTAGTCCAATGACCTTGTCATAAATGTGTTACTCATAGTATATCTTTAATCTCTTTGGGATAAATTCATTATCTCAATATGATCGTATTTTATCTCATAGTTATATTACATCTTATATGAAAAAGTCAATTACTAACACATGGTAATTAAATCATTTCTCTTATGACAAATAAGCTACGGTCGCGTTCTTTTTTCATCAATCATGTAATACCAATGAGAGGATACCATTTACTCTTTATTGGACTATGAATTCCACTATTGTGGGATGATATTATATCATGAAGAAGTCGTATACCCAACGTACCAGGTTTTAGTTCCTTGTATGTTTGAACTCAAATTTTCATTTATATCAAAGTATACGAGTCACACATAAATAGTTCATCATCCAATCAAGATTAAGGTATACTACACTATGAACATCACAAGTGAATAAATCTATAAACAGATCTAGGATAAATTCAACTTGGGTCAAGTCCGATGTATTGTCACTCTATACAATGATATTTATGCATCTATCTTTTCGGAGTCATCCATTCTGATACTCATGATAAGACATTTCTCTAATTGGACTTGATAGACAGTATAATAGTCTTTCGATAGATTTGCTCAATTTCTATTAGACTATTGATTGTTTAGATTATCTACTAATATAAGTTATCTTCTCGTATTATGATTTGACCGCATAATGCAACATAATATTAGTTAAACATTAGATAATTAATAAGTCAATATTTGCTTATATGCTTATATTTCGCTTTACATGTAAAAACCATTGAAAAATATACAAATGATATTAATGTATAATGAAATTTTATTTAAACCAATATGTTCAAAAAAAAATTACAAGTACAAATTGACAAATATACTACATTAAGGGCACTAGATCCTAACACAATAACCATTCAACTAGTTCAATCTCACCCCTAACCTGACTCACCCTCGATAACCTAGAATACAAAAAAAATGGCAACCAATAAACACAGTAAAAAGAAACAGCAAAAAAAGGATTCAACAGTCTTTGAACTTTACTTGCAAGCACGGAAAAGAAAAACTCAGAGAATAAAAAGGGGATGCAAAAATAAAAACAAAGCGAAAGTATTTATCTCATTTTGAACCTAGATTCTAAAGCATCAAAGCCCCATTCGAGGATCCAAATGGTGAGGAGGCGTGTTTAATCATGGGGCACAACATATCCTCGACCGTTGATGATCCGGCGGTGCGAAACAAAGATCGAAGAAAGAGTGGTTCGAAGATTTAGTTGTTGTTAGAAGATTTGGATTTGGTTTCTTGGAAGATTGGCATTGGTAGATTGAGAGAGACGAGAGTACATGCTTTCTTTCAGCGGAGGTTGGATCCGGCAGTGGTGGACAACCTCGACAACAACAGCTAGGGTTGAGAAAGAAATAAGAGCAAAGAAAAAAATAATAAAAGGAGAGAAAGAAAAGAAAAAAAAAAGAAAATATATGTATTACATGGAAAAAAAATTAGGTGGATTGGTGACTATGCAATTCGTTAGAGGAAAATGGAAAATTTGACGACAGTGATTAATTCGTACAATTGTTTTATTTAGAGCAATTAAATTGAAAAAAAAATTGAGTGACAAAAATAGGACAAATCCTATTTTAAAGTGACCATGAGTATACTTTAACCATTTTTTTATTTTAAAATGTCACACCAATTAATTTAATAAAAAAATTAATTTTAAATTTTAATATCTAAAAAATTGAGAGAATAAATTTCAAAAAAGTATAAAAAACTTATGGGTTATTTTAAGCTATTGAATATCCTATAAATTACAACCATTTCAAAATGTGTATGGTATATCCAATTTCAAAGATATTGGGACCATAGAAAAAAATGAACTACAACTCTTACCCACCTTTAACATATAACCAATACTTTGATTTTATTAAATGCATACAAATATGAACCATAAATAAGTTTTTTGCCTGGACCACATTACCATTATTTTCATAGACAAGCTGTTAAAAGGGACCAAAAATCTTCAACAGTACTTCTAAAACAAAATTCTTCATCTATCTATTCCTATAATATTTTTAAATTAGGGACATCACAAAGTTTCAACCTCGATTTAACGTGCCAGTTTACAAATTCTTTTACCATCACATTCACCTTTGAGATACTTCATAGGTTTAATATATAGAGATCAATTTTTAATAAAAAAATTGATTTATTCATTTAATATACAGAAATTAATCTACCAATTTTTTAAATAATAAAAAAAAAATATAAAAACGTCTATAGTAATGAAAGATATCCCAAATTCCAACAATTAGATAGAATTTAATACTTGAGAAAGGTCCTGTTGGTAGGGAAAAAAATGGGTGGTGAAGAGCATAATGGGGTAAACAAAGGAGGAAGCAATGAAGTTCATAGCCGTCATGATGAAGCCAATTCTTCATGGGTCCAGGGTTATTAATGTCTCTGTCTTCTTAATTGATTTCCGTGATTGAGACCTGTAAAGCAGGAACTTGTTGAGGAAAGGATATGCAAATCCTTTGTTCTAAATCTGTTTATATACAAAAGCACCCCTCCAAATCCCCTAATTTTGATTCTCCTCAATTCAAAGATCTGCTCTTGGAATTTGGATTGAACCCCAAGTCCTTGAAAATTCGTTTGATTGGAGTCGGAGCAATCAATAATCGAAATTTTAAATAATAAAAATATCACAAAGTTGAAGGAATATGATATTCCAAGGCTCTAATTTCGGTTTAATTATTTTATGTAATGATGTCATATTCTAAGTTTATACTAATGATGAAGCTCAATATGGATCCCACTTGTCTGAAATGACGTATACTAAATTTTTGACACTAGTACTACTATATTCAATAATTGAGCCAATTAAGAGCTCACCATTGCCTTTCTTGTTCACTCATCTAGTTAAATTTATTGTAAATCCATATATTATTTTTTTAGGTAAACTACATTATTATTTTTTAATAAAAGGGGTACGAAGGTTACTATCTCCATATTAAATTGAATCAGAAATTACAAAATAATGGATATCACTTGGATAATTTATATTAAAATTCGAATTACAACAAGATTCAATAGCTAAAGAACTAAGTTTATCCGCTACCTTAATACAATCCTTATGGATCCATCCAGGGACGAAGTCAGAAAATTTTTTTAGGGGGTAAAGTTAAATTATAATTTTTATGATAGTAAAAGTGTAATTTTTAAAGTATTAAATTAAAATTTTATCATTTTTAGGGGTCAAAGTGTAATTTTTAAAGTATTAAATTAAAATTTTATCATTTTTAGGGGTCAAAGTGTAATTTTACCTTTATTAATTTAAAATTTAAAAATTAAAGGCTTAAATGAAAAAAATTCATTTTAAAGGGGGCCAAGGCCCCTGCAAACCCCTCTGGTTTTGTCTCTGGATACATCTAATATTTACAATCTAAAAAAATTTTCATCAAGGATCAAATCGACTCAATACAATACCCAATAAGGGTGATATCCTCACGGTAGTTATTAATCCGATTAACCAAACCAGCACAATCGGACTCAAGAATAATGCGCTCGAAATTATGATTAGAAACCCACGTCTAGCCAATCCAAATGGCGTCTAGCTCAGCCCAATCCATACAAATAGTTTCGGCTTTAAAATGCGTGCAGCCACCCAAGACAAAGCCATCGTTGTCGCGCCCAACAACACCGATACCTAATTTATTATTTCTAACTACAGTGTCAACATTTATTTTAATAACACCATCCGAAGGCTTGTGCCACTAATGAGGGCTGCTGACTCCCGATCTCAAGGGATGATTAGACAAATTATGAATCCGAAAATCTCTTTCCAGATTTTTAGCTCTATCCCAAATAATACGAGCGTCCTCCTCAATGCCACGAATAATACAAGGGCATTGATGGTAGGATTATTAAATTTGATATTGATCGTGGTATTGATTGGCTTGAGCATGCCATGCATTTCTTAGATAAGGATTCCTTTGAAGATTTTTTGGTGGCTCTTTGGTAAACTACATCATTCATTATTAAATTATGGGTAAGTTTTTGTTTTGGTTACTTAATTAAAAAGTTACAATTTGGTCAATGAACTATTCAAAAATTATTATTTAAGTCACTAAATATTTAAAAGTTTTTATTTATGTCATTGGGTTGTTAAGTCTTTTTTTTTTTAAGTTCACTAACGAGCTCTAAGCTATGATTCGATAATTGGTACCTAAATAATAATTTTAAATATATATGATTCAAGTTTTAGAGACATAAATAAGTTAATTAATGATTCAAGTTTATCGTACTAAAGTATCCTTTTTTTTTTTTGCTTTGAAAATGTTTTCAATTTATATGCTTTAACATGTAATTAGTTATATTGTAACAAGATTTTAATTTAACATGTTTAATTTTTTTATTTTAACTCGATTAGAATTCCATTTCACTAGACTCGATTAAAAAAAATTCAAATCAAGTTAAGATAATAAAATAGGACTTGTCAACTCGAGTAACACAAAATTTTTCACTCAATTCTACTCGATTCATTCGAACGCTCACCCCTACCAAATTGATCTAACGATTAATGTCAAATATCAGAGAAAAAAATTGTTTGAATTTGGATTCGCAGATTCGTGATGTTAAGGCTATTTCATAAAAAAAATAATAATAAAATGTAGAAAAGAAGGGGAAAGAGAGCTTTTGATTGGTGCAAGTAGTGCAAACAGATAAAGTCATATAACGTCGATTTTAATAACTCAGTGACTTAAATGAAAACTTTTGAATAGTTTAGTAACAAAATTGTATCTTTTTTTTAGTTAAATGACCAAAACGAAAACTTACCCATAGTTTAGTGACTAATGTTATAGTTTACCCTAATTTTTAAAATCTAGGGTAAACTATACAAATGGTCACCCAACTATGTTCACATTCTTATTTTGGTCACTCAACTTTAAAAATTTTCAAATTAGGCACTAACGTCTGAATTTGTTATTGTTTTGGTCACTCACCATTAATTTGATAATGGAAATGTAACATCCGCGTGCTTGAACTGGATTTGGAACAGTGATAAAATAGAATTGAGAATTAGAAATGTTTAGTTGAAGTGATGAAGGTTAGAAAAATTTAAGGTTTAAATAGTAAAGGAGAGAAAATATAGGGGACTAAATAGCGAATTATCCAAATTGAATTTTGAGTCATCATGGGAATTAGATTGATTGAGGAGGGGAAAAAGAGTAATTTGGTGGAAGATATTTTTGGAGGCAATGTTTTGGACCAAAGTGTAAAGTTGCAAGGCCCAAGGACTAAAAGTGCAATTTTACCATTATTAAATAAAGATATTTTTATAAAGAGAAATTGATAGAAAAATCTAGAGAAATGAAGCAAAGAAATGATGAAAAGGCTATAAAAGCCATCAGCCATGGTGCTTCACGTTAGTCACCATTTTTCCACCATTTTAACTTTTGCTTTTCTTACAAATTAGTCCTTTTTCACCAAATACAAACCAATTAAGCTAGTTTCTTCCAAATTTCTTTAAGACTAGTGAATAAAATTAATAGAGAAGTGTAGTAGCTATCCAATTGTTAAAAGAAATGCATCCATACTTGTCTTGGAGGAGAAAGAAAATGGGAATTAGTGTTGAATACAAGTGATTAAAGCTAAACTCCTCTTTAAATACATGTTAGTTTTGGTTTAGAAACATAGATTATGATATATTAGAATTATTTTAATGTGAATATATGTGTTGTATGGAATTGAAGAGAAAGAAAAGAAGGAGAATGACTCAATTGAAGAGAAAGGAAAAGAGAAGATCAAAGAGGGAAAGGAAGCTTTCTACAAAAGTTGTAAGTACTACAAGTATTAAAAGGTTTGGAATTAATTAAGTTAAAGTGTTTATAATTTTAACATATATGATTAATTATGATAAAATGATATGTTTAATTATAAATGTTAATTATGTATGATTAAATGAAATTTAGTGTAAAGAGACATGAAAAAGGAAGCATGTCCATTAAAACAGTTTGGACAGAACAGAGGACTAATTTCAAAAACTCACCAAAGATTGTATAAAAAGAGTTAAGAGTTGAATTAAATATTTAATTAAAGCTTATTGAATTTAGTTTCATATGGAAGAAACAGTGAAAGAAAAGGAATTTTACATTCTGAGATATACTAGTTTTAGTGTAACAAGGTCAGAGTGGATTCGGATTCCCCTGTTCTGACTTTGAAAAATCATAGAAAAATGTAGAAAAATTATTAGAGGCTGAAATTTATATGGTTGAATGATTAATGAGTCCATTTTCAAAAGAAACAGATTAGAACATTATTGGATCTCTGTATTAAAAGATAAATAATTTTTAGTAAAGAAAGGTCGAAACTGTTAAGCAGCAGAGAAGGGGTAAATTGAAAGAATTTACTGTATAAATTGGCTAAAGTAAAAATTTTGAAATTTTTATGGTAAAAATATATGTGAGTCTAATTTCAGAAACATTAAGCGGATATTAATTTTGAATTTTTTAGATCAAGATATAAATAATTTAGTTACTGTGACGCAAGTGGACAATTTTGAAAATTAATGTGAAAATAAGAGTAAAGAAGTATATAATGATATATATGTGAGAAAAATATATGTATGAAATATTATGTGGTTAATTATAAAGATTGATTGTGTAATTAATTAGTGAAATTGTGGATTTATTTGAGGAAATAAAGGTGAGAAATACATAAATATGTATATTTGAATTGAATTTGAATGATTTGTGATCAAAATTAAAAGTGAAAGTGAAAGTGAAATTGGAATTGTAAGTGATATGAATTGTAAATTGAAAATCCCTATTAACTAGTCGGGCTGAGTTGGATATAGTTGGCATGCCATAGGATTGGAAGAGTTCAGGGATACTTCGACCTTGAGTCGATGAGACAGTGGGTGTCATTATTTTACTTCGGATAGATTCGATGAGGTACTGGGTACTGCTTTACTTCGGCTAGGCCGATGAGACACTGGGTGTCACTTTATTGCTTCGAACTATCCGATGAGGCATTGGGTGCCATTCTGGTGTGTTTGGTTGGATTTGTGTATCCGCCAAGGTCCGAATCTTGTTTATAGGGTAAATAATGTGAAAAAGAAAGAATGTGCAAATCGTGACATTTAGGTAAGTGAAACTTTGAACACATGAAATGTAAGTACAATATGTGTATAAATAATCAAATAATGATAAAACTAAGTAAGCTAAATAGGCTAAAATGGCTAAGTTGTAAAAAGTGAATGAATGTATATAATGTGTTAACAAGAAAAGTTAAATGATATATATGTGAAAGGTATGTATTTTATATGAATGAATATTCACATGTATGTTGAAATAAGTTAATAAAAAGTTTAGAATTGATTAATTATTCTTGTAGTACTTACTAAGCCTTCACCGGCTTAACGCGTTTATTTCAACGCGTAGGAACAAGATCTTTGAGAAGCTAAGGTTGGATTAGGTGTCTCTCATCAAATCACATCAACATTAAGATTGCAAGACAAGGTGTATTTATTTTGTATGAAATGACATGTACAAATGGTACTTATATGTCCTCAATGAATGAGTTATACATGTTATTTTGATGATACTTGATTATTTTATGATATTTTGAGTAAAATGATTCTATTACACATTATTTGAAAGAAAATTTTATTATGTTCATTTTTAATTCTTTGACACTGTATGTAATACTCTTATACCGGGTTTATACGTGTAAATCGGGTGTAGGGGTGTTACAGGAAAGCCTTTTTCTAACTAGTATAATAACATATTTAGTCATCAACACTTACATATTCTATCAATTTGATCATAATTCTAAATAATTCAATAAATTTAATCCTTCACATTTACAAATTCTATCAATTTGGACCTTAAACTTCCTAACCAAAGCTTTCAGCTTTTAAAACAAAGGCATTCCATATCTATTAATTGTTTTATTTATTAATCGTTTTATTTATGGGTGAAATTATCTAATTTGATACATAACCTTTTTTGTTTATATTTTTAAGAAGTTAGTGGTAGAAATTAACTAAAACCATTAAAAATATAAAATACAAAATTTAAAATATAATATACATATATAATAAAATTATATAAAGAATTTAATATTTGTAAAAAATAATTTTACACTCATAAATAAAAATACACTTATATATGTTACTTGTTTATTTCATTCAATAAATCAAACAACGTAATATCTATTACTTCTATATTCCACTATTATCGCATAGCTATTACATTCTTTATTTATTCTATTCCATTAAACCAAAGATACGGTAAGTTCTAACATTGTCAATGTTATCGCTCAAATAGCAAAATACACTTATATATACACTTTAATAATACGTTTTGGATTGAATTGATCTCATAAAAAAACAATTTAAACTTAAAATATGATTATTTATTTTAATCATGGTTAGCTTTATTATTTTGTCCAATTTTATGTAATTTAAATTAAGTTTTAACTAGGCATTGTTTATTATTAAAATTTTATATAATGATATTTGTTATTACGAAATATTATTTTATTATAAAATAATTTTTAATTATAAAATAAATACTATAGTATTTTGTAACAAATATATTTATATTGTGTTTATTTCACTATAAACAATTTTTTAAAAATTGTAAAACCATAAAAAAATATTTTAAGTAACATTATCCAAGTGTTAAAAAATTATAAATTTTACTATAAATATATTTTTCAAAAATTGTTTTCCTAACCAACCGCAATACAAATCCGGTCATCCAAACGACATCATTTAGTTATCAGATTTAGGTCGCGAGTTGGCTCCAACTCATTTTCGCCGGCGGAAATATAATTTGGCAAAAAAAGAAAAGAAAAGAAAAGTATTAAAGCAATAGAAGAAGAGAAGGGAAAAAGAAAAGGCGAAAATGCCGAAAAGAACAACCCACACATACTCAAGCGAAGACGCAGCGCCGGATGGACCTGACTCTGATCTTTTCGTCTACTATTGCAAGCACTGCGGTTCACATGTCCTTATTACTGGTTGACTCTTCCCCCCTTTTTGTTTTCTCTCTATCTTAGCCAAATATTCTGATTTCGCTGTTTAGGTCTACAATTCGATTTCTAGGTTTTATTTTAAAGAAATCTTGTACTAATAGCTCCATTAGTATCTATTCCGAATCTAGATTAAACATTTTTTGAACAAGCAAATGTTTTCGCAGTGTTTTGATGTGAGGATTATGAATCTTTGCTCTCTTTGCATTAGTGAGATTACGGGTCTAGTTAGGTGGCCGCTAATTTATTGTGTTATCCAACTGTTATCTTGGTATGAGTTTACAATAGGTTCAAAAGGTTTTTGAAATGTCGTTTGTAATACAGCCTTGTCGTGAATTTTTTGCAGTGATTAAGATATTATTACATATAAATGCAACCTTAAGGATACCGAATCAAATTTAGATTCCTATTTGTGTTGTTACAAAAGATTTCCTTTTTATGTGATTTTACATATGGACAAATAGTTACGTTCGAAATGATTGTATGTGACTCAATAAATCATATGCATCCTAATGTTGCAGCCTAAACCTCTACTTTGATATTTAAAGAATGGCAGTGGAATTGACTGCTATAGAAAGCTTTCCTTTTATCTTGCTGAAGTTCTTTGTTTTGACATGGTCTGGTTGATTAATCTTTTATAGATTGAATGTCTTAGTTGCTTGATTAGTTTACATATTTCTTTTTCTGTTGCTGAAAAATATTTGTTATAAGATACCCAATTGCAGAAAATGCCCAAGAGAAAGACTGACAAAGCATATGTGCTAGACAAGAAAAAGCATCTTGCTAGGCTTAACATCTGCGAGGCAGGAAAAGTTCTCTTGAAGAGGTAAGTGTTAATTATTATTTTTATAATATATGTGCATAATTGTGATGCTTGCTGTTATGGGGTAAATATAAAAAATAGGAAAAGTGTATAATAAGGGTAAAATGATGCGTTGAGTGTGTGCGGTGTTACTGAAATGGTGCATATAGATTTAGTAAAACAGTGCGTTTAGGGAGTAACGGCCACAGCTGTAAGGGACTTAACTAACTCTTGTAAAAGCCGCGGGTAAATATAAAAAATAGGAAAAGTGAATAACAAGGGTAAAACGATGCGTTGAGTGTGTGTGGTATTACTGAAACGGTGTGTATAGATTTAGTAAAACAGTGCGTTTAGGGAGTAACAGCCACAGCTGTAAGGGGTTTAACTAACTCTTGTAAAAGTCACCTTATTTCCTCTTTAAAACAGCTGCTGAAGGGGGAGAAAGGGTTATGCAGTTTTTTTTTTGAATATATTGGTGTGATTACATGGTAGTATCTGTTCATACTTTCTTAACCCTTTGACAACGTACACACACCTTGCACACATAGGCGCTCGAACCCGGGACCCCTAGGATGAACAACATCCTCTTTTTCACTGGAGCCACTTGTTGGGTTCAAGGGTTATGCAGTTTTTGAATCAAGGAATTCTGTTTCTCTTTATTCTATCGATCTTCTTCCTCTTTTCCTGCTTTTCTTTCTGGTTTTCTAGTTCGTCCATAACACTTGCTTGCTTTAACTTTTGGTGATTAAACTACAGTTGCACGATGTCTTGTAGTTATGAGCATGTTACTTTCTTTCAGGGGAGAAGGGAAATTGGAGAAGCAATTCCGTATGAATTGTATAGGTTGTGGCCTATTTGTTTGCTATCGGGCTGAAGAAGATCTGGAAACTGCATCTTTCATTTATGCTGTTGATGGTGCCCTTAGTACAGTTGCAGCAGAAACCAACCCTCAGGTACAATTATGAATAATGATTGTTGGTTATTTTCTCTTCATCTTTGTTCCATTAGTTATTTAGAATTTTCCAATACCTTGTCTCTAGGTCTGGTGCACACATCTTTTCTTTGGCTCAAATTCATTTCGTATTTGATTTTCTGCAAGGGGCAGTACTATAAATATCAGTACAACTTAAATACTTCCCTTTTTTGTTTTCCTTTATTTTGTGTTGTAGGATGCTCCTGTGCCACCTTGCATATCCCAGTTAGAGGGAGGACTTGTTCAGGTGGCCATAGAGGTGGAAGATCGTGCACAACGATCAGCAATTACAAGTAATAGGCTCCTTCAATCACCTTTTTATATTCTTTACATACACTATATTTTTACAGTCAATATTTCGTGGAATTTTTTTCTTGTAATACTTGAATGTGTTACGACTTTACTAGCTAAGTCAAATTCTCATCATTTTGTTAATTTTCTTTTTTCCTTTTTTTTTAATATATCATTTAGTTAATTTTCCAATATATGTGTTTTGGGACCTTTTTCTCCACACTTAATGTGACCAATTCAGACCAACAAGTGGTTGAATGAAGTGGACATAGATTTCTTCTCCAGGTATTTGGACCAAGTTCGAATCCTGGGGCTGACATTTTTGGGAGGGCCTTACCTGAATACCATCCCAGCCCGAACAAGCTAGGTTCAAACCATAAAACAGATGAGGACACCTATAATTATACAAAAAAAGGTGACCAATTCAGAGATTTGATTGAAGGGAATGATTTTACCCACAACTAATTGGGGGGTTTGGAAACTTATCTAACATTTACAGTGTTGGAACCAGTATCTCTGTAGTGGCACTTGTTATTGACTATCACTAGAACCTTGGAAAACATTAAGTGCTCCTAGCTCGGCTTTTGGTTCTAGAATAATGTCATTCAAGGGAATGGTACCAGCACTATGATGTCCTTTTCTTGGTCACATCCCTGGCCCCACTTGGACTGTTAACTTTAAAGCCCACGGCATCACAATCTGAGGCAGGATTTGAGACCTCCATGGACATGCTACCTTCACTGGAATCATTAACTTAAAACAAGTTCAAAGGAAAAACAATACTATATTAGTGACTAAGACTCCTAGAATTCTTGAAAAATGCTTTATCAGAGCTAAGCAGATATTTTACCTTTACAGACAGAATCCATCTTTTCTTGATATCTTATCTGTAACCCTTAAGGATGCTTCACATGTTAGTTATTAAAACGATGAAGGATGAAGATATTTTGAAGTAGTCATGGTTGTGTAACTTTGACCTGGCCTTTTATTCTATCCAGGAGTAAATGCAGATGATGTACGTGTTACTGTGGCTGCACCTGCAGCCCGTGGTGAAGCTAACAATGAACTTTTGGAATTCATGGGAAAGGTTTTCTTCGATATTTATCCAAAACGACTCAATTAAGATTGAATATTATGTATAGGAAAGCTAAGTTGTTGAAGTTATCATCTGTCTTTTACGCAGGTGCTTGGACTAAGACTTAGCCAGATGACTCTTCAGAGAGGATGGAATAACAAATCAAAGCTTCTCGTGGTACGGAATTTCATGTTAGAATGCATGCTAATCTCACATCCTTTCCCTTATTGAATTTGATCTCTCTGTGTTAAATTGTCAACACTGTCCATCCTGGCAAAATAGATTTGTTTTACTTCTGCATAATTTGCACTCCATTTGATTGTTGCATCAGGTTGAGGATTTGTCTGCCAGACAGGTGTATGAGAAACTTCTAGAAGCTGTTCAACCTTGATGCTTTTTGATAAGATCTTTGGGTTCAGATTGTGAGGCAAATCATAGAATACATTGTTTCTCAAGTCCTTTCGGTTGTGTCATATGTGTACACAGGATTTTTCTTGGAGGAATGGCCTTTGGAGATAATTTGGATAGGAACAAAGGAAATGATTCATGCATCATTTTAAAACACAACGGAATATTAATTTGGAAATTTATGAGTTTTTCTGTTAAATGTTAAAATGCTTATATGTTTTATGAAGGAGTGTCTCCTTTGTATGTTTAAATATTATTATTAGTCATAGTCAAAGGTACAACTTAATCATCTGCGTTTGATATTGATGCTGATTTTGACGATACAGATTACATTATTTTTTCTATTAGGAGAAAAAGGCTCTGTCAAATTTTATGTCATCCATTTCTCTGCTTTTTAAAAGATGACGTGTTTAGATGAATTATTTTTAGAAAATGTGCTTTGATAATAGGGGAATACAACATCACTTTTGTAAAATTGGATTGGATTTATGGTTGTGATGTATGAATGCATTTTTGTAGAAAATTAATTTCATTCTCTCTTTTCCCAAATGAATAGATTGAAGGTGATGAGCAAAAAGTAAAAAGTGACAGAAAAAGGAAGATATATATATATATTAGCTAGGATTTTAAGTATTTTTGGTCAGTTTGAGTTTTTAAAGACTTCTCCTTTTTGACAAATCACACGCTTTATTGATCCACACGTGTCGATGGTTTAATATTGTTACTTTTCTTGTACTTCTTGCTATTAGTATTCAATATGATTGGTGGTTTTCGAAAATTGTGGTTAATGTAAATATAATTGACTTAATTTTGATTTAATTATCAGTTTCAAAATTATTATTTTTAATTTTTAATAGGTAAAAAATTTTCAAATTTTTTTAAAAAAATAATTAAGTCATTGTTTTTTAACACTTAATTGGGTACTTGAACGGTTAAAATACATAAAAAATACTTTCAATTTTTTTCAAAAAAAAAAAGCAATAAGCTCCTACGTTTTTTTAACTCAATTGGATATTTAAACTTTCAAAATGCATCAAAAATACCCTTAAATTTTTTCAAGAAAAGTAATTAAATTCTTGATTTTTTTTCATCCAATTGGATACTTAAATCATCCCTAATTTTTCCAGTTAAAGCAATTACGTATCACAATCACATCGTGATATGTGACAAAAAAATTCTATAGAAACACTCAAAAAATTAACCCCTAAAACACATTAATTTAATTCAATAAAAAAAAGCAAAACTAAATACCAACATAATTTCTATAAAATACTAAAAATTTAACCGTTCTATAAAAATACTAAAAAATTAACAAAAGATTAGCGTAATAATTCAATTTAATTATATTAAAAAAATCAATTTAATTTATATTAAAATAATAATTTTTTTCTTAGAACTAAGTTTTCATTATTTAAAATATTTCTGAGCATCCTTCTATTTCACTTAATAAATTAACCAACAAGTTAGGTCAATAATTCATTTTAATTATATTAAAAAATCATTCAACTTAATTTATATTAAAATAATAATTTAGTTTTTTCTTCTTAGAACTAATTGAAATTAAAAATTTGATAAAAACACACACGCATTAATTTAATCCAAGAAAAGAAGCAAAAATAAATAAAAATCATAAATACATTAATTTAATCCAAGAAAAGAAGCAAAAATAAATAAAATCAAATACCAACAAAATTTCTTAAACATACTTTAAAAAATTAACCAAAAGGTTAGTTCAATAATTTAGTTTAATTATATTAAAAAACAATTCAATTTAAATTATATTAAAATAATATTTTTTTTCTTCTTCAAACTAACATTTCATTTAAAAAAAATATTGATTATCCTTCTATTTCAAATTATGACACTTGTAAATTAGTATAAATTTAAAAATTTATTTTTGATTTAAATAAATAATTTTACTTATTTAATTATTTTTAAATTATAAAATTTTAACTGGATAACAATGATAATGTATAGAATTTAAACTTCATTTTGATTTAAATACAAATTTTATTTATTTAGTTATTTTTAAATTGTAAAATTTTAATGGGGTAACCATGATAATATATAAAATTCGAATTCCATTTTGACTTAAATACAAAATTTTATTTTTAAATTATTTTTAAAATTTTAATGTTATCACTCTTTTAAATATAAAAAGTTCTTAGTATTTTTAAACTAATAATCTTTAAGAAAATATTTGAATAATTTAGAACTTTATTTAAAAAAAACCAAAACTCTAAAAACAACCAGACAGATTATGTCCTCTTTTTCCAAGGGAAAAATTATGTAAAAAATAGTAAAAAGATTGGAAAATAACAAATAAAAATAAAAATCAGAATTTTGTAAAAACATAAACGTAGTGTCTTAAAACTCTGAAAAAAACCATATAAATAGACCCAAGAGAAGAAACAATTCGCAGAGCAAGAAAGAAGTCCAACTTTCTTTCAATTCTACTCAGTTTCAAACTCAAAACTCTCTTAATTGCTTGTTTGAAAATGGTTTGGTTTTGGGTACTTGTCTTATTCACCGCGAATTTAGAGTTGGGTTTGGCTGACATCCATGGAGGAGAGCAACCGTTGGCTAAAATCAATATCCTCCAAACTGCCATCGCCCTTCATGAATCCGCTTCTGTTTCAGCTGAACCTGTTCTTCTTGGTTTGAAGGTACAATCTTTTTATGTTTTTCTTTTTCAATAACATCCAAACTTTCAAGTTTAACTTTTTCATGACTTCTTGATGATCTATAGAAATATGGGTTATCCACAAAGACGGTAAATTTATGATGAAAAATGTTAATCTGCGATTTCTTCCGTTGTCTTTTGCCTTCTTCTACGACGGTTTTCCCTCATTTACGGCGACTATATTTTGTCACCAATTATATTTTTATCAACATAATTAACTAACTTTCAAACTGACATATGATGTAATTATAACTAACCCGAGTATACATATGTGAGCCTGTAGCAGATTTAAATTAAAATCATCATTCTTTACAGTTTGACAGTTTAGTGAGTTTTGCTTGTTTTTGTGGGATCACAGGGGGAGGATACTGAATGGATAACTGTGAATTTCGTTAATCCGAAGCCGTCTTTGGATGACTGGGTTGGAGTCTTTTCTCCGGCAAATTTCGAGTAATGTTCACCTGCAACTCATCCATGTCAAATTTTTCATCAATGTTTATTGTCATTCCACCCTTTGATAGTGAATTTTGCATTGGTTGAGAACTGAGAGACTTTGTGTTGTTTTTGGCAGCCCATCGGCCTGTCCGCCGGTGGATGAACGGAAAAAACAGATTCCATATGTATGTTCGGCTCCGATAAAGGTGAATATGGTCCAATTTGTGATATTAGTAATGAGGATTTAGTGTTTTACAATTTTATGGCTTGAAAATTAATTCACTTTACACTTTTGTGTGTGTTTCCAGTACAAGTATGCAAATGAGTCCAGCTCATCTTATGCAAAGACAGGCACTGCTTCACTGAGGTTCCAGCTTATAAACCAGCGAGCAGATTTCTCCTTTGCTTTATTTTCGGGTGGATTATCAGATGTAAGTTCATATTTCCTTTTCTTTTGCTATACAGCTTCATGTTGAATCATTGATTCATCTTAGCGCCTCTTCATTAATTTTATTTATTATCTTCCGAGGAAAGTTAGTTTTTTTTTTCTTTTGTTAAACTAATTTCATACTTGAATATTACAGCCAGTATTGGTGGCTATGTCAAATCCAATATCTTTTGCAAACCCAAAAGCACCCTTGTATCCACGCCTTGCTCAAGGGAAGTCTTGGAATGAAGTAAGTTCTGAATAATGCCTCCTATGTTATGATGATTCCTTTATGAACTTCTATCGTGTTTTCTGAGCTGGGAAAAGAATATACATAATCTGCTCGAAAGGAAGTAATTAGTATGAGTTAAACATAATTTTGCATTGTCTAATTCTGCAAATGTATCATCCATGATAAGTTATTAAATCCTGTAAAGCTTTGAAATCGAAGGGATATAATCCATGATAGGATCATAATCTTGTGTAAGACACCATTTCAAAAGTTTCCAATTGATGTCATATATTTGCCTACTTGAAGCTACTCTCTAGCAAACATATTGTGGTTTTGAATTATTTTGCATTGAAACATAATTGTTTTTGGTTTGCTATGCTGTTCTTTTTATCTAGTACTCAAGTAATAGTTGATTTGTTGGACAGATGACTGTAACCTGGACAAGTGGCTATGACATAGATGAAGCAGTGCCATTTGTTGAGTGGGGTAGAAAAGGAGATTTGCAAGTTAGATCTCCTGCAGGAACTTTGACATTTAAACAGAACAGCATGTGCGGTATGAACGGAATTACTTTTGATGAGACTTTGATGCTGCAATACATGTTATAATATTGCTCTTAAATGTGAACATACATGATTGCTGTGGATTATCATTTATCAGTCAAAAATCAGACTTAATTCATCCATTATGTTGATCAGTAACTCTTCCTGTTTAGTTCAACTAGTGGCTATTTAATGACAAATCGCATGCTGGTTATAATTTCGTGACTGAGAATGTTTAAGCAATATACTTTTGTGTCATGATGTCTCCAATTCGATTACATCTAGTTATCTGCAATGATAAGTTCCTTAGTTCTGACTTTATGAAGTATTATAAGACTAAGAAGATTATATTTCATCCTCTGATTTGATATCCTGCTGTATATGGGACTATATTAGTGAATTCTTTATTATCTCACTCATCATGATTGTCTTTTGTTCAACTTTACTCAGATTTTCTTTCCTTGATTCCACCATAAACAGAGGAGTATATTACATTCAAATTAGTTTCACCTTTTACATTGTTTGATGGAGTGGATGGTTAGGCCCATAGCATCATGCAATTTGCCTACTGATCTGCAGGTTCACCTGCAAGTACAGTTGGCTGGCGGGATCCTGGTTTCATACATACAAGTTTCTTGAAAGATTTATGGCCGAACTTTGTGTAAGCATCGTAAATATTCATTCTCCTATCTAGCTAGATGACAAATTGAAAGTTTAAATGATCCCACTTACAAGGTAATGTACGTTGTTTCAGATACATGTACAGGATGGGTCATCTCTTGTATAATGGTTCAGTCGTATGGAGCAAGACATATTCGTTTAAATCATCCCCGTATCCTGGACAAAACTCATTACAGAGAGTCGTTATATTCGGCGATATGGGGAAGGTAATATTGGAAAACCAATAATGAAGGGTTTGAGAGCGGGTGGATTTGTCAAGAGATGGAAATTTTGATAGATTGACCAACCCATGCATTTTGTCTGGCTCTTTGGAGCTTTGATTTTCTATGCACTGCCAACTATGTTATTCTTTTTGAATTTTGTGCATTATATGACAAGATTTTCTAACATCTCACAGGCGGAGCGTGATGGTTCAAATGAGTACAGTAATTATCAGCCTGGTTCACTCAATACTACTGACCAACTGATAAGGGACTTGGACAACATTGACATAGTTTTCCACATAGGAGACTTGACCTATTCGAATGGATACATTTCACAGTGGGACCAATTTACAGCACAGGTGGAGCCTATAGCATCAACTGTTCCCTACATGATTGCAAGGTACTCTATGCTTGTGCAGCTTAGTATGTGATTTTCGAGGATATATTTTGAGAATTAACTTTCAAGTGCCGTTTAAAATATAATGTGAATTAACTTTCAGATGCTGTTTAAAATATGTCATTTGTGCTGCAGTGGTAATCATGAACGTGATTGGCCAAACTCAGGATCGTTCTATGATACTCCGGATTCAGGTGGTGAATGTGGTGTGCCAGCAGAAACCATGTTTTATTATCCTGCCGAGAACAAGGCAAAGTTTTGGTAATTTTAGTAAAATTCCTCTACGATCAATCTTACTGCTTTTCTCTTTTTGGCCGAAACAAGGGTAAGATTTAAGCATCTTAGCTGATGAAATATTCGGTATTAGCAAATTAAAAAAAGTAGTAAGATGCAGTTTCCTAAAGTAATAAATAAGTGCAATTCGATACATGCATAGAATGTTGTGTGTACATCCTTGAAACTTGTTGAAAAGTATTTAGAAAGTGATTGAGGATTCCGAAGAACAGGTGTTCATAATATCTACCAGCTGTTATTTCGATCGATTAACTGTGAATGACTTCACTTAGCTAAACAGTTTGTTCCGTAGGCATAATAAGCATTGATGTTCGCAAAACTCTATGTTTTAGTCCTTTTATCTTCCTGATAAAAACCTAGACTCAGGTCCAATGAATACTTTTCGGCTATACTCTGAAAATGCAGGTACTCTACAGATTATGGCCTATTTCACTTCTGCATAGCTGACAGTGAACACGACTGGAGAGAAGGATCGGAACAGTACAGGTTTATTGAGCAATGCCTTGCATCGGTAGATAGGCATAGGCAGCCTTGGTTGATCTTTGCTGCTCATCGTGTCCTTGGATATTCATCTAACGACTGGTACGGCCAGGAGGGCGCATATGAAGAGCCCATGGGAAGGGATGGTTTGCAGAAACTTTGGCAGAAGTACAAGGTTGACATCGCCTTCTACGGCCATGTCCATAACTATGAAAGATCATGCCCAATCTACCAGGTAAGAAATGCAAATACTGAGAGATCCTCAAATCTGCAGTGTCTTGTATAGTATATTATAAGCGCATATAATCTCACTGATTATTGTGGTGTATGGTTTGTGCAGAATCGATGTGTGAACAAAGAAAGAAATCATTACTCAGGCACTGTG
The DNA here is from genome assembly GCA_005610355.1 of Gossypioides kirkii. Classification (NCBI taxonomy): domain Eukaryota; kingdom Viridiplantae; phylum Streptophyta; class Magnoliopsida; order Malvales; family Malvaceae; genus Gossypioides; species Gossypioides kirkii. The sequence goes on along the minus strand of CP032245.1, from coordinate 35,417,079 downwards.
AACGGAACGATCCACGTGGTTGTAGGTGGAGCAGGGAGCCATCTTTCGAAATTCAGCCCACTCATCCCATACTGGAGTATTTATAGAGATTATGACTTTGGGTTTGTGAAGCTAACAGCATTGAACCAGTCATCCCTGCTATTTGAGTATAAGAAAAGCCGTGATGGGAAGGTTTATGATTCCTTCACTATTTCAAGGGACTATAAAGATGTCCTGGCTTGTGTTCATGATGGCTGTGAACCCACTACCTTGGCATCTTAGGATAAAATATCATTGGAACCTTTTATTAGGCGAGTTTTAAGATGTGTATTTTGTTAGTGGAACGATTTAGGGGAGGTTTAATTAGTGTCACCTCCACTTATTGATTCAATTTGTTGGACTGCTTGAATCTAAATTATAAATTTATTTCTTTTACTTCACCTCAAATAACAATATTACAAGCTTTTTTATTTCAATCAACTTCTTGTAAAAATATTTGTAATCATATTCATGACATTTAATTAATTAAACATGTTCATAAACACAATAACAATAAATAAATGATGATATATATAAAATTTTTAGATGTAAAAATAACTAAGTACAGATTTATTAATTATATTAAAAATAAAATATGCAGATAAAAAATGATTTGCTAAACAAATATCAATGAGCTTCATCATAAATGAGCCAAATAATTTTTATTTGAGATTGGTTCATTTGTAGACGAGCCTTAAAATTTTGTTTATGTGCACTTATTTAAATAAACACAAATGAATAAAATTTAAATTATGAATGAATTCTTAATCCAACGTTCTGTTTATTCACAATGTTATATTTAATTTTAAGTTAAATATCAAACATATTTTATAACTTAAATTCAATATTTATTTTTTAAATGCTTAATTTTTTTCAACACTTAATTTTTCGGTTTATCAAACATAACCTAAATTAAATTAAATAAACAAACAATTAAACCTAAACCACAAAAGTTCCACAAGTGAAGCAAGAGACATAATTTTTGAAAAATTTTGGATTGTAAAGATTTCAGAAAATTTAGGGTTTTTAAAGAATAAATTTGAAGAAGTCCAGTGTTATTACTACTTTGCTCTTCAAATCTCCTTTGAGAAATATCTCAAGCAACGAAATTGGTTTTTTTAAAAGTTAAACTTATGTGGATTAAGTTTATTTATTTGTTTTTTTATTTAGCTTTTTTCATAATTTTATATTATTCATGTAGAATCGACAATTAAAAAAAATCTACGTGTTGAATTTTTATTAGTTGATTTAACATTTACTCAATGTGTTAATTTCATGCTCATAATAATACAAATATTGATAGTCCAAGTATCATATTAAACATTTTAAACGTATAAGTACCATATTGGACATTTTATAAAAACATAGGTACTAAATAATACATAAATTAATAGTTCAATACCATATTGAACATTTTCAAAATATATATACCACATTGCATATTTTATGAAAGTACAAGTATTAAATAATAGACAAATTAATAGTTTAAGTATCATATTATACATTTTCAAAATACAAGTACCACAATGGACATTTTAAAAAAAGTACATGTACCTATTGTGATATTGTCTCTTTATTTTAATACATCTTATTAAATTTAAATAAGAAATAATTTTTTACAGTTCTCTCTATAATAATCATCCGCTATAATGACCAAGTTTTTTTTTTAATATACTGGTGTGATTACATGGTAGTATTTGTTCATACTTTTTTAACCTTTTTACAACGCACACACACAGGTGCTCGAACTCGGGTCTCCTAGAATGAACAACATCCTCTTTACCACTAGAGTCACTCGTTAAATTCATAATGACCAAGATTCTAGTCGAATCAATTTTTAATATTTTATTTTAACCCTCTGTAATAATTTTTCATTTATAACAACAAAACTATAGTTATGAAATATATTCTTTATTAAATTAGTTCTTTATGACAACATATTATCAAAAAATTTAATAAAATTATAACTATTTCATATAAACAAAACTTATTAATTATAAATTATTAAATAAAAATATCTTAATTAAAACATCATTTCTATAAAATATTTAAATTTTACATAAAAAATCTATTAAAATAATTTATTAAATGAAAGGGAAAAAAAATTCTTAAGATAGAAGGGCTGGCCCATGGAGTGGTTTCCAAGTTGGGCTTCCGGGTTGAATATACAGACTCGAGTTATTCCGGGCAAAACTCCCATCGAGTTCGAGCGCCGTCGCCTGTGTCGTTAAAGCGTGCAAAATCCAATTCCAACTCCGGGTCTTGTGGGGATGCTGTTTTTAGTGACACTTTGCTTACCCGGAAGAGTTAATATCAAAAGTTTGAAGGAGGTAAGAGGGACGTAATGGAGCGCACGCTTTGGGGACATCTGCCCTTGTTAGTAAGAGCCAACTCCAAAGAATCGGTGGAATATATTCTTCAAACCCTTTGGAGAACCCGGAAGACTGGTCTCGACGCCGATGACCGTCGACTCATCTGCCAAATGCTTCAGCTCCAAAACGAGTCCGACCTCGACCCAGTAATTGTCCACTCCCTCACTCAAATTCTTATCGTTGTTAGTAAAGATTATAGTATTTGATTTTTGCTAAACATTTTGTTGTACTTCCCTATTGCCGTTGTTATTTCAGAAAGATGCTAGCTTTTAACAATAGTACTACTCTTTAACAACAGTGTTGATTAAAGTGGAAAGCAAACTAGTAAGAACAACTTTCTGATTTGATAAAAAGATTTGAAATATTCAGCTTTCTTAATTTTCTTATGCTCAATGATCTGTATCTGCTATAAAGAATTTTGGAGTTCAGTTCTGGTTGTTATATGCTAGAGCTGCACTTTACAATGATGTTGCTTCCTTAGGCTGTTTCTTACATTTGCTTTCCTAGATTTTGGCTATCTAATTGTTTCCTTTTACTCAATGAACTTTAGTTCATATAAAGGGTTTTCGAGTTTAGTTTTGATTGTTGTATGCTGGAGCTGGATCGAGCATGTAAATTACTTCCTCGGGTTGTTTCTGGATTTCGCTTTCCCTAGATTTTGGCTCATATAATTGTTTCTTTCCATCAATGATCTCTAGTTGGTATAAATATTTCTTAAGCTCAGTTTTAAGTATTATATGCTGGAGCTAGAGATTTAACATAGAAATTACTTCTTCAGGTTGTTTCTGGATTTTGCTTTCTCTGGAATTTGGCTCATTAAATTGTTTGTTGTACCCCTCGGATATTCCACTTGTATCAAAGATTGATTCCCATATTGGTTTCATATACTTATGTCCTTAATATTGCAGTTGCTGACCTTGTATTGAGAAAAATATATTATATAATCTCTCTTCAAATTAGCATTTATGCATTGTGTGCTCAAAAGGCATGGATCTTTTATCTTATCTAGCTGTTACTTACATAAATTACGTATGCTTCTACACTTCAGCTTCTAGTATGTCTCCGCATGTTAATCCGTAAATGTGTTTATGAGAACATCAGCAAAGACGATATTCAAAAGCTGTTTCCTAGTGAGGTTCTTCCTGAATTACAAAGACTGTTGACACTTTTGCTGCAAAAGTTTCAAAGAGAATGGCGTACAGATGTACACATGGATAAGGTCAGGAATTTTATTTTGCTCTATTTTAGGAATATGTATCCCAAATTTAGTTGGATCATGGATGGTATAGTAACAATTTTACTTCTTGCATTAATTAAAATCAGGTTTCTTTGCCACACTTAAAGACAATGACTTGGAATTTGGCAACCCAGGACAATGAAGTGAGGGAACCGGTGGCTGTTATCAATTTGAAGGTATGAACCTTTTTGTTGACAAGTTGGTGCCATTGCTGCCTTTATGTTACAGAATGGAGATTTTCACATGTATGGAATTGGGTAATTTATCATCTTTAAAATGTTAACACAATATGTACTTTTATTTGATTGCATGATTTTTCTTTATTCTCCCAAAGTAGTGATATGATGCTTTTTACTTAACTTGCACTTTATGCAGCTCCAAAATGATATGCAGTGTCCACAAGAGTCAGATTTGTCGTTCCAATTAGCCAAAGAAACCCTGGATACAATGCTGAAGTCTGTGTACAGTATAAGAGATCAGTTGTCGAATATGGTTGGTGCCATGGCTGAGTTTGCCTTTTCAGTTCCAGTCCATATTTTAGTAGGAGCAAACATATTTTAGTTTCAAAATATAAATATGTTTTCTTTTTCTCCTTCTTTCAGGGTGAGACATAAAATGGACTTTTCTCCCTGGAAATCAATGCATTGTAACTTACCATTGGAACACATAAAATGGTGCAGGCAAACTACTTCCCTCAAAATCAACTCTTCTCTAGATTTTACTGTTTTTCATCTTTATGAACATTGCTTCTTCTTTTTTATTTTAAATTAACCTGCGTATGTGAAGAAAGCAACTGGTCATGTTGCGTCGACTTTTCATTTTCCCCTAAAGTATCCTTGTCCAACATTTGTATCTCATAGATATACAGATGGTGTGAGTGTATGATTCTTCAAATATGTGGAGAAACTTGAGATACACAGATGTTGGTATGACTGTATGATTCTTCAAATGTGTGGAAAAACTTGGAAAATGAATTTCGAGGATACCCATTTGTATGTGTGTGTGAGAGAATATGTTGCGAAACTAGAATAGAATAATATGCGAGAGAGAATATACTCGCAAGGGTGAAGCTAGAAATTTTTTTAGGAGGTTGGAATCGAATTATAAAATTTTTAAGAGATGAAAATGTAATTTTATCATATATTAATTTATAATTCTATCATTTTTGAAGGGACTAAAATAGAACTTTTTCATTTTTTGGGAGGTTAAAGAGCAATTTTACCATATATTAACATGTAATTTTGTTATTTCTCGGAGAATTAATTGTATTTTCATTTTTAGGGATCTAAGTATAATTTTATCATTTAATTTTCCTTTTTGGGTTTTTAAGTTTTTCAAGGTATTTGATAATTTGCGACTTGTGTTCAGATATGCATTAGATGTATATCAACATAGTTTGCAACATGCAACCATGTTTAGGAGGAAGCTGCAATTAAATACATTAAGTTAAATGTATAGTTTGGTTCGGATAATAAGTAAAAACATTTGATTCGATTCATTATTTTGTTCATTAATTAAAAATTTTCAATTATTATCGATTGAGTTTTAGTTCGATACCATCGATATTGTTTCCAGTGCAGGAGGACGTGGGTTTAATATGTTGAAATGTATTATCCTCTTATTTAAAAGTTGAAAAGAGACTATAAATAGATCGATTTAATTACATTATTTAATTTATCATAATAACCATTATTGCACCTAATAGAAAATGCCATGATTGAAGTTGGCTTCCATTGATTTTTTTTTGTTGAACTTGAAAGTTAATAGTATTATTTTTTTTACAGATATTTTAGTATAAAAATTAGTAATAAAATAACTCAATTAGTAACAGGGATAAATTTCGAAATTATATATGGACTTTGATTTAATGTGTAATTCTATGTATGAATTTTAATTTGGTGCAATTATACACGTAAAATTTTAATTGTGGTTCAAATGTATACTTGAAATTTTAATTTTGATTTAATCATATACATTTAAAGATATAAATACATCAATTTATTTTTATATTGGATAAATATAATTATTTATGTATGTAATATATAAACATAAAATTATGTTATATGAATAATTGCGTTAATAATTTACAAGAATTGGATCAAATCAAAATATCATGTATGAAATTGCATAAATCAAAGTTCATGTATATAATTACATATTAAACTACAATTCATGTATAGTTTTGATATTTATCCCTTAGTAATATTTAATCACTTTCATGACTTATTTTTAGAAAAGAGAAGAAAAAAAGTTGCTTATTTTTTCTTATATTTCTAATTTCAAGTTTAAATTTATACTTTTTTAATTTTATGTCTAATTATTATAATACATATGTAATAAATAAGTTTTTCCCATTATATTATTACACTAATAATCAAATGCGACATAAATGTTTTAATTTATCATATTCAATGTAAATTACTTTGAACATTTTTAATTGATTTTGTCGTTGTTGGTTTATATCGAATGAATCACGAGAAAAAATTATATGAAACAGGGATATTATCTATTTTCAATAATTTTATGACACATCAACAATTTCATCCTAAATTTCAGGATTTTAATTGTAATTTGATTTTTTTCAGGATGAAATGTTGAAATTAAGAATGAAAATACTGATGTGACATAAAACTATTGGAAAAGTGACACAAATGACGTGATGTCACTGTTTCATTCAATCCTTTTCCATGAATCACATGACAAAAAGGATGAAGCTGACCCAACAGTTATTCTTGCACTTCAAGAGGAGGTGGTCAAGGCGGAGGCAGGGCAGAGGCAACTGTTCGAAAAATTAGTATGAGAAATGGTTTAATTGGCGCAGTCAAATTTCAAAAAAAAAAGAGTTTATAACATGAGATTTTTATCGTGATTTTTATAGTAATAAATTTATTACATATAATATGTTTATGAGTTAAACGAGATAGGTTAAAATGCAACATGTCTTTAGAAATGTGTCGAATTTATTAAATAATTTAATTCAAACTTCAAATCCTTTTAACTTTCAATTAAACGATTTTTGATAAATACAAATTAATTTCATTTTATTTTCTCGAAAAAAATCTTTTATATATTTTTTGAAATAATATCAATTATAATATTAGAGTTTTAGAGACGTTTTGAGGTTAGTATTTGATATACTTATAGTGGACTGTTTTAATTTTACTATCAAGGCTCAAATACTACTATGTGCCCATTTTTTTTTTTTTGAAATTTTTATCATTTTTATTATACCTTGAATGGATCATATCACATTTAGAGCTTTATTAGTGGAGTTTAAAAATTCTTGTGGCAAGTATAAGATTTTTTTTTAAATGATATATTTAAATTAATTAATTTACATGTTTATTCGAGATTTGATTTAGGATTAACAATTGAATAAATATAAAAAAATTAAAATAAAAGATAATTTAAATTTAAAATTATATATTAAAAGGTTAGATTCCCGCGTAAATTTGCACGTCGATTTAGTGTTTGCGCCGGCTTGAAATTTCTTTTGTTTAATATTAGATAATGTGCTTAAAATAATTACTTTACACCTTTACTTTTGCATCGTTTAAGAATATTAAGTATTCCCATTCGGTTTTCGGTTGGATTTTAATTCGATTGGTGTAGATAATATTATTAATGCAGGAGGATATAAATTTAAGTACGTTAAAACAGATTATTTTTTTATTTATGAATTAAAGAAACTATGAATAATTTTAAGTATTATATCAAAAATAATTAATATAATCATAATTTATAATGAATTTATTCAAAAAAACATTCACGTCTGGTTAAAAAAATACTTTTATTATTAAGTGACGTGTATAAAGTGATTAGCTTATAAATATTTTATTTTTTAATAATATAATTAAAATTAACTTGTCAATTAATTGTAAAATTTGTATCCAATTTTAAATAAATATTAAATTTAATTTTCATAATTTAAAAATTGAATAGTTATAAATTTTAAAATTATGTTTAGTATTAATTAAATAAAAATTGTAAAATAAGTTAAAAAATCTTGACAATACTAGTATAATAAATTGTCAAAGATTGTCAGTTCGTTTTTACATTTAGATGATGAAGTTTGAACAAAATTTAAGGAAAAAAATAAGAACTTTTTAAGAGTTATTTCATACATAGTCTAAAAATGTATAACTTGTCAAAGAATTTAAGTTCATTTTTACATATTGATAGTGAAATTTAAATAAATTTTAAGAAAAAATAATCAACATCTAATTGGACAGGAAGGAAAGTCATATGAAAATAAAAAGTTGAAATATGAGAAATTATAAAAAGTTAAACTCATCTTAAAAGGTTAAATCTAACAATATCCACTTATTGGGTGGGTGATCAACTTTTTTTTTTTTTGAAATAATTTGAGTTTGAATCATGATTATATAGAGTAAAAAAATTAAATCTTGATTTAAAAATTATAATTCGATTATTAATAATATTAAGGTAAATTAAGGTAGAGGTCATCAAATTATGAAAAATTATAAAATAGTCATTCATTTATTTAATTTTATCTTTTTTGTCATTGGTTAATTAATGTAAAATAAAAACACTTAAAAATTCAATATAATTGAGTGAAAAAAAATAAAAAAGGACAAAATTGAATAATTCAACGATCATTTTGTAACTTTTTATAGTTGAATTTTTTACTAATAACTAAGTAACCATTTGTAACTTTTCATAATAAGCGACAAAAAACCATACTTGAAATACTACTAATGTAGTTTACCCATAATATTATTTAACTAAGTTATCTTGGTGAGACATATGATATAATTGATAGAAAATAGGTGACAATGTCATTTTAATTGATACTATCAGTAATTGTTATGCAATGGATAATAGTTTTTCACAGGTAAGACTCATCCATTCTTCGTTTGTGAAGAGCTGACAGGTTAAATTCCTACATATTATAAAAAAATAAAAATAAGATTATAGATTGCTTGGCGGAAATGACTACTGGAGATGTAAACATGATTTATACTTCTATAGAGCTTCTAATGAGTATTCGAGTATTGTTGTTGACTAACCTTCAGTAAAACTATATTTATATAGTCAACTTCTGCTACTTTTATTTCTACCAAAAAAAATAGTAAATAAATTTTAATTGAAAATATTAATAATTACACTTAAAATTTTAAATGAAAAATTAAAAAAAAAAGTTAATTTGTGAAGTATAGAGAATAAATTATAATTTTTTTATACTAAAAAAAAAAACTTTCCTTCTTTTTAAACGATAAGATCACATTTCCATTTCCTCACTCCAAACCAGCCGGTCCAAACCAATTCCCTTCAAAATTTTCAGTTCCCGTAAAAAAAAAAAAGACAAGAAGTCACACAAAACCCGTAATCACAGTCGAACCGGAACATCACAAAATGGCCCTTTCCACTTCACCTCCACTCTGAGCCGCCTCCAATACCCTGGTTATTACAAAGTTTAAAAAGAAACAGGAGAACCGGAGCGAGTAGAGGACTGAAGCATCGACTATGGGAACGACTACGACTACGACCAACCTTGGTGAGGGAGGCGAAGACCGTGTTATGGCGGCGGCTCAGCAGATAGTGAAGAGTCTCAACACTGCAAACGAGGTTCGTGAAGATATGCTTTTGATTTTCTCGAGCTTCGATAACCGCTTATCCAACATCACCGATTTAATAAAAAAAGATTCTGACAGTACCGGCGTCAGGTTTGACGCCGCCGAGAAAGTGATCCTCCGGTGGGATTCTTCCTCATCTAACCCTGACGCTTCCCGTCACTCTCTTCCTTGGGAAGATTCTCCCCATGAAGCCGCCGAGTACCTCTCAGCGGTTGACGAAATCCTTAAATTGGTTGTTGATGTGTCGATTCAGTCCGATAATGAAATCATGGACCGGGCTGAGGCCGCTGTTCAGTTGGCTATGTCGAGGCTAGAAGATGAGTTTCGGCTTATTTTGATTAGGAACACCGTCCCACTCGACGCGGAGGGGCTTTATGGTTCGATCCGAAGGGTTTCCCTTTCTTTCGCAGCGAATGAGGGGGAAGTTGATGAGGAATTTGAGAGTTTCGGAGAGGTTGATAGCGTAAGAGGATGCTTTCACGAGCGAGGAGCGAGTTTGGGAGATGATTTATGTGTTGATTTGATAAATGCTGACGCCGTTATGGAGTTGAAAGAGATCGCAGACCGGATGAACCAGTCTGGCTACGAAAAAGAGTGCGTTCAAACTTATAGTAATGTTAGGCGTGATGCTTTGGATGAATATTTGGTGATTCTTGGAGTTGAAAAGTTGAGTATTGAGGAAGTTCAGAAGATTGAGTGGAAAGCTTTGGATGAAAAGATGAAGAAATGGATTCAGGCAATTAAGATTACTGTTAGGGTTCTTTTGAGTGGGGAAAAGAGGCTTTGTGATCAGATCTTTAATGGGTTCGATTCGATCAAAGAAATTTGTTTTAGCGAGACTGCTAAAGGATGTGTAATGCAGTTATTGAATTTTGGCGAAGCAGTGGCTATCGGGAAAAGATCATCTGAGAAGTTGTTTAGAATTCTGGATATGTATGATGTGTTGGCTGATGCATTGCTCGATCTTGAGATGATGATTACAGATGAATTCCTGTGTAGTGAAGCAAAGGGAGTGCTGTCTGGATTAGGCGATGCAGCGAAAGGGACTTTTGTGGAGTTTGAGAATGCTGTGAAGAGTGAGGCCTCGAAGAAACCTATGCAGAATGGTGAGATTCATCCTCTTACACGTTATGTGATGAATTATGTCAAACTGCTTGCTGATTATAACAAGACTTTGAATTTGTTATTGGAGAGTGATGAGGATGAAGAAGATGATGGATTGCAGAGTGAAGATAGTGAGCTCGAGACTACAACTCCATTTGCTAAACGGCTGTTGTTGTTGATATCCTCTTTGGAATCCAATCTCGAGGAGAAATCGAAACTGTATGAGGATGGTGCATTGCATTGTATATTTTTGATGAATAATATTCTGTATATAGTGCAAAAGGTGAAGGATTCTGAGCTGGGAAAGTTTTTGGGAGACAATTGGGTTCGTAAGCGGCGTGGCCAAGTACGACAGTATGCTACAAGTTACCTTCGGGCTTGTTGGATCAGAGCTCTGTATTGTCTGAAGGATGAAGGAATTGGTGGTAGCTCTAACAATGCCTCCAAGGTGACCTTGAAGGAGAGATTTAAGAACTTCAATGCATGTTTTGAAGAAATATATAGGATTCAGACAGGTTGGAAGGTCCCTGATCCTCAACTTCGTGAAGAGCTTCGAATTTCTATATCAGAGAAAGTAATTCCAGCTTATCGATCCTTCATGGGGAGGTTTGGAAGTCAGCTAGAGAGTGGAAGGAATTCTGGAAAATACATTAAGTATACCCCAGAGGATCTGGAAAATTATCTACTGGATTTCTTTGAAGGATCACCTCTCGTTCTTCACCATATGAGAAGAAAAAATTCATAGGATAAGGACTCGTGTTACAGGTATGACCCTTGTACTAATCAAGGACTTGCTAGAGCAAGAGTTTATCTGTACATGTATCTGATGACCCCCTTTTTTTTTGAAGTTTGTATGTTTAAAAAACACATATTTTGTGAAAGTCAACTTTCACTCACTACGTATAGTGCATCTTGTACATGTTTATAGTCTATAGTTGCCCTATGTGTGAATTTGTCTTGGTTCATGTGTTTTATTTTACTGGTCACCCTTACCATCCCTGTTTCTCCGACACTTCATTTTTCTTTTAATAAGTATCTGTGTGATACCATATGCGACCTATTTTTTTACACGGTATAGAGACATGACTTTCCAAGACCACTTCATATACATGGAAAAACCTAGAAAAAATTGAACATAACCATGTGGCACTGATCAGCTTTGTTACCCGAACTTTTCTTTCTTCTTAAAGTATCTATGTCTGACATATATGAACGTGATTATTGAGTATGATCTTTTAGATAATATGATTATAATTAGAAAAAGATTGAGCATAGCCATCTCCAACACATACCTGTAACTGATACTCACTCGAGTCCAGATATCATAGCTAACAACAGGCACAAACATTTCAGTATTTAAAGCTTAATCTGTTGTTATCCCTGAGCTATGCGTAGGTGGTAACAAAGTAGGAGTGATATGTTGTTGATGAGTATTGTGAAAATTTTTGGTCCCACCTTCCGGATGTTTTCTCTGGTTCAGTTCATGAAATACTGTGATGAATGTAAGGTTTGATTAATTCATGTAATTATTCAAAAAAAAAAAAAGGAAATTGGATTGCAGTAGCATGTCATAATTATCAAAGAAAATAACGTGAGGAATGAAGTTGAAAAAGAGGATATTGTTATTTGGTATCAATTTTCCACCTTGTATTGTGAGAATGGGAGAAAGGGAAGGCATGAGTTCTTGAGAGTCGCTTTCAAGTTTGCATCTATGCAACCCAGACTCATGATGTCGCCTATAACCACATGTTTTGTGACAAACAAACGTGCAATGTCTTTGGTTAGAACAGGAACTCAAATGTGTTTTTCTTTTGGGTAGATTTTGCATTAATTGCTCCATCTTTGGACAGATCATTTGTTATTTTGCCCATCTAACAATAAATTGCAGGGTCCATTTGGTTGTCCGTTGAACACTAACTCTGGAAGTTGCATTCGGATACGAAAATAATACTCAGTCTTAACCCAACAACTCATGCTTAAATTACAACTCTTTTTCTCATTTTGGTATAACTCTCAATTTTTATCTCTCTTAAAAAACAAAAGACAGTCAATTAAAAGTTTATATATATATATTTCCCCTTCTTCCTCTTTCCTCTCTAAGAAAACTCAGCAGTCCAACCACCACGTAAATCATTGATTCTTTGTTATGTTTGAGAAGATGAAATCAAAGAATATATTTGAATTTGTTTTTGTTTATAAATTATGAAAATAATCAAACTATGCATCAATTAATTAACGTTCAATATGTTTCTATTCTTAAGGCTTACTGCAATTATTTCAAGGTTATCAGTAATATTATTGCAATAAGTCTATTAATTTAAAATAATAAAAAAATATATTTATATGTGCTTTATCCTAGAATTTATATTTATTTTGAAATTTGAATGAATCTCTTCAATTCCTGGATACCGAAGTCTATATTGCCTCCAGACCTTCGAGGTACGCCCAATTCATGTTTGGTTTGGGCTTTTCTTTTTTCAATTTGTAATATATATATATATATAAATATTAACTACTAAAAATTATGAAATATTTCTAATACTTTAATGTTTGGAATAGGACATTATGAATAACTCAAATCGTTCCAACGTCGTTCATCGGCTTGCATGGTAACTGGGTTGTTGATTTCCCTTTTAAGGTTTTTATAATTGGATCTTCGTTGATTTGTCCAAATTGATTAAATAAATTATTAAAAAAATTAGAATATAATTTAACTTATTTAACTACTTGATCTAATTGATTTTTTGTCCAGTTTAATTGGTCCGTACCGAATTCTAGGTCAATCGATTTAATTACCTTCTTCAAACCAATACTTCAATCCAATTAATTCGGTCTAATTCAAATATCATTTGTTTTTTTAGAGAAAAGTGAGAGAAAATACAAGAGGAAAAAGAAAAAAAATAAGAAAATATAAAATACAATAATAAATATCTATTTAATATATATGTTGAGGATAGACTCGAATAAACAACGAGATAATAAAAATGTGAAACTATTTTTGTCCTGGGCTAGTTTAGAAATTGGACACTTTTGTGGGGTAAAAATAATAAAATAAAATATTTTGATTGAATACACACAAGGGATTTTGAACTTAAAACTTATAGGTAAAATAAAACCTTACCAGAGCAAGCTCATTCTCATTAACTTTTAACACAAATAAACCAAAAAAATATATATTTTGGACTAATGGTAGAGAGGTCCCAAGCTTTTTTTAAAAGTAAAAAAAAGGTCACGTCAACAATCCGTTAATGAATTAATGGATTTTTTAACAGTAGTGATCAATTCGAGCAATCATCTTAATTAGAGTGACTAAATTGATAAAAAAATTATAGTGACCAAAATAGGAACGACGTTAGTTTAAAGTGACATGTGGATACCTTTTTTTATAATTCTAATTAAACTCCTAATTTCTCTGAAAAATTGACTTAGACCCCTTAAAATTTAGTCTCGAGATCTAAAGATTCGCAGGATGCAGCTTTGCTTCATCATGTAGAAAGGCCTAACTTTTCTAAACTTCATAATTAAATGTGTGAAGGTACTTCTTTCACTTCACTTTATATGCTTTTTGCTTCTTTCTTCCCTTTTTATCTTCATTTTTGGCCACTGAATTTTTTTATGAGCCAATAATACATGTAGTTATCTATGTTATCCAAATTCGAAAGTGATTGTTAATTACATATGTGTCATAATATTTACTTTATATATATTTGATAAATTATATTTATATATTGTTGAATATCTTTTTTATAGGAATATTTAAAAAGAATGAATAGGATAAATGTATTATGGAGGCTTTTATATTAGGTATCAGATTGTAATTTTTTTCTTCTGCTTAAAAAATAAGTAAATTAGTTCTCATATGTTAAATCAGAGAGTAAATTGGTCATTCTTTAATTTTTTTTTTATCAATTTCTACAGAAAAATGTCTATGTCAGCATGAAGTACATGTGGCATGCCACGTGTCATTGTTTGATTATTCCGTCAGTTATGTGGAATGAATGAATATTTTAACAGTTGTTTTGAATTTGTAGTGTTTTGTGGGGGGCACGATTAGAGTTAGGAAATTGTGGAAGATGCATGAGTGAAGGCAATGTTGAGCAAACATGATGGGTGAGTCGGGAAAGGGTTGATGAAATGAACTATGGAGTGGGATAATGGTGAGAGTTACAGGAAAAGAAAGATAATTTTGTAGCGAAGGAATTGAAGTTTGAAGCAATAAGCGTGGACAGGGGAGAGAGGGTAAATTATGCCAAAGCTGTCGTTGCCATTCATGGGGATGAGACTTTCAACCTTGAAAGGAGCCAATTGTGGGGTTAGTGGACGGTTCACCAACTCTTGCTTCGCCTAAACCATCCCTTCTTCATTATATACATTTTTCTAATACTTACATTAGATTTAGATTATTTTAGAATCAAATTGAATCGAATCCATAAAACATTTGTCTTCTCTCTTTTTTTTCGAAGAGTTATAATTTTTAGAATACAAACAACACTTTCAATAATAAGAAATTAGGTCCTTACATAAAAGGAATTTATCATCCAATAAAAAGTTGTCATATCTATAGGTGTGTCATTTTCTTTTTCTGAGATTGTGTTAAAATTTTGTATTTTTTTACTATTAAAAGTAATATAAATATTATTTTTATAAAATTATGTGAGATTTTGCATGCTAAATTTTGTTTGTAAATATTTGTATATGTTCATGTATTCATATTTACTCATTGTATTTTTTAATTGTATTCTTATATTTTTTTTATGTAAGCACTTATATCGTTTTTTTAGTATTTAAATAAATTACAATTTACAAATAAAACAATTTTAGTGATTATTTTATTTTAAGTTTAAATGATATATTTAGAAAGTTTGATCTAAACTAAATTTGATCATGGGTCAACTAAGCTATCCAACGCCTGAAGATCGGTTCAAAAAGTAAGAAAATTTAAGTAAAAATATAAGTTTCAAAAATGGATTTGGACAAATATTAAGGCCTATTTTTCAAATAGGTCGAGCTTCAGGTAAGATTTTTTGAGCCGACCCAAATCTGCCTAAATTTTTTTGATGTTTTGCTAGCATTTTGCTATTATTTAATATGGATGAATCGTGTTAGACTCAAATTTAATTTTTTTTATCTAAGCCGAATTTAAATAAAATTTTCAATTTATTTTACAAGCTTAAAATTTTATATTGATACGACCAACTCGATCCATGATGAATTCTAATCCAAACACTTGCATGCCAATTTAGCTTCAGAATTCAAGAGAAGTGTTTTTTTCTTTTTCTTATTATTGCTTTTGTTGTTAAATGATGATTTTAAAGTGGGTAAAACATCCAACTTGGAGGAGAAAATGATTTTATTTATATTACTTTTAATTGTTAAATGGTTATCTAGACGTTAATTAACATGTTAACTTAGATTCAAAAAATTTATAATAAATGAATTTAATGAGTGGTTCCAATGGTAAAAAGGATCTTGTTCATCTTAAGAGATTCGGGTTCGAGTACTTGTATGTACAAAGTGTATTTACGTTGTCAAAAAATTAGAAAAACATGAACAAATACTACCATATAATCACACTTAAAACTCGAGACAAATACATTATATTTACTTACTGAAAATGACAAAGGTGTGCACGCCTTAGTGAGTTCCAAATTAAAGCTCGAGAGCCATGTGACATCCCATCTCTAATTTGTCTCTTTCCTTATTAAACCCTAAAGTCAACTAGCTAATTTTCCATAGCTTTAGCGGTTGGTCTTTGCCCCTCTCTCTTTCTCTTACTTTTTTTAATGTAATATTAATCAATATTATAATGTACTTTTTCATACTCTTTCTCTCTTGCCGTGCCCAAAGAACAGTAGAACACCCTAAGGCCTAATCCACTCCTTCAGTTAATCTTTACAAATTGTATAAGCATTGCTCTGTTTTTTATTTAATCTGCTGCGGCAGCCATGGTTTTCTGTTTCCTCTTGCTATTTGCTGTAGGGTTTTTCTTATTTTCTTTCTTTGTCTATTTCATGCGAGAATCAAAGTCTTTTTACGCCAAGAAATCGGTTTTAATGTCTTCCAATATTGAGCCTCGTTCGTATCCTTTTCTTGGTAGTCTTATCTCTTTTTACAAGAACCAATATCGTCTGTTGGATTGGTACACTGAGCTTTTATCCGAGTCTCCGTGCCAGACTATCGTGGTGAGTAGACTTGGTGCACGTCGTACGGTTGTGACGGCGAACCCAGCTAACGTCGAGCACATGCTCAAGACCAACTTCAATAATTTCCCTAAAGGCAAGCCATTCACTGAAATCCTCGGTGATCTTCTCGGTTGTGGGATATTTAATGTGGATGGGGAGTTGTGGAGCACTCAAAGGAAGCTAGCTAGCCATGAGTTTAGCACCAAATCATTGAGAAAATTCGTGGTGAAATCGCTTCACGAAGAAGTCGAGAATCGGCTGTTACCATTGCTTGAAGAAGCAATGTCGACTGAGAAAGTTATTGATTTTCAAGATGTATTGAGACGATTTGCATTCGATATTGTCAGTAAAGTATCATTCGGTCAAGACCCTTGTTGCTTGGATCTTTCGAGACCAGTGCCGCCTCTCGTTAAAGCTTTCGGTAGCGCATCGGAGATCAGCGCCATGCGAGGGATGGCACCCATGTTCCTTGTATGGAAAATGAAGAGAGCTTTTAACATTGGGTCAGAAAAGAAACTGAAACAAGCGATTCAATTCGTCCATGGATGCGTTTTGGAGATCATCCGAAACAAAAAGAGAGCTCTTGAAGTTGAAACATCAGCTGAAACAGAAGATCTTTTGTCGAGGTTGTTGTCGGCTGGGCATGATGAGGAAGTTGTAAGAGATATGGTGATTAGCTTCATCATGGCTGGAAGAGACACCACTTCCTCGGCATTGACTTGGCTCTTTTGGTTGCTTTCTAAGCATCCAAACGCCGAGGAAATGATGGTGAAAGAAGTGAAATCAATGGTTGGCAATGGCGAAAAACGATTGGATTTCCAGGTGTTAAAGGGAATGAATTGCGTCAAAGCCTGTATATGTGAGTTAATGAGGCTTTACCCCCGCCGGTAGCATGGGATTCAAAGCATGCATTAAACGACGACGTTTTACCATATGGGACTTTTGTCGGGAAAGGAGACAGGGTGACCTATTTCCCCTACGGAATGGGGAGGATGGAGGAGTTATGGGGAAAGGACCGGTTGGAGTTTAAACCGAACCGGTGATTCGAGGAAGCGGGTGCAGGGCATGGGTTGCTGAAGGCAGGAAGCGCATTCAATTTCCCGGTGTTTCAGGCGGGTCCAAGAGTTTGCCTTGGGAAAGAAATGGCGTTCATTCAGATGAAGTATGTAGTGGCATCAATATTGAGACGGTTCGAGATCAGAGTAGTAAGCCAGGAAGAACCGGTTCTTGTTCCTCTCTTAACTGCTCATATGGCAGGTGGGCTAAAGGTGGTGGTAAGGAGAAGAGAATTGAAATAGCAAGACATTATTTTCGATTTTATGTTTGCTCAAATTACGATGAAAAACTTTTAACGTTTCTCTTAACTTATTAACATGCCATCTTGGTGCTCACGTCAATAATTTTATTTTTAAAAATTATAACTTTCATAAAAAATATCAAAATTATTTAAAAATAAAATTGAAAAACTTTTGTTTTTTATTATTTTCATTTAACGTCAAATCTATAGAAAAATTTGAAGAACAGCCTTAAAAAATGACAGATAACATCAAGCCCATCATTTAGATCTCTCTTTTCAACCACTTCCCCATTCTCTCAATCATGTTTCTCTCGTTCTTTCATGGAAAGATGTCCCAAATATAGAGCATATTCAAATATGACAAAAACAAATTCAGAGAAAAGCAACGAGAATGGTTTGGTTCACGAGCCGTTGAAGAGCAGTCAAAGATGGTCTATTTCCCGCGCCATTGACGAGCAATGGGCGGTGGTCCGTTTCTCCTGCCATTAAGGAGTAGTCAAAGATAGTCTGTTTTCTGCGTTGTTGAGGAGCAGACAGTTGTGGTTTGTTTCTTGTGCCACTGTTAACGAGAATGGAATACGCAAATGACCTTAGATCTCCAAAGTCTTGGCGTTTACTCCTTTTTTTCCCTTTGTTTGTTTTTGCTTTTATTTAAAGAAATTATGCACCTAATATAACACTCCTAATCCGATCTAGTCACTGAATCCGAATTACATGATATTATATTCGTTATTGCAATTATTTCATTTTAAAAATATATATATTTTTCATCAATTCAACATAATAATTCTAATAACTCGATTATAAAACTTACATCAATACATATTTTAAACCCGGATTTAAAATAGAAAGGATTCAAATAAATTTGTACACATAAAAAAACAACATTAACTTTTGTAATTTTTTTTCTTAAATAGGGAGAATGGTTAAATTAGTCATATATGTTTTTTTTAATTGGTCAAATAAATCGTTTTTTTTTTAATTTAGAGAAATAAATCGATTTTGGAAAAAGAATATGAAAAGCTCGTCCAGCTAAGCTTTCCGCACAGTTGTCAGGAAAGCTTATCCAGTTGGATGAGCTTTTGCGGACATGTCAGAGAAAATGTGTCTAACTGGATGCATTTTTTTTGGAATTTTTGAAAAACGCTTCCAGCTGAGCATGCTTTCTTGACATGTCTCGTCCAACTGGACGCGCTTTCACATACTCTCTCTAAAATCGATCTATTTCCCTAAATTTTGAAAAAAAAAAAGACTTATTTGATCAATTAACAGAAAAGAAGAAGACATATATAGCTAATTTAACCAGAGAGAAATATAAAATACTTAATTATTAATTATCAATTCGGTAAGCTCATTATTTTAGTTTAAGATTCTTGTTGGTTTCTTCAACCCATCTATTGTTGAATATATGAACTCATCCCAGTAAATCTTCATACAATTTATTTATTTTTCTTCTGTTTCAAGCTTCTCATCAACTTGTTTTTCTTATCTTAATTTGCTCCTCGGCAAAATTCCAGACGTAGCTGCTCGATAGTTTTATCGTAAAATTGTTTATCTATATCCTTTTTACCTGATTCTCCCTCCATGATTTATCTATTAATTACAATATCATAAGTAAGAAATTTGAGTATATAAAAAATAAAGCATAAAAAATAACATTAATTTTTATAATATTGTATTTTTCAAAAAAATTAAATTCTAAAAATTCAAAACAATATATCTAAATTCAAATCAATTTAAGTTTTTTTTTCTAGAATTTATATTTTTAAAATTTTAAGTTTTCCTTTGCATTTTTTAAAAGGATAAATTACAAAAATAATCACTTTTATTTTCCTCAGATTATATTTTACACACTTATGTTTGAAACGTTACGTTTTAGTTACTTACGTTATCATTTTGTTACAAAGTAGTCACTCTGCCGTTAAGCTCCGTTACCTCTCTAACGACAATTCTATTTGACAGTCCAAATAAGTTTTAAATGCTAATTTGGATGTTCTGTTAAGATGAAATAGTTTTTTCAATCAAAATAGAAAAAAAAAAACTAAAAAGAAAAATTGAGACAAACGGTTTTTTCTAGTAATTAATTTAAAATTTTTAATTAATTAAATTTATTTAATTAAAAATCTATTCTCGTCTCATTTGAGAATTCAAGTTGACATTTAAAACTCATTTGGATTACCACGTAAGATTGCCGTTAGGAAGATAATAGAACTTACCAGCAGAATGACCACTTCGTAACAAAATAATAATGTAAGTGACTAAAAAGTAAAATTTCAAACATAAATGATTAAAATATAATCTGACAAACAAAAGTGACTAATTTTTGTAATTTACCTTTTTTTAATTTAAATACATTTTTTAATTTTTATAAAAAAAATTGGAGGACACGTGGTAATGTTCACTACTCCCTACACTTTACGTCTACGTTAATCTTTTGACTGATACTTACTTTCCAGTGTTTTTTCTTTTAACTTTTCTGAGTTAATCTCTGTTTTTGTAGGCAATCAGTCAATTTCGTTTGATCTAAATTCTTTACCATTTATTGGAAGGTTAGCTCTTATCAAACTGCTGTTTTCGTTCTAGGAAATTGCTTCATTTACAGCTCTAATGCGGATTTTAGGTGAAGAAATTGAATATTTATTCTCTTAAGTCTGGGTCAAAAAAGCCGGCAGTTCTTATTCTCAACGGAAGATTATGGGCACAAATCGACAAAATAAAGCTTAGTTGATGTAACAATAATAATGATATAAAATTGAGTTGACCAGAGTGAGGTGTGTGCGTATCTCTGATGGCCGGCTTATTTTTTACTTCAATTCCCCTTTTTTTGTGTGTGGTTCATATTCAGAGATTTTGACTTTTAAGTAGTGGGTTTCGACCATTTTGGTCACTTCAACTAGAGATAGCTGAGAAAATGAGGAGCTTGAGATTCTTATCTATGGAATATCTTTTCCTATTTATGTGGATCTTATTGCAGTGTTTGAAATTTGGTTCAGGAACTGCAGCAGTGGTTCATGCTGGGAATGGCGATGGCGTCCAGCCATTGTCCAAGATTGCCATCCATAAAGCAGTCTATGCACTTCATGAAAATGCTTCTGTTAAAGCACACCCACTTGTTCTTGGGACTAAGGTAAAATCTAGCTCGGTCTTTATAGTTTTACTTTCTGCAATTTTCAATCTAATACAAATTTAGCTCTTTGAAATTTGAATCTGCTTACATTAAGATTCAAGAGTAGTAAAGTAAACTTGTTACAAGAGATGTTGAGATCTATTCTATCCAGCCTCGGATCTCTAATTGTTAACTTTTTATAGTATTTAAAGGATTACACTGCACACCCATTTGGAATATGCCTACAACACGATTCCATCTCAGGGAAAATGAAAAATCCGGTAACATGGTGAAGTAATTTTCACTAAATGCACTGATTGATGAATGCCAATCTTCTCGACCCACTCTCCTTTCCCATGAATACAAGTTCAATTTGGAATAGTTTGATTTTGAACCTATGACCTCAATCAAAATCACAACTTCATTTTACCAACTGGTTGCAAGAATTTATGATGTTTTATGGGGTGATTAGTTTTGCTATTCGGATTGTCTTACGTGTCTCACATGAGCATGTTCAATTGTTTTAAAAGTTTTTCCATGCATTAGGTGAGTCTTTGGAGTGTCATATCCTTATTCGCATGCCTGAATATGTGTGAGACATGAGTGTTCAACATGGGTACTTCAAGAAGAATGAAGAGTTGGAGCAAAATAGGCGATAATTTTAGATTCATGGTTTGCTCAAAATCTGAAGAATGTTGTTCTAACTTCTAAGTAGCTGAGATGTATGGATTGCTTATAATTTGGTTTGCTTTTAGGGGGGAGATTCTGATTGGGTAACCGTAGAAATTGTATGTCCGAAACCTTTTGAGGATGATTGGATTGCTGTCTTCTCTCCTGCAAATTTCAGGTAATTTTCAAACTTGTTCATCATATTCTTCTTTTTTAATAAATTCATATAAGAGATTTTCTTTTATTCATCTGCAAATTCTAGATTTGTAAACTAAAGGAATTCATTAATTGCAGCTCATCTATCTGTCAACCCAGTGATGATATGGAACAGTTTCCTCATATATGTTCAGCCCCAATAAAGGTATGTATTATTGCTATGTAGCATTGTTTGTTCTTCAGCCTAATATTGAGACCATACAACTTAAACAATCTGTGGTTTCCAGTACAAATATGCCAATGATTCCAATGTTGAATACAAAAAGACCGGCAAATCTTCGTTAAAGTTCCAATTGATCAATCAACGGGAAGATTTTTCGTTTGCATTATTTTCTGGCGGGTTATCCGATGTATGTATGCTATGCATTTGAACTTCCTTGTGACTTGGCTTTAGCAGATTTCACCCATTCTTTGACTGATCATTTCTTGCAGCCAAAACTGGTGGCTGTTTCAAATGTTATAAGTTTTGCTAACCCAAAGGCACCACTTTATCCACGGCTTTCACAAGGGAAATCTTGGAATGAAGTAAGTTTATTTCTTTCCGTCGATTTTCATGATTTTTGGACTTTGATATCAAGTCTAGGTAAAAGCCAATTCATGTCCTACGGCCTGCACTGACTAATCATCTCTTTATCCATGTCTGACCTTGATTCCCTTACAAATTTATGCAGATGACAGTGACTTGGACTAGTGGCTATAATGCTATTGAAGCTGTACCTTTCGTTGAGTGGGGTATGAAAGGAGAATCCCAAACTCGATCTCCTGCAGGAACATTGACATTTCATCAAAATGATATGTGTGGTATAATACATCTTTCCTTGACCATGGAAGTAAAAGATTTGCAAACTTCTTGATGGAATTCACGAGGACATAGATCGAAACTATCAAATATATAATGAAGTTTAAGTGAAGCTTATCTTTAGTTTATAATCTTTGTTTGGAATGTTTCAAATGGTATTCTGAATCTAACAACATTCTGATGATAAAATGCAGCTCCACCAGCCCGAACAGTTGGTTGGCGCAATCCTGGTTTCATTCATACAAGTTTCCTAAAGGATTTGTGGCCAAGCTCTGTGTATGCACCACAATTGACATCTTGTCTCAGAGAAATGATGAATGAGCAATGTGTTCCTAATACCGTGTTTATTTTTGCTCTTAGGTACACTTATAAGCTTGGCCATAAGTTGGTAAATGGTACTTATGTCTGGAGCAAGAGCTACTCATTCAAATCTTCACCATATCCAGGGCAGGATTCGTTACAGCGAGTTGTAATATTTGGAGACATGGGAAAGGTAATAAATCTGGCATGCCTTCTAGTAAGTAGGAAAACGAAGAACAATCAATTTACATTTTCTCACCCAAGTCTTGGTTTTCTACAATCTTTTTTCTTGAAGTACCATGTTGACACATGTATTCAACACATATTCAGCCATGGGTGAGAGCACAATCCTCCAAATATATGAACTTCGAAAAAAAATTGAGTTCTATCCCCTGGGTACAAAATGCTTCTCAACAAACCACATTCAACTTTCAGTTGTTGCTTCCTAACCTCCCATTGTAATATCAAAGAACTCATTCATTGTATAAAACTCAAATATCATCATTTCAATTGTATTGAATGTTATTTGGCACTTAATTGCAGCATAGTGCATAAAATATGAAGAGATTTTATAATTGTTTTAACTTGTTTCAGGCCGAACGAGATGGTTCAAACGAATACAGTAATTATCAGCCAGGATCACTTAACACCACAGATCAACTAATCAAGGACTTGAAAAACATTGACATAGTTTTTCATATCGGGGACATTACATATGCAAATGGATATATCTCACAGTGGGACCAGTTCACATCACAGGTTGAGCGCATTGCATCAACTGTGCCATATATGATTGCAAGGTTTGCAATGCTCAATTAGCATGAACTCTTTGTAACACTTGAGAATTACTTTGCAGCTATTAGCAAAGTGCTTATATTGGAACCTAACTAAGATTACTTCTTTTCGTATAGCGGCAATCATGAACGCGATGCACCCAACTCTGGGTCGTTCTACGACGGAAACGATTCTGGTGGTGAATGTGGTGTCGTAGCTGAGACCATGTTTTATGTTCCTGCTGTGAACAGAGCTAAGTTTTGGTAAGTAACTTACTACAAGTACAATATAAATTGTTAATGGAAGCTAAGTTTGTATGCAACATCAAGATTCGAGACCATCTTTCGTGTATGCATGTTGTAGTCTCCTGAAAGGAATCTGTTTAAGTTGGATTACCGGTTCTTTACAGGTATTCAACAGACTATGGCATGTTTCATTTCTGTATAGCTGACAGTGAACATGATTGGAGGGAAGGTTCTGAGCAGTACAAGTTCATCGAGAACTGCCTAGCGTCGGCAGACAGGCAAAAGCAGCCCTGGTTAATATTTGTTGCTCATCGCGTTCTTGGTTATTCCTCAAGCTATTGGAAAGATGGCTCATTTGGGGAGCCCATGGGAAGGGAAAGCTTGCAAGGACTTTGGCAGAAGTACAAAGTCGACATTGCATTTTTTGGACATGTCCATAACTATGAAAGAACTTGCCCGGTTTACCAGGTATGGCCAAAACCTACCTAAATATAAGTCTGAAAGTCACCCCGGTAGGGTCCAAATAAGTTTGGCTAAGTTGGAATGTTGGAGTTTGAATCTTATCATCTGCGACCAGATCCTTCATACCCGGCTTTCAGTCTCCTTCTGAGATTCAAAGTTTGAAGTTTTCAACCTTCTTACAGTTGTAATGTTTCTAAAAATGCAGGGGCAGTGCATGCATGTGGGAAAATCACACTATTCAGGTACTGTAAATGGAACGATTCACGTAGTGGTTGGTGGGGGAGGGAGCCATTTATCAGGGTTTGGTCCTACCCAGAATTCATGGAGTCTATACAAAGATTCAGATTTTGGTTTCGTGAAGTTGACTGCATACAATCACTCATCTCTCCTCTTTGAATACAAGAAAAGCAGTGATGGAAATGTGTATGATACTTTCACCATTTCCAGGGACTACCGAGATGTCTTGGCCTGTGTTCATGATGGCTGCGAACCAACCACTTTGGGTTCTTGAAACCACCCACTCTAGAGGTGTATACGGATCCGATCGGGTCGGATAGTAATTTTGAATTTTTTTGCCTAAAGCTCGGTCCAGGTTTAGGCTAGGTCAGCCCTCTATCCCGGGAATAAGTCTCAAATTTATTAATACATCAAATATACGTATGTAACTTTGGTTGTAGTCAAATGTAATTATTTACATTTAAATAAATAAACATCGATATAAGAACTTCATGTATTGGTCTGATAATTAAGAGTGTTTATCGTCACATGTGTGATTTAAGTTTGAGTTGTGTTAATCGTTGTTTGTAATTCACCAAAAATAAATAAATGTTAATTTATTTTTAATTAAATGAATACAATTATTTATGTATTTAATATGTAAACATAAAATAATAATATATTAATAATTTTAATTTTAATTTGTAAAAATTGAATCAAATAAAAATTAAATATTTTCATATTTTCATGAATTATATTGCATATTGAATTCAACCATCACAATACTCGACATTGTACATTGAATTAAATATGTATGTTTTCTATGATAGTTTCTCATAAAACTTATACATTTTTTTTAATATTTTTATGGTTTTTTATGATGTTTTTAATGATTTTAAATATAAAATAACAAATTTCTTTATGTGATTCAATTTTGACATATTATAGGACAAAAACAACCCCCTACAATAGTTGCCGTTAATTTTAATAATTGGTTAATTTGATTGAAATTTTAACATTAACGAACTCGATTGAGTAAAAGAAAATATAAAAACTTGATTAGTTTTTTTTGAAAAATCTTCAAAGACAAGACCCTTTACCCAAAAAAATCTATATTCAATCTTTCAAAAATTGTTTAATAAACTTAGAACATCGGGACACAAATGTTGGACATAATTACTTCAAAAATAAATAAATGATCCAAAGATACATAACAAGTAATGAGTTAAAGTTTGATTGTGGAAAAAATTGAATTGCATAAGATTCCTTGGCTGTAAAAGTTGCATATAAATGCATGCTCACCAAAGCATAATCATTTACAAAATCGATGCTAATGGTGAAAAAGGGGAAAAACAAGTTATCAGTGCTCCATAAGGCAGTTGTACCTGAGTTGATTTAACTTTCATAGTTTGCCTTCTGCAAAAATACCTTTTGTCCTTTTAAGCCTTCACCCAAGTTTGAAGCCTTCAATGGAGGAAGACTACCTGGTCTTGTGGGCTTTGGCCAATTTCTTCTTTCTTTTCTTTACGGCTTTTGGCACTTTCGTCTTTCGAGCCTCCCTCTTCTCCTCTTTGACTTTCTTTTTATTCTCCTTTCTAGCAGCTTTCTTGTCAACTTGTGCCGAACTGTCAGATAACGGACCCTTATCTTCCGAGCCACTCAAGTTCTCTTCATCCCCATCTGTTTCAGAACCAGATGCGGACTCAGCTTCAGACTCGCTCTCCTGAGAATTAGAATGCCCAGATGGATTTCCCATAGACCCTTCTTCAGGTCTTGTGTTAGTATCCCCTTGCTGCTTCTCCACTGGTGAAGATTGATCTTTAGGGAGAGCCTCCTTTAGTCCTGTAATTGTCTTATAATATAAGTCCTCAGTGTCCTTGCCACTGGATATCCGTATTACATCCTCCTCTACATTCTTGACATGATCCAATGTCTTAGGAATATATGTCTGAATAAAAGGAACAAAATAACCATGAAGTTAATATCCACCAAAAGAATTTAGACAACCTGATGTTCTATCTTTTATTGCAAGTATGATCCCTTTCCGAATATAGATTTAACCCCTCAAAACCGAAATTTTCAATCTCTAATATAGCCCAGTTTGAGAAAAAATATAATAACATGATTTTTGATACATCCCGAAAGCAAATTAGAACATTTATCACTCCAAGGAGATGAACAAAACCTTGATATTGTAATGATTTAACTGCAAAAAGCAGATCATAAATTCTCAAAATATTCTGTATACAAACAGAGGAGACTTTCTAGAGCAAGCATTAATAGCTGAAGACACTACAGATAGTCTTATGTGGACTTCAATGACGTATGACATTAAGAGAATCTTAGCAGAAGATCTAAAAAAAGCTGGAAATAAATTGAAGCAGGTGGGCTGACATAAAGCCCTTTGTTAAGAAAAGGAGGGACATAGATACGCTCCATAGAATAGTAGGCTTTATTATATTATCATTCAACAAACCTGAACAAACACAGAATCTGCAATTTCATCCTCCACAGACATGTCTCCTCTTGCTAAAATCTTCTGCTGCACCTGAAATGAGATATCAGTGTAGAAGCGTGAAAATGGAGATCATTCTAAATTTATAGGAGAAGTATGAACTCAGATATAAAAGGCAGACCTCTTCCAAATAACTATCCACAGAGCCATCCGTGATAGTTGGATCCACTATGAAGTCAAATAACTCTCGAATTGTCATGACAGCTACACCATGTTTTCTAAAGAAATCCTGCACCAGGCAATGACTGATTAACTCTTACAGTCACCCTGTTAGTCAATTTTACAATCTCACATCCAATAAATATTAATCATACATGAAGAAAAAGTGATAAACAATAAATTTATTTATTTAAGGAGAGGATGAAAAGGCAACAAAATGACTAAAGAGAGAATAAACTTACAGAAACATGAATACAATCTTCACGTAAGAAATCCAGGGCATGTGGGTGGTCAAGATCAACCGCTTGAGAGACATCAATTATGTATAAGTGACCCTGTAAAGTGGAAAATTTTCAAATGAACTAAAGTTAACTTAGAGATCCCTTTTTCCTCTTTGCCTATAGTTTTTGCTAAGAAGACACCCAGAACAAAGCACAAAGAAAATCGTTTTCAGCTGCAAGGAATTGAAAAGAGTTAGCCATCACCTCATAATATAGTATGTTATATTCACTGAGATCTCCATGCACTAGTTTGCATTTCTGGTATAATGTCCGCATTGCAACTATCATCTGGGGAAAATAGCCAAGAAGTCAGCATATAGAGAAAAGAAAGAAAACTACAGTAATATAACTTAAAAGCTTTTGAGTAGCTCAAAATAATGTGATCGTAGCTTAACATAAGGACACACCTCCACATAACATTCACGCAATTTGTCTAAAGATAATGCCGCATCTTTAAGACGAGGTGCAGCCCAACCAGCTTTTCCTGTAACATAGTTTTAGCAGTTAGTACCCAAAACTCGTACAAAAGCATTAAAAAATGTAAAACCACTCTCTATGTCCCGATTATTGAAGAGAATTAAAGCAATAATAATTAAAAACTCACACTACCTATGAATTCCATGACAAGCACATGAAGTCTCAAAAGTAATGGAGTTGGGCATCTAATTCCTGCAGCCTTAAGCCTGCAACTCAAAACAAACATCTCCATGCATGAAAAAACAAGCAAAATGATGCACACATAATTAGTCATGTATATCTGTTCACAGAATCGAAGGTAAACTGCCAGAAATAATTAAAATTTTGTTTTACCTCATAAGATTCCTCATTTCTTTCTCAGCCCATGTCTTCACCATTTTTCTAGGATTGTGCTTACAATAACCATATCTGAACCGGTAATCACCTTGTACATATCGATCTCGATCCCTTGAGTTATTATCAGAAGCCAATTGATTACAATTTTTAACATGCAAAAATTTTGGCATGAAAACACGGAATCTAATATTGTAAAAAAATAAAATACAACAGCAGATCTCACAAAGTGATATGCTACATCAAATATGGAATAGAAGACCACAAGTGCAAGCTAACATCTATGATGAAATCAAAAACATTCATCTAAAAACAATATCATCAAATGAAAGGAACAATTATGCTTACATCTAGTGCCCTCATCTCACCAATTCATAGCTAATTCTTAACACATTAAAAGGGGGAATGTTCTATAATGTTAGGACAAAATAGAAACGGTTTGAAGTCTAATTATCTAATCAAAACGCCACTTACTTGAAAACCAAAACAGAAGTTTTATATACTTTGATTGCTAGTTCCTGACCACCAGATTTTGTTGCATGATATACATTTGCCTGTTCAAAGAACAAATTAAATATCACATGATTTCATCAAACTATGATTTTACAAACTGAAGCATGAACAATTAACATCTAACAAAAACAGCACATTACATACTTCTTTTCCAGTTGAAATGCAGCCGTTGATATCATGAAACACACCACGATTAAGCATTTTAAACAGAACCATACGAGTTCTTGGATCAATAGCCTGCAGAACAACTTCATGAGGAGCTCAATCTTCCAAATACCAGTAACTAATAAGAAAAAATCATCAAAATCTTCAGAGCAATCAATTACGAGTGTTTCACCTGCTCAACAGTTGCACGATCAGCTTTCTCAGTAGTTTTAGTTTTACCAATGGCCATTTCACGAACACTTTCACGAATTGCAGTTGTAACCGAGTTCGACATTCCAACATTTATTCTCCCTTCCCACTCCTACACCATTCATTCAGTAATCCAATTGGAAGAAGCAAAAAAAAAAACAATAATAATAAGCTTAAATGATCGTGACAATGTATTTTTACCTCTAAAGGGGAAGCTCGAATATGATTAGAGAACTTCTGGTTACGGTTGGAGAGAGGTTGAAGAGCGGACGAATTAGGCCTAGAGTGAAGACCGCCGTGAGCGTTAGGCCGCCTCGACGCAGGCGTGAAAGAACTATCGATGGACTCGTCATCGACCTTGGAATCCAAATAATCCAATGCCTCGACAATTTCGGAATCGGATGACCACGAAAAGTCTTCTTCCTCATCTTCATAGTCCGCTGCATCGTTCAGTGCGGCTTCTGGTTTCTCTTCCAATTTAGACATCGCCGTCGATATAGCTTTTACACTTCCAGAGGAAACGGGAAGATTATTGGCGGCAATCGGTTAGGGCTTAAAAACCCTAAAAATGGAGGAATGAATTCCCTCTTTACTTAAATGGGCTGACCGACCCATGCGAGATCTTCGAGCTGGACTTTTCGGTTCGGCTTTTCTGTCCAGACATTAAAAAAAAAGTTAAATTATCCCTTGAAATTAAATAATTGGTCCCTCTAAAAAAAAATTAGAGTAATTTAATCTATCGATTTTAAAAGTTAATAACTAAAGGCAATTAATCTCTGAGCTAAACTAATGATTACATATTTTATCATTTTGATCTTAATTTTTAAAAAAATCAATAAATTCAACCTTAACATTCATACGTTTACATAAAAACGAGATAAACTTGTTATATTAGGATCAATTTTTAAATAATCATTTTAAAAATCATTTAGTTTTTAATATTTTTTATTTTTTAAAATATTTGTTGAAGTGAGAAACATTGTACATATAGATATCATGTGTCGTCGTCCGATTGCTCCATCAACCACATCAACAAAACTTAACGGTCTTATTTGGTCAATGTTAACGAAAGGGCTTGATTGATTAATTTTTCCTATTTAAGGGCTCAATTGATAATTTTTTATCATTAAGGTCTTAATTGAGTGCAAAATTTTTCATGAGGGCTTAATTAATTTTTTTTTTGTTGAGAGCCTTTTTCACTATTAAGCCATTAATAAATGATAAAATTATCGACACTGTTTGCACTAAAAGTTACCAAAAATAAAACCTACTTGAAAAAAATAATTAGTAGAAAGGACAAGTAGGATTGAATCCAAAGAAATCGATAGCAATTCTATTCCTTCAACTAAAACAAAAAAAAGAAAAAAGAAAACTTTAAAATCAAAATTAAAATTTGGGAAAAGCAAAGAAAGGAATAATTAAAATGTTGGAAAAAAATAAATAAGATAAAATTATAATCAAAGTAAATTCTCCGTTTAATTAAGGTTTTTTTCATAGATGCAAAAATAAATTTCAATGTCTTTTAATAAATTGATTATAGTTACCGATAACTGCCTGGTAACTTAATCTATTCATACTTTCTTGATAATCAAGACAATCGTCATCAATTATTTTATTTATTGGCAAACAATCTATAATGATCACTCAAAATTTTAATTTTATCAATATCCTTAAGAATGAAAGAGACTCAATTCTAACAAAAAAAATGAATAATCAAGGTTTATTTAAGTTAAATCGCATGCTCACACTACACAAATAATCATGTAGTCGTCATAACCTTAGTTAGATCTTTCAATTCTCTTCGAATAGTCATATTTTGGACCCAAAACGGAGACTTGTAATTCAAATTATAGCTGAAATATTGAAACTACACATTGTTGAAAGTCCAAATTACAAAAACTTATCAAAAATAAAGTTTAAATTCTTTTTTCTCAAATTATAAAAAATATAAATATAAACAATATAATTAAACACATAAATAAAATAATTGAAAAAAATAACAAATTATTTAAAATTCAAGCACTTATCAATTATATTTTAACTTCTTAAAATTTTATAATTTAATTTTGATTTACTAATTTTTTTTTAAAATTCGTCCCCACCGTAATAATGACATTTACTTTTGGCAATTCAATAAGCTAAAAAAAAAAATAAAAATCTACTAAAATTTGATTCTTTACACAACACCAATGTTATAAAAAAGTAATTAAAAATGGTCAAGAAATATTATAGGGGTATATAAGCGGTTCAACTTTTCCAAAAAAAAAAATCAATTAAATTCATGTACTCTTTTCATTCGATTAAGCTTTTAAACTTTAAATTTACAATCAATTAAAATTTTTAATTGTTAAAGTTAAAGATCAATCGTGAAAATATAATAATTATTGTTTTGGAGTTGTTTTCGCCACATGACACGCTAGAATTGTGTCATATGAAAAAATGTAATATTTTATGTTTTTTTAATATTATAATGTTTTATACTTAAAATCATAAAAATATTTAAAAATATATAAAAATGCAAAATTTATTATAAATGTTATAAAAATGTAAAAAAACTTAAAAATTATAAAATTATATGAATTATGAATAAATATCTAAAAATATAAAAATATTAAAAATTAATAAAATTTACAAAATATTATAAAAAGCATAAAAATTACAAAACAAACTAAAAACATATGAAATTATATATATATATATATATATAAGCATCCAATTGAGCCCTTAAAGGATGAAAAATTAATCAATCAAGCCCCATCATTAATGTTGACCAAGTTTGACTATTATGTTTTGTTAATTAGGCTTATAGAGCAATCATATGACAACATGTAATAGATATGTGTACATCATGTTAACATGGCATTTTATCACATCACCAAATATTTTTAAAAAAATAAAAATAATAAAAAAATATTTTTTTAAAAATCACATCTAAAATAAACTTGAATAAACAATTGTCCAGATTCATTTAAACCTTAACAAATTGTTGTCCAGGTTCATCCTAATTGTAATTTTTTAAATAGTTATTATACAATTACAAAAATATATATATAAAAAATTATGGGAAACTTATTAAAATTAATATAAAAAATAATTATAAGATGTTATGAAAACTTATTAAAATTAATAAAAATGTTTAACAATTATTAAAAGCCACACGCAAAATGAACTTGGACAGTAGGTTGTTCGGATGCATTTGAACCCAAATAAATGGTTGTGTTCATTCCAAGCATGGTTTTTAATAATTTTTAAATATTGTTTTCATTTTAAAATAAATTTAATAAATTTTTATAATTTCTTATAATTATTAATAATTTTTAAATAGTTTTTATCAATAAATAAATAAATTTTCTATAATTTTTTAATAATTATTTAAAAATTTACATCTAAGATTCGTCCAGGTTCATCTTTGATAGGGGGCAACGAAACAAGATCATTTTCAAATTGTTTGACACGAGAGTATTTGGATTTTACTAGAAAAGAAGAAAAGAAACAAATTTATGAAAACAAATAAAACAAAAACAACTAAAAGAAAAAAATTTAAGAACAAATAATAAATATTCAAAACAATAAATAAACAAAAAGTTAAAAGTGAAAGATGGATCAATAAATCGAAGGATATGGATAGAAGATAGTTGTCGAACTGAATCCTCTAAAATATAAACCTCAACAAATTCAATTAATGGCTCTATTATGCCCTCAAAAAGATAATCTTTGGCAAAATGAATGATGAAGAATGAATTTTCATGATTCCTTAAAGAAAATCGAGAATAAAAATCGCTTTTAAAAACTCAAAAAAAAACTTGCACGAAAGAAATTAACTCTCAGGACTCAGAGATGAAAATTTTATTAAAGAATGAAACTCCTAAACAAGAAACTAACAACTACACTGAAACTCTAATTAATTTAAGCAAAAATAGTTTTAGTGAAATTAAACTTTCTTATCGACTAAGAAATATAAAACTCCTAAACAATTTTAAATACTTAAAAATATCCTAAAATTTAAAATAAATAAATAATAAAATAGTAAAACCTAATAAATACCATATTGGACTCATATATAAAAAAATTAAGCCTAAAAATCGAACCCAATTCAAACTCGAATTAAAGCCCAAAAATTCTAATTTCTCATAATAATCCCGTGTAATAATTTTGCTTGCGCAATCTTCAATAAAATGATTATAACTTGAGTTTCATGACTTGAAATCGAGTGACTTAAAGGGTGTTTCGAAGCTATCCAAACATCTCAGGCTAGAAATGTCTAGATCCCATTCAAAAATTCATCGTAAGTGTATTTTTTTAGGATTCTTTTAATTTTTAAAAAAATTTGCTGATGTGGCATTTTACCACGTCAGCATGATGTACATATGACTGGCACGTGCCATCGTCTGATTGGTCTATCAACCATGCCGGCGAAGCTTAATGGTCAAACCTGGTCAACGTTAACAGGGGGATTTGATTGATTAATTTTTCATCCTTTAAGGGCTCAATTGGATGCTAAATTTTGTTGAGGGCTTAATTGATTTTTTTGATTTTTCCCTGAGGGTTTTTTACTAATAAGCCTAATTTTTAATATTATATTTTTTTATAATTTTTTAAGTATAAAGCATCATATTTTGCCTGGCAAAAAAAAAAAAAAGCCAAAACGGTAGCCATTGCCTTTAATGGTTGACAGTCAGCTTTTAACACTAAAATGACTTCACTGATTGTAATTTTGAAGTTCAGAGGCTCAATTAAATGAAAATGGTACAGGGATTTAAATGATTTTTTGAAAATTTTCAGGAGTGTATATATCTTTTTTTTTGTCTGCAGCAGTAATTAATCTCATTGTCACGAATGCTCTCTAAATAGGTATACGGTTGATCATGAAATATGTTCTGTTCTCATGAGCGATGATAAAAACCTTGATCACATGACGAGGTGAATAATCGTCACAAATGGTTGCTTATATATTCCTTAAACCTAACAAAAATAGCTTAGTGTGCCAAAAGCTGGAAAAAAGGGACAAAATATTAACATCCAAAAATTTAGATAAACATGAAATAGTTGAAATAAGATGGGCAAAGCACACAAAAATACAAAATAAATGTAGGAATTGCCCAATCTTACCAAAAACCTGTACAGTTTTACATGCAATATGCAACAGTACCAAAGAAGCAAGGCAAATGATGGAAACTGATGGAGCAACCAACTGGAGGGAGCCTACTTAACCATTACTCGTACCCACCATACAAGCTCAAAACAGTTAAAAGATATAAAGACGAAACCAATCAAACAATGGCAAAAAGGGAAAAAAGTTAAAGGAAGAAAATGCCACCCTAAGTATCTCATTCCCATGCCCCTCAAATCACTCCTTCGGTTCAGTTTTGTAGTACTGCAGCCTCAAACAGGCCCCCAATTTGGCAGAGCAGCTAGAATGATGAAGTTCCCTGGAAAGAAACTACTCCCTCTGCTTGTTTTCATCCTTGCATGCCTTTCTATTCTCAGACTTGTTAAAATTGCCATCAGTACTTCACATTCTTCATCTCCAGCTGCTGCTTTCTCGTCGTCTGTGGAACAGAAAGTTCCATCAAATGCAGCAGGGGTACACATAGGTTCACATAAAACCTCCCTCAATGCAACTCTTCTCTCCCCCAAGGAGTTCATGTTTCTTTCCAATCTCATTAGGCGTAAAGCACCTTCTAACCTTCTTATTTTTGGTCTTCAACCCCAATACCTCAACCTCTCATCAATTAATGCAGGAGGCATCACTGTTTTCCTGGAGGATGACCCTGATAAGATAAGTGAAACCAATGCTGATTCTAATGGGACTCACATTTATAAGGTTGAGTACAAGGTAGCAGCTAAGAAGGCATACGAACTGCTCAAGCATGCAAGGGAAAGTCCTGATTGTGCTCCTGCCACTCGTTTGCTCCAACAATCAACTTGCAAATTGGCATTGAGAAGTTTACCAAAACAAGTGTATCAGCTTAAATGGGATGTGGTGGTGGTAGACGGACCAATTGGGGACGCACCAGAAGCACCAGGCAGGATGTCCACTATCTACACTGCAAGCATGTTAGCCCGAGCTGGGACGACGACTCATGTTCTGGTACACGACGTTCATCGGACGATTGAAAAATGGTTTTCTTGGGAATTCCTGTGTGAAGAGAACTTGGTTTCTTCTAAAGGAAAGTTCTGGAACTTTAGCATCTCCAATCACTCAAATTCTACAAGGTTTTGCTCTTCTGATACGGTTCGGATAGTGAACTAGCCTTCCTGTTCTGCAGCAACGGAACAATCAGTAGCATCATTGCTACGGGTTGGGCATCCTAAAATTTGGGAATAAGATAACATCGCATTTTGCATTATAACATAGTTATTGCTGGAATCCAGGCTCGAACGGGCATGATATATTAACCTTCAGCATTATGTGAGTGCAAATACCTGGAATTAGATATTTCTTTCGTGTGCCATGCGTGTAAATGAACACACATGCTGTAGGTCAGTCAAAATCGGAGAATGTGACTGCCTTGTTGCATTGTCTGTTCGTATCAGTGTAAATTTAGAAGCAATAGATGTACTTAGTTGAAATTTAAGGGAGCTGGTGGCAGAATCTTTCTTAGTTGAACATGTACCATGGCAAACAACGGCAATAGCAACTATCGCCTATGCAACTTATCTCCAAACCAAAATCTTGAGAATCCAACTGCAGGTTGAACTATGAATCACACATACGAACACACAATATAGATGTGGATACAGTTTCACCATAATTTAAAAAAAAAAGAAAAAGAAATGAGTATTTTTTTAAAATATTATGTATTTTTCATGTTAAAATACTTCATTTATTTACAACCATATTATTAAAATAATAGTAACATTTGATAATCCAATCCAATTTAATCTTAATTAATTAAAATGTTTTAAGCTAATTTGTTATAGTTTCCAAAATCCAAAGTATAGGTTAGCCAGAAAAAAAAGAGTAGGTTGGCCAAAGTAATTGTAGAAGTTTCTCCTTTCTTTCAGCTGCCGCAACTGCTACTTCTTCATCCTTTCCATCTTCATCCGCTCGTCGGCTACCAATCATTTATGTCCACTTTGGGACACCGGTTTCTTAACCGTGTTAGGACCGCGTCCAACTTTTTTTGGAGCATATCCACGGCGTATCCGTGTCAGACACTGATGGGAGGTAAATAGATATGTACAATTACGGTCCTTCCATGATTGTTTTAGCTTACTTTTGAGTAAAATTGAGTTTTTTTTTTTTTTAAGGATTAAATTGCATTCTAGGTTGAATTGTGCTTTTGTGTCGTTTTTAGTACTTTTGGATGTTATTTTAAAATTTAGGGTTTTTTTGGATGGACGTTTATTTTTACTGTGATGCGTTTAATTTTTTTTTATCTTACGCTACAGTATTATTATAATATTTAATTTTATTGTCACTGTTATTTTTATACTAATTGATAAATGCACCGCCCATCTAAAGAAATACTTAATTATTAAATTATGCTTAAAGAATGTACTTGTGAATATGCAGGTGAGATGAAGGCCTTATTGCACAAAGACTCAAAGGCTTAACAAACAAAGACTCAAAGGCAACAACTTAAAATATTGTTATTCATCCTTTTCGACTTTTGGTTATAGTTTTTAACTTAGCCTGAATATGGTGATAGTTAATGTTTAAAAAATAAATGAATTTGTGTAAGCTTTTTTCATGAATTCTTTTTTTTATTGTTTTATTTATAAATTTATTATTTTAATAATTAAATTTATTTTAGAATATGAGAAAAATATATATCCATTTATTTATAAATATTTGGCTAAAGAATTAAAAAAATTCATTGAAAATAATTCGAAAAAGGTCCCTAATTGAAAAATACAATCAATTGGACCCTTTAAATTGTCGTTTTCGTTAAAAGCCCTTGACGGACCGTTAAATGTTGATTTGATGAGTGACATGACATTTGACATGAAAACTTTGATAACATAGTGGCTGACGTGAAAAGCTTAATTGATTTTTAATTATTTTACAAAGGCTCAATTGATTTTTAAAGATTATAAAAAATTTCTCAAGAAATTATAGAAAATTATATAAAAATAACTAAAATGAAAATTGAAAATATTAAAATTATTATAAAAATTTTAGCTGGAGAATTATTAAAATATTATAAAATTTTGAAAATTATAGAAAATCTATAAAAAAATTTAAAAATTTAAAATTTTAAAAGATTATTATTAATATGTTATGAAAAACAAAAATATTAAATATATATTACAAATTTTTTTAGAAATGAGAAAATTATATAAAAGAATTAAAATGATAAAAAATCTACACAAATCAATAAAAAAGTTAAAAAATCTTATTGAAAGTATAAAAGTTGTAAAATTAACATATATATATGTAAAAAAAATTATAATTTTTTTATGTTGAAGGTTTGAACTAGATTTTAATGGAAAACTTCAACTGTGATGGTAATAAGACTTTGATGGGTTGTTGAGTAAAAAGTCCAAAAAAAAATGGATTTAGTGTTTAAAAATTTAATGTGAGTGATGAGTAATGATTTTGGTTAAAAAAAAGTGATCAATACACGTTGATAAGGATGGTTTACAATATGGTGTAGGGCAACATGTGAAAAAAAATGAATAGTAATTTTGATTAAAAAATTTTAGAAATTGCTAAAATATTATAGTATTTTTAGAAAAATCATAAAAATATATGAATTATTAGAAAGTATTAAATGTCTCTTTTATAATTTTTAATTATATTTATATTTTTTAAAAATTTATATAATACCTAAAAATTAATTAAGATCTCCTAAAATAATTTTTCGAATCAATTAAATCCTTGTGAAATAATAAAAAATAAATTAAGTTCTCCATGTTAACCACCACATCAAATATGCCCAATTGATTGTTATTCTTGAATTAAGGGTTCAATAGATGAAAACTTAAATCAAGGATTCTTATTTATTTTACGGTAAATTAATCAAGGATGATAGCAGACAGCATGGATGAAAAATTGAATCTGAGGCAAATTCTTTTATTTCATACAATGGCTCTGTTTATTATTAGTATACACTTACAATTCCACCCATAATTAAGTTTCAATGACAAAAATAATGGAGAAACAACCATAGCTCAACATTCTAAGCTATGCAACAAGCAGAAACCAGAAAAAAAAGGAAATTTCTTGATTGATCCAAAAAGGAATGAAACGAAATCAAGCACCAAGTTTACCTAAAGAAAGTTGTTGCACTTAACCTTCAAATTTATGAGTTACATATGGGATGAAGTTTCTACCGATGCTAATTCCCAGCTTTCCTCAAGTATGCTAATAAGCCAAGCCCAGCAACAACCGCAGCCCCGGCTGCAACAGTGCTATATGCGGCAGACCATGCATCAGAGTTTGCATAATCCAGGCTTCCGGAATCAGAACCCCTCCGATGAGTTTTTGTTCCTGAATAATCTAAATGCAGTTTCAAACCCTGCAAAAAATAGTTGACTCAGTTGTCTCAACCTAAGAGATGACAACTCCAATTTTCACTGCTACAAAATATGATGCTAACTTTACAACTCTCATTGACACGACTGGGGACATAAAATAATAAAAACTGTAAGAGCTATTAGAACTTTCAAGGTTTCCAATCCAAGGAAAAAAAAAAGAAATAATTTTTTTGAGGGGAGGTCAACCCCTTCCAGACGGTTATTGAAAGTGCCGTCTATCGGAGTCCATGGACCCCTCAATGGACCAGTATTATCCCTGGTAAGGTTGTCTCTGAAGAGCACGAGTATCTGTGACTACTCGAAGAGATGACGGATTCAACAGAGCAGGAGCATCTCGTCGGATGCTCTAATGTTAATCAGCAAGTAGCTCATTCAGCGACTTGAGTTCAACATGGATATCTATTGAACATTATGACTTTCGGTTTCACAAGTTTTCTTAAGTCATAATCCTTCCATATCTACTTCAGACTGTCTTTAATTTATAATGCATACATAGGAAAATATTATTGTTAGGGAACCCTAGTCCATGGTAAAATGCTTGATCAGGTGTAAATCCATATAAATTTTTTTGTCAAATCATACCTTCCAACCAACTAACTTTGCATGTTCCACAGCTGCTGCAAGATCACTGTCTGATGCCAATACAACTTTGTCATGGTCTTCATCTTCATACTGCATAATATGGCCACCAATTAGCATAAATTTTGGAGAAATAAGAATTAAATACCAAAGTAAAACCTACCAGAATTTGAGGCAGGCTGTTTCTATCTATGTCATCCTCTAGCCTCTGGAGGATTGCCGTTATTAGATCTGTCAAACTCCGTGTCTCTGTATACAGCAGCAACAAATGAGAATCTTATTAGATACAACTTACCGAGAGGAGCAAATGCAAGGTGTTACAGAAGAATTAGATCCCTCCAATAATATGCTCAGTGATTGTGGTAAATGCAATTGCCTGCCTACTGAAAAGGTGCAATGGTTGTAGCACCAATAACCAAATGTATATCACACTACATAAAATGTATAAGATCAGAACTTGGACCCAAAAATTTTTTCCTGAAGCTAGTGCCATTCATGGAGTAACTTGGCCAAGAGATATTTTGGTTAGGCTGCAAAAATTTAACAAGTGAAATACAAGCAAAACAAGAACATGTGCCTCATGCAAAACAAAAGACCATATATCTTCATGAAGGTGCCTAGTTCATGAATAGAATCAGCAGCATACCACAAGTAAACCTATGCATTCGGCCCCTTTTATCTTGTATTTTAAAGCCAAATGTATTTGGCATATTGGATGAAGTATAGGTAAGAGATCTCCCTGTCTCTGCTCCATCACTGAAACATCACTATCAATAAGTTAATAGACAGTAATGGAACAAATCACAACTACATAATCAAATAAATATCAACAAAGCATACCTCCGACTCTGAGTCTCATCATCCTCTTCAGTGGGAGGTAAGGCCATTGCAGAATCCCAAAACTTCTGCATCATTGTTGTGGTAGCCTCATTATTGACTCCAGAAGTACTCCCAACCTAGTTTTGAAGAACATGATAAGACCGTAGCAAGTTGTGTTAAATGCTTTTGAATAATATCACTACATACAGCACTTATCCTGTAAAACTACATTAAGAACATCATGATCTTAAAACAGTACTGACTTGACTTAAAGTGGCAACAGCAGCATGAGTAACATGGATTACATCAAAAACAGCAACTATCTCTCCATCTGCATCCAGCCACAGAAACTTAATAAGAACTAGTTCAATGTACATACAAAACCATATTCTTTGCAAAGTGGTCACTCATATCACCTCTATCTACCACAGGGAGGTGTAGAAATTTCCCATCATGCATGGTATGCAAAGCATCAACAATTGGCGTGTCAATTGTTGCACATTCTGGGTTGGGAGTCATGACCTATATGTCAAATCAAAAGCAAGATGATGAGCGTATTATAGAGGTTAAATATGATGATTTAGCACAAATGTTTATAAGGTCAATCTATAATAAGGGAAAAAAAAGGATCAAAGAGACAAATACCTTCTCTACAAGAGTAGTCTCTGGAGGAAGATTCTGTGCTATTACCCGCATCAATATATCCTTCGAACTGTCAGATATTCAAAGGCATAAGTTAGAATATACGCCAACAACTCTAACAATTGAAAGTAATATAAAAATATTGATAACACTCTTCCAGCACTCCCTCAGCCACACATAGAATGATGCTGAGTTGCAATTTGATTCAAAAAAGACTCACGTTAGAATCCCTCGTGGCTTGTTTTCAACTGTCACGACTGCAGAGTTTAATCGAGATTCAAGCATCTTTTTTGCAGCGGCTAAAACTGTGTCATCTGGTGAAATTGTTACAATCCTGGTAGATAGGCAGCATGTTAAGCTAAGCTACAGATAATATAATGTGTGCGCAAAATATCAACAGTGTTTGCATAAAGGACCAAATAGATATAACAAAAAGAAAGTATTACCTACTTTGGATTGTCTGTTATAATCGTAGATAGTGAGGGCCTGAACATACGCTCTCTAAGTGTCTCAATGAATGTACTCTGACCTGCATATCATCCCAAAAGATAGCAGAGACTTATAAAAGGTCTACTGTCTACTGACAGCTAAACTAAAAACGGAAAATGCATAATACAAGGGCCAAAAGTAAGAGTAAAAGGCACCCAAAAGAACACATTATCCACCAACCCGAGAAAGATGCTCCCCAATTTTTTTCTACACCTTCAACAGCAGCAGCAATAGCCTTTCCTTTTTCAGCTGCCCTTTCCATTCGAGCAATAGCATCATACAAGCACTTAGCTATATCAAGCAAAGCAATGACTTCACCATTCTCTACAACGGGCAAGTGTCTAAACTTCCCTGTTTATCATGATATAAGAACAACATCAGAGGTAAGATCTAAGAAAATATATCACATAAAAGGGCAGATGTCCATAGAAAAAGGTCAACCTTGCACCATCTTCTGGAGTGCCTCCACTGCAAGAGTGTCAGAAAGAACAAATACAGGGTTCTTGGTCATTACTTTGGAAACTGGTGTCTCCTCCAGATTAAGCTCCCGAGCTATCACTCTTGTTGCTATGTCCTTCAGTCATGAAGAAACAGAACCAATAAATAAGAGACACATCATAGTTGTAATAATTCAGTGAAGGTCTAAAGGCAGCAAGAGGGGGAAGGGGGGGGGGGGGCAATAATAAATAAATAAGCAGAAAAGCATTCCTCATGCAAATGATATAATATCAGAGTCAAATCTAAAATGCCTGAGAGAGCATGGACTAAGATATAATATCAGAGTGAAGAAATAATTCATGCAGTTTGTCTCCAGTACACCTGTTTTGAGATTTAAACTTAAAAGGAATTGGCTACAGTTCACAAGGAAATCAGTAATACCTTGTCTGTGAGGATCCCACAAAGTAATGCATTAGAGTCAGTAAGCAATAAAGCATCAACTCTACGAGCAGCCATCCTACGGCAAGCTTCAGAAATGCTTGTACTATCAGGTACTGTCAGGGCCTTTGACAGCCGCAACTTCTTCACAGTACGCTCTCCAGCTAGTCCCCTTTCCAAAAGCATGTTGATACAAGAAGTTTCATTACTACTTCTTTCAAGATGAAATTTTATATTAGCTGGAAATTTAGAATCTGAACCGTTTCCATCACTAATTTGAAAGAATGGACACATTAAAAACATGAATTTTACAAATTATTACTGACACTTAGTTTTCTTCGAGTAGAAAGATAAAAAATAAATACATTGACACAGTCCATTGTCTTTGCAAGATGATAACTGCTAGCAGCTTCTACTCTTTCAGACATAAAATTTCAAAGAAAAGGGCAAGTTTCGAGTAAAGGTTCATGTTTAAAGCAATGCAATTAAAGAGAAATACATATTGTTTCAAGTTCAACCCTTCAATTTAAAAGCCTATGTTAGACACATATTTGACACCTCAAAGTGTGCAAATCCTTATTAATATGAGAATATGCAAATAAAAGCCAAACTGAACACTCCTACGTCGGACGTGTTGCCAAGCAGCAAAGGCAATGATGCCAACGCATATACAAGCTAAAGAGGAAAAATAAAATCATGGTTGCTAATGATTTCCAAATCCCATAATATTGAATATGCCTGTCAAAACCCCTTTCCTTTATATAGGCAGAAAACTTACGCTTCAAAGGCAACATTCAAGAGCTAACAGCCCAACACCTAAAGACCAAACTACAAAATTATTTTCTTCTCCAATAACTACGATTTTTCAAAATTTTACTTACACAAAACTTCAATAATTCTTTAATATTCAAATTAATAAGTTTTAAAAATGATTTTTAAAAAAGAAAATAAGATTTCAAATGAAAAACTTACATAGGACGAGACGATTGTAAGAGTTTTCGGCTAGACTCGGGACCTCCATTCTCCGGTGTTTTTCTCCTTGACGATGACAAGTTTACAATTGATGAACTTCGCCTAGTTGAACCGCTTTGATTTGCCATCTCAATCCCAACTAATACGTAAAATTTCCATAATTATCAAATAAAAGACATCGA
This sequence comes from Gossypioides kirkii, assembly GCA_005610355.1. Taxonomy (NCBI): domain Eukaryota; kingdom Viridiplantae; phylum Streptophyta; class Magnoliopsida; order Malvales; family Malvaceae; genus Gossypioides; species Gossypioides kirkii. Next base: position 35,373,808 of record CP032245.1, on the reverse strand, counting down.
ATAAAAACAAAATCAGAAAACAGATTAGCTTACCTTAATCAGAAACTTATTTTGAATCCTGTGTCGAATCCAGAGGTTGCACTTATATTGCTAAACCTTTGAAAATCACAGCTCGATTTTTTTTTATTTAAGAAATTAGAAGAGGTTTAGCGGGAAAATCAAGCGATCCGGAGAAGGAAAAGAAGATGACTCTTTAGCTTCAAAAACAAAAACGCCGGACTTGTTTCGATTGTCGAGATTTTGACGAAAAGATAAAGATGGAATAATCGTCGGTCGGGAATTCTTTCGGGAAAATTTGGATTTTCCCGGAAAAATACACCGACCGGATAGACGAGAGAAAAACAAAGAATTGATACAAAGCGCTGAGAAATGGGAAAGCGTATGAAATTTGGGAAATAGAAACCCAACTAGATTATTCCACGTGGAATGCTCTTTTAACTCTAATTTCTCCAATTAAACGGGATTTTGTGAGTTTTACAATTTTAGCGCAGGCGGTTTGAATTTTTTTTTTTCTAAGTCACAAAATAGTAATTACAGTACTTACATTTACACCTTTCACCTGTCAATTTTCTATTAGATAAAATCTAATAAATACAAAAATAATAGTGAATTTTTATGTAATAAATATGGTCATCATTAAATTGAATCACATATAATGACTTGATGATTAAGAGTGTTTATTATCGTAAATATTATTTGGGTTCGAGTCACGTTAATCACGTTGATTGTTCAGACTTTGCTGTTATTACAATTCACAAAAAAAACATCATTAAATTAAAATAAATAATCTTAAATTTTAAATTTTGTATTTTGTATTTATTTTACCTTATTAAAATACAACCAAAACACATAATCTTTTTTATTATTTCAAATTTAAAAAATTAAATAATCTTTACTTTCAAATTTATTTTTTAGAAAAAATTTAGAATGAAAAAAAAATATTAGAATTATTAAAATTAATCAATTTGTGTATTAAATATTTGTTTTTTTATTGAAAAAAATGGTTCAACCATTTTATTTTAAAAAATTAAAATTTTTCCAAAATCTCAATTTTTTAAAATGAAATGGAGTACCAATTTTTTTTCACTTTTTATTCAACCAATGAAAAATCCTAATTTTTTAATTAAGAAAAACAAATACCTAATATCAAACCCATGATAGTAAAGATTGTCCAAATTTTTGTTTTCCTAAGACTTCAATAACATGGTGAAAAAAAAGGAAAATTTGAGTGTTATTGATTTTATTTTAATAAAGTAAGATAACTAAAAAATATAATATTTAGAATAATTTATTTTGATTTAATAATTAAAATTATTTTAATTTTCATTTTAAAAGTTTTCACCATACTTGTCACTGGTAAATATATTAATTATAATTTTATATAAAAATTAAATTATTTTTTTATTAAAGTGGTAAAGCCAAATGTTTAAAATTTATTATATCATAATTTCAAATTTTATTATAATTGAATTACAATATAAGTATAATAAAATTTAATCATTATAATCAATATTTATATATATATATATATATATACCATTATTTAAAGTGTGAGTTGATGTGACGGATCAATTCAACATCAATTTAATGAAAAAAATCTTTAAAAACAACCTTACATAATTTATATTATTACGAGAATACTTTTATCTTTTTCTTATTCAAAAAACCAATAAAAAAGTTACAAATGTTTAGAGTTAAACTCATGCCGTCAACATCTATAAAATATTTTCACTCACATTGTTTGTATATATTGATAAATGTTGTTGATTAAATATCACAGGTCAATTCGATATCAATTCAAGAAAATTGAAAATACCATTATAAACAATTAGATTGCATTTGATATTCCTAATTTAATATATTTATCTATTTAAATTTTTTACTCACAATTGAAGTTATTTTTTTGTTTTAATTTCGTAATATTACATATCTATTGTTATTATTAGTTTCACAACTTACGTTTAGTATTTTTAATTTAATGTATTTATTTATTTAAATTTCCGTTTACTCATAATTCAACTATTTTTATTTTTTATTTCATACATATTGGATGTATTATAATTAGTTTTAAACTTTATATTTAATTATTTATTATATTATTTTTAAATGTGATAAAACTTTTAATAATATATAAACCAAAACTTGTATGCGTAAATGGTCAAATTTAAATATTTTTTTCTCTTTGCTCTTTCATTTTTCTACATGTAAAATTAAAATGCTATTTGTAAATGTCATACAACATGCGAGCCTATCTTAGTTGACTTGTTATCAATTATTAATTTAATTAAAAATTAAGACAATAAAAATTACAAATTTCTCTAAATACATGTTTGGAAAGTTACTTAAAAATTAAAAATTGGATTTGACTGTAATTGTTAATAATTACATATTTTTTGAATATCGTATATTGATTTGACGGTCAAAAGTATTTATTGTTTCAAGTGTGAATTGAGTTTAAGTTACGGTAGTTACGTTATTATTACGGTTTTACCCTCTCCTTATAATTCATAAAAAAAAAATAATTACCCTTTTTTTTTGCATGTTTGGGTAACCTTATAATTCATAGGTCACATTGAATTGAAACAGCCGAATTTCACTCTCCCATTCTTAGAGGCAAGATGAAGATTGAAGTAATTATGCTAGTAATTATATATTATTATATTCAAATCGAATTACCCAATGACTTTCAAGCATACTCGTCCATTATTTAAGTTTTAAAAATTATTTTTATACAATAAAAATAGTATTTGAATTTTAGGATATATATTTAATATAATTATATGTTATTTTCTTGATCTCATTTAAATAATCTAAAAATTTATTCACTAAAGATGATTTCCTATATATTTTAACCTTCTAAATAATTACATAGTATATATCATAACTTGTTTATACTAAAGTTAATTAAATTACATAGTATTTATTATAAATTATTTATACTTGATCAAGGATCAATCAATAGATGTTTAATGTTAGAGAAAGAATGGCCCAGTAAATATGAGATGTAATGCCTCAAATAGTGACACTATTTCAAGATCAAATTTGGTGAAATCCAAAGAAATTCGAAAATGAGGCAAATACGTGGATATGAAAATGAAGAAATCGTTGATTTAGAGTAAAAAATCAATGAAGAAAATTGTGGATGTCAAAATGTGAAAGAATGACCAAAAAAAAGCTAAAAGAATATGAGGATTAAATTGTAAATTGGACAAATAGAGGAATTATGGATTAATAATGATTTTGTTAATATTATGATTACGCGGGGTCTATATCTGTTTCAAGAAAGTGAGTTAGACTAAATTAGATAAAATAAAAAAGTATAGGGACCAAATATAAAATTTGCATGACTAAAAAGTATTATGGGCCTTAATTGAGTTTTGTGAACCCCAAGTGCGTTAAGTGTTATATATGGCGATAAAAGAGTGAAATGATAAGAGAAAGGGATTCAATGTGCAAATTTTCCATTAAAGGGCATTTTAGACTTTTCAAGAGTTATAATGAGAATTTTATAATTTATTAAACTTGTTTAGAGATGAAAAAAATGTGTGGCCATAGGTTCTAGAATTTTCGTACTTGTCAAAAATGTGGGTCACTCATTAAATGTTTAAGTTGACTTTCCTAACTCTTGTGCTATCCCCTCCCGTTGGGGAAGAGAAAGTTTTCTCTTCTCACTTTCTCATCTCTTTCTCAAATCTCACCAAGTGTAATGAAATATTTTATGAAATGTGTAATGATAATTTTTAATTAAAGTGTAACTTGGATGTTAGTTTAGTGTGTTAGTTGGATAATTTGAGCATCCGTTCGAGTCAAATTAATAAGGATTGTATAATATAATTTGGTGAATGATACGAATGTATATAAAATAATACTATTTAAATGTTTTGTATTTAAATACTAAAAAAATGTTGAAATCATACAATTGAGTATACAAATCAAATGAAATCGAACCCTGAAGGTCGAAACGTATTTGAACAAGTCAATAGACTCTAGAAACTAGTGAATAATGTGATATTAAAAAGTGAATTATGTATCATAGAATTTATGTAATATGTGGAAAATATTTACTTTTGAATGCTTAATATTAAAATCAGATTGAGATGAAATAACATTTGGTTATATGCATATCTAAGCACAAAAACTGATGATGCTAAGTATGGTATCTAAAAATGTAAATTAGTAGGATGTTATTTGCATATAGATATACATGAATGGTATTGAAATGTTTCTTAATGCTTATGGTATATGCTTTGAATTATAAATGTACCACTAAGTTTATTGCTCAACGTACATTTTGTTTTTATCATGCGTAAATTTAGGTATCTCTTGAAGTCTTGAGAATTGAAGTTAGCATCTAGACGATCGTTTTCGACCCAACAAAGTTTGTAAAGTATCCATTCGATTGTAAATGGCATGTACTTATGGTTTAAGTCGATTTGTATCGAAAATGGTCAAATTTGGATATTAGTTGTTTAATATTATTTCGAAGTATCGTTTTGATATGTTTTGCCTCATATGTTGATGAAAAGGTTTTGTTTGATTGTGGTTGAGATTAAACTCGTTTCAAACTAGTCCTTTTTGGAAACAGTGAATCATATTGCGATGATGACCCTCTAATGTCGCGACGAGAAACAGAGCAAAGTCCATGTGGCGACGTCGTTGCTCAAGGTCGTGGCGACGTCGTTGCTCAAGGTCATGACGAGCACCAAACAGAGAGTTGTGTCGCGACGCGGAACCACTTGATGTCGCGACGTCAACCCAAGATTTTAAAATCCTTACAATTTGGTCCTATTTCGACCTCATGTTAGTAAAAGAGCTTTTGTAAGCTCGTAAAAGACTCGAAAATGATTATGTATCATTGAATACGCTTGATTTAGTTACGTTTGAATGTTTAACATTTTGGAAAATGAATGTAAATTGGCCGTAATTTCTTCTACAACGAATGTGACACATTGTAACTCGGACTTGACAATCGGTTCGAGTAACGGGGTGTTACAAAAGCTACTTAATCCGTGTTCGTCTAATGACTTTATCAAGTGTGTTACCCTTATAGATATCCTTAATCTCTTTGGAATAAATTCGTTCTCCCAATATGATCCTATTTTATGTCATGGTGATCATTACACATTCTTTCATGAAATGTCAATTACCATTAAATAGTAATCAAGTCATTTATCACAAAGACAAACAACTAATGACCGCGTTTGCTTTCCTTCTATCATGTAATGCCTATAAAAATATACTATTTACCCATTACTTGGACTATGAATTCTACTATAGCAAAGCGTCAATCCACCAATTGAATCCTAGGGCTTTTTAATGAGCAGCGACAATGGTACGAGGACCAAAGAAAACTGTGAAGCATGGCCGTTAGATACTTTTCTAACATATATGACCAACCTGCTATTTCCTCATCTGATGAACTTTGCAACTTCCTTCAATCATTATCTTTCCCATCCATTCCATTTGCACTTTAAGCTCAACTTGAAGCTCTTTTTACGGAAAGCATGCCTTAGATTTCTTAATTTAGGATTCTTACTCAAAGAATTCAATAAAACTCTTATAGACCTCAGACCTAAAGGTCAACATCAACGAAGTCTCAAAGATTACTAGCTCTTTCCAATGACATATACAAGATATGCTTGAAGGTATTAGTCAACAATCTAAAATCGATTATGATCGATGTTATATCGCAACACCAAAATGCTTTTATCTAGGATTGAAACACCATGAATTATATTATTCTTGGCAGTGAACTAATTCATACCATTCAGAACAAACGATAAGGCAAATGCATTTTAGCTGCACTTAAAGTAGATATGTGCAAAGCGTATGATGGAATTAATTGGGACTTCTTTCTAGATATTCTGGAACATATGAGATTCAACGCTCATTGGAGGCAACTCATATGTCAATGAATCAATACAATATCTTATCAAGTATTGCTGAATGGACATATGGCTAGGGTTGTTAATGAACCGAGCTAACGAACAAATTTCTGTTCATGTTCATCTGTTTATTTTTAAGCTTGTTCGTGTTCAGTTTGTATTCGTTAAGAATTTCAAACTTTTGTTCATGTTTATTTATTTAAAATTATGTGTGTTCATGTTCATTTGTTTAATGTCCACAAACATGTTCATTTAACTTAATCGAATATGTTCACGAACATTAAACGAACATGTTCATAAACATATAATTGAACATGTCACGAACAATATTAATGAATAATAAACATATAAACAATAAATAAATGCATACACACAAATATTATTTTAATATTTTTATAAGAAAATATCATTAATAAATAAACGAGTCATAAACGAGTCAATAAACGAGTTTATAAACGAGCCAATAAACGAGCTTGTTTGTGAACATAAACGAACAGAACACATCTCTGTTTGTGTTTGTTCGTTTATTAAATGAACATAAAAATTTTATTTATACTCGTTTATTTAACTTACTAAACGAACATAAACGAACATTATACAAACGATTCACGAATAGTTCATCGAACATTCTGCTCATTTACATTCCTGCATATGGTGATATATCTTTTCCCCACATAGAGATCTAGCCAGGGTGACCTGCTATCCCCATATCTCTCCATACTATATCAAAATGTCCTCTCCTTAATGCTATTGCAGGCCGACTGTTCATCACAAGTTCCGAGCATTCGAATCCACAAAAACTATGCGCTACTGAACCATATTCTATTTGCCAATGATTCGTATTTCTTCTTTAATGCCACTATCCGATCAGCCAGAGCATTAAAGGACATACTGAATACATATTGTAAATTCTCAGGGTTGTCAATCAATCACACCAAGTCTGAGATCTTCTTTGGTAAAGTAAATCACAAAAATATTTCTAGCCCATACTGGAATGCATGCAACAGAAGCTTACTGGGTGGAAACCAAAACTTTTATCTCGTTCGGGTGTAAACTAGTATTAATCAAATCCACATTGGCAACTACACCGATTTACTCTTTATCCTGTACCGAGGCAGCCAAGATAATCATTGACAAGATAGAAAAAATCATCAGGGACTTCTGGTGGGGACAAGATACCAACCATAAGAAGTTACATATGTGCAGTTGGAATCACTTATGTTGGCCCAAGGGGACTGAGCATCTGTCAAGCTGACAAATTGAATGACGCACTATTATGCAAACAAGCATGGCAATTACTTACAAGACCTCTCTCTTTAACTAACACAAATTTCTTAGAGGTATAGACGCGACCATTTGACTTCTGGACTTGGAAAAACATCCTCAAAGGTGGAGAAATATGCCTCCAAGGATTAGACATCTAGATATGGACAGGACGCAATGTATCCCTCTTCAACGACGGAATGGCCCTCCGCCAGTACCCAAACCAACAAGTGCCAGAATCCCCACCATTGAAATTACTGACTCTTCTCATGGACACTGGAACACTCCTCTCATTAATGAACGATTAGGTGCTGAATGGAGTACAGAACTCAACTCTTGGAGTTTCTCCATCCTTGCAGGACATGACAGGTATGTCTAGAAACACAATTTTTCTACACAACAATGGCGGACTGAAATGAAGCCGCCTTTTAATATCAATTGGAAAGCCCTATGGAAGATCAAAATTCTCCAAAGTTACTGACCATCTATTCAGAACATGTTCGTCGACTAGAATCATTTGGTTTGGTACCCCATGGTCCATTCAGATAAATGCTATGGAGATTTCAGACATTCGAGAATGGATTGCTGTATGGATCAACGATTACGACATAAAGGACTTGGGATACAAAGTAGTGATTCATGGCTGTATCATAACCCTCAAGCACATAAGAAAGCATCGAAATGCAGTATTTCTCTAATAATACACCGAACCCACTATCAGTGATACAAAAAAAATCCAAAAATGCCACCGGGAATACTATATATTGCTACACATGAACGCCTCCATTGTAGCGCAATAGATGAATCGAGTTCCAGCCCCTCATCATTCTGTTCAACTCGTTGGAACAAGAACGCTCCCTACAACAATTTATGCCATTTATGCAGGTCATATCCATAGTGCGGAATAGAAACACATCAACCTATGAAGTGGCAACGACGCTAATGGGCTACGCACCTTTCCCCTTATTTTTTGACGCTTATTACACCAATACATCCAAAGTTCACTGCAAACTACTTTTGGTTCGAGAGATACTGCGAAAACTCAATGTGCTGTGCATACAATATGGTTGTATATGTCACTCCCAACGTACATGGAATAAGTTCTTCCTTGAGTAAATACAGGTTCACTGGAAACTTCAACTATGGATGGAGCAACGACGCCACACTCTAACATCAACAGTGCATTGCTTGGTTGCTCGGCCGGCAACCACCCACTGCACGAAGTTCTGGACAGCTTAGTTTTTTCTTGTTTTTGTTACTTACCAAAAAAAAAAAAAACCACTACAAATGGTCATTAATAATGAATAAATTTTAAAATTCTTAAAATCGTATATTCTAGCATTATTTCAAATATAAAAATTAGCAATTAATTAATTAAAATACTTCTACTTTAGGATTTTTTTACCCATTAATATAAAAAAATTATTACGGTATGCACATAAGATTATTTACCAAAATTATATGTTTGTAATAGTTATCATGAGTGGTGCTTAACAAGTTGGCACTACCACTTTTTTTTCACAATCAAGTCATTATGAGGCTATAATAGGATTTAAAAAGAAAAAGAAATTATTGGTGGTGCCGATCTATATGACAGCATAATATTACTTGCCAAACGAGTTTGAATCAGGTTTGAGGAGTGAAAGAGATTTGTTAGGCACCATTCAAGTGGAGAAATGCTATCAAGGGTCGATAATTATCTTTTGTGATCGTTAGGTTACGTATATCATTTGGAAATTTTCGATTTCAATTTTGATTATCAGAAGTCGAAATCATTAATGATGTTTAATATCTTTAGCTCATTACTATCCCTGTACTCCATCCCTCTCGGACAAACTTTTGTAACGTACGATTTTTTTAATTTGTTTAATACATACCAAGATTCGCCGTTGAATGTTGTAAACGATGATCCGAGTGAGGAGAACAATGACTACCGCGAACATCCTTAACGTCAACGCCGAACACTACAACAATTTACCTCACGAACAACACCATCAAATTATCAATTTTAGGACGTGTAACATTTTAACAATAATATCATGTGCATACCATTTGAGATAATAATTTTTTTTTATTATTGAGGTAAAAAAGCCTCTATTTAAGTTACCCAAGACAATGGTAGCCGTCGGCACTAGAAAACAAACGGCAAAGGAAGCTCACACGTTTTCTCGCACGTGTCCGACACCCGAGAATGATCCAATGTGGTTGCTCCCCACCGATCTCCTTTACTATCCCATCTCAGCACCTTTCACTTTCATTTTCTTTCCAGAACTTTTCTCATCCTGTTTCTACTTTCCCCTTTCTTCTTCCTTTTCAAGAAAAAAAAAAAAAAGGAAAGATCAAATCAATGGCAGATTGGGGTCCTGTTTTGGTAGCGACGGTGCTGTTCGTATTACTGTGTCCTGGTCTGTTGTTTCAGATACCTGGTAAGGGCAAGGTTGTCGAGTTCGGGAACATGCAAACCAGTGGAGCTTCGGTTCTCGTTCACGCTATTATCTACTTTGGTCTCATTACCATCTTCTGTCTCGCCATTGGTGTTCATATCTATGCTTCCCAATGATCACTTTCTCATTTTTAATGGGTTTCTTTTTCTATTGATTTAGCTTGATCTGTTATAATTGAAGTTGTGTTTTAGTAGACTCTTTTATGGATTAATTTATCTATTTTGGTCGATCTGGGAAATGCATTTGAGTTTTTAATTGTATTGATGGGAGTTTTTTTAATTTACATTTTATTGATTAGGTTGAGTTTGAATGTAGGATGCGTTTACATGCGTTTATAGTAAAAACAATGGTGGCGATAGGGTGAGAAAAAAAATAAATTAAACACACTACACCCAATCACCCGTCCAAAGTTCTGGATGCTTATCGTATTGCCTGGTTAGAAACGATGTGGCATAGAATCAACAATCCGCAGTAAAAATTGAACCAAACAAAGGAATTAATATTTAAAATGTGGTGATAATGCTTAGATGATTATTTGAGGTTCCATTAGCTTTTGAAACAGATTTATTATGTTTGAATAGAGATGATTTGAAGTGTCTTTGAACCAAATTTGAGTTCCCTGCATCAGACTTAGATTCTTTTGGTATTGAGAGTTGCAAGTCAGTAACACAGTGGAAAGGTCAAGTGTTGAGACTAGTAGGCCAAATATTGGGACCTATAGGCCAAGTTTCGAGACTTGCCTCACTAGACCTCCATAATTTGTATTTTTAAGCCATTTTGAGCTATCAAAACCTCATTATATGTAGAAATGATTTTAGAAAAATTTCAAAGCTTTGTGAATGTTTAAAATTGTATTAAATAGATTGAACTTTACAAGTGGTTCCAGTGGAAAAGATGATGTTATTTATTTTAGGGATTTCGGGTTTGAGTACATATGTGTGTGAGGTGTGTGTGTTGTCAAAAGATTAAAAAAGTATGAACAAGTATTATTATGTAATCACATCAGTATATTTTAAAAAAAAATTGTATTAAATAGATTTTATTAAGTTATGAAATTGATGTTATGTAAATAAGAAATTTTGTAAAAAGCGAAGAATTGTGTAAACATCTCCTATTCGTACTGACCAATATTCGAGAGGTTGTTACATACAAGGGATAAAAGGAATAAAACTGCACCTATGGAAGTAAAATCATCCATTCCCTTGACAACATCAACCGTCCAAGATTCTTCATGAAAGAAGGTTATTCCTTGACATCATTAGCTGTCGTAGGCTCTCTTCATAGAATACCCAACCATCCGAGACTCTCCATGGAAGAAGGCTATTCCTTGGTATCATTCACTAAAGTCCATTCGTTTTTAAAGGCTTCCCACGAAAGGACACCCCTTGGCACCATCTATAAGTGCTAAGGCCACTTCTCATAAGGAAAAACATCTCCATGTTGCAACGCCTAAGTCATCACCAAGTCAGACAAGAGCTCCTTTCTCACCATTCCACCACCATTATCGGCCGTGTTCGCATGCCTTCACCATCTCCTTCCACGCCACTAGCGCACAATGTCCGTGACCAATCACCATTGTGGACCGAAGAATTTTCTCATCTACAACACTTTATTATTAGAATATTTTATATATTTTTTGAAAGTTTTACTAACATAAATATAATACAAATACAAATACATGTCCAACGATGAAAAGTTAAAAAAAATTCGACCAAAGTCCATGAATGATATATGCACATGATGAGATTGGAGACTCATAAATCGCAATTGTGCATAATGGAACTTGAATCTAAATACTTAATGACCCAATACTTCCGCCTTAACCAACTACGCTAAAACCTCAAAGGCTATATTTTATATTTTTTAAATATCTTTAAGGCTTAAGGATATAAAAAACCCTAGAACTTTAAAAAAAAAAAATTAAGCTCTTTTTTTTTTTTCATTCAAATTGTGTACTATTTTTAAATTTTCCTCATAGGTAATCACTCATCAGTACACTTTTCATTATTCATCAATAAATAAAAATATGGATGGATGGTTCAGAAATAGTGATGAGAGGGCAACAGGGACGTTGGAATGGCTCAATCACATAAAATCTCCCAAGGTTTTTTCCATTGGATATTTTTATTTGATTGAGCCATGCAAATATCTTGTTTACTTATCTTCTTCCTATATGTTTTTTTTTTTTTTTATGTTCTTTCATTTCAAATTATATGGATATCAAGAATACTGAATGATTTAGCTAAAGTTATATTCAGTTTATATATATATATATATATATATATAGGATTGATCGTAGAATTTTTCTGCCATGATTCTAGTGATATATATATATGACTGGTCTAGACTTTGGTTTAGCCTCTCTGAAGATTTGAATCCTTTTTCTTTCTTTCCAAACAACTACAAAAAGATGATTTCATTTTAATTAGTCATAATAATAAATTTAGCTATCATTTTTACATTATTTATCAATTGGTAGTTATATTTTTTAATTAAATTTGATTAATAATTTAAAAAAAAGTCAAATAATTTTAAAAAATATGAATTAAAACATTGTTTTTTAACGGTGCTAACATGACAATTCGCGTATCAATTCATGTACATTTGCTGATTAAATACTTGACTTGATCAACAATTGTAAAAATGAATATTTAAGTTTAATAAATTTGGCCAAGGGCCTTTGTTTGCAAGGTTGAGAGATTCAACTATCTTATTTGTTTTCAAGGTTGAAAATTTCATGATAATGTTAAGAGATTCACCTTCCTTATTTCCTCCTTATCTATGGATGTGAAAGGGAGTCGTCCGATTATCGTTTGTTACTAGTCACAAGTAAGGGTGAAACTAGGAATTACGTGATGGGGTTAAGATAAAATTAAAACATTTTGTGGGCAAAACTAAAAATTTGTATTAAAATGACTTAAATTATACTTTTTTAACTTTGAAAGGAGTCAAAATTACAAAAAAAAATTTATTTAAAACAAGCTAAAAAAGATTAAATTGAGTTCATTACTTTTAGAAGGTACTAAAATAACAATTAATCTATTCAACAAAGGGGAGCCAAGACCCTTACTTGTCCTTTCGATTACGCCCTAGTCACAAGTTGATTGGAAATAACGTAGCATAAATTATCGTATAAATTATATATATATATATAAAAAAACATATTTTCTTGCCTATTTGCTAAATTTAAAGATTTTGGATTTTTCATATCCCAAAATTCGCATTATATATAAATAATATTGTATTATTAAATGTTTTTTTAAAGTTTGTAAGTTAAGTATAATCAAAATATAAATATATACTAAAACTAATTAATCATATTAAAATCCACGTATGAGAACAATATATTATGAAATTTAAAAATCTATATGTATAATAACACATGATGAATCTTAAAATTGGATACTAAAAATCTAAACCTTTGCCTTTGCCAATATTGGCATGTCTCAAGTTTTCAATCTTGATGTTGTGTTTTGCTTGTGTCAAATATTCTTTGATTTCAGATCAATCTTTTTTATTTTTTTAAATGAAACAGTGATGAGTGAGCATGGCCATGGCTGGTGGTCCAAAATGAAAGTAACTAGATAACTGGAAAACTACATTGGTTTCTGCTATTTTATCAACCCAAAAGTTAGATTTTTTATTAGTATTGCCTAAAATCAATTCAAGAGTTAGTTCATATTCACAAAGTTTTATATAAAGATTTAATATATTAATCATGATTCCATTCATTCACTTTTTTCTTTCTTTCTCTTTCTCTTTCTATATATATATTATATTTTTTATATTCGGTTTATAATTTATATTTGAGATTTATGACTCTTTTCCTATAATATTCTCTCTAAAATCTGAACATCTCTCCTAAAATCCAACACTTGCTCATCTCTATATATATTATATTACCTTGTTATTTTCTTTTTCTTATTTCACAACTTAAGATCAAGGGCGTAGTTGGAGAGTTAACAGGAACTCAACCTCCCTAAAATGAAAAAAAAATTATTTAAATCTTTTAAAATTTTAAATTAATAAAAATAAAATCACACTTTAACCTTTTAAATAATAAAAATTTAATTTAATCTTTTAAAAGTTATAAAAATATAAATTATTAAAATAATGAAAATTACAATTTAATTTCGTTCATAAAAATATTTCCTAACTTCCTCCCTACGTAACATTGTATGTGAAAAGTTAAACAATATCTCCTGATTAAACTGCAAAATTCAAACTTACGAGCTGAAAAATGTTACTTGAATCTGATTGAACTTGACCACCATCTTTGCCTGCAATTTTATTTGGTCTTCTATTCAACGCAGCGAAATTTGTATCATTATTTATCAGTTTTTATCAGTTCAATCTGCTTTTATGGATTAAAAGAATCTCTGGTTGAGTTATGTTTATCAGGCCGCACAAGTAACATATTTTCATTGTTATGTTCATGCAAATTTATAGAAAAAATATTTCCTACACCTATGTCAATGGACTCTACTCAGCTTCTTCCCCTCATTTATCAATAACAATTTTCAAATCAGCACAACAATTTAACCACAAAACACATGAAAGAAAATGGCAGTCTTTATTGCTGACAGAACATGAAAATGTCAACAAAGATCTAGTTTTTTCACAAGATTGTTAGCTTTGTTATGCACTTTTTGATCCCAAAAACTCAGAATGGGTCAATTTTAATGCTCTGGAGGTGTATACGACATTACCAGATAAACGGTGCTATAGGCGTGTAGATGGCAACGAGCAGAGCCTTCTTCATCTCCATTTGCAGTTAAGCTTGTACAGCCACGCCCAATCTCCCCACTGCAAAATATTCCGGCTACCGGAACCCCAGGAAAGTTATCCAAGAATGGGGAACTATCAACATTAAGTTGACCGAAGAATGATTCCCCACGTCCAAGGCATGCAAAGATAAAACCTCCAAAAGCTTCCTTCTTATCAACGGCATTGATAACTGTGTTTTTGCTGAGGCTGCTTTTGGAATCCCAATCCAACTTCAATTTTCTAAGGGTTGAGGAGACACTTCTGCTTGACGATAACGCAGTCTTTGGATCCGAATCGTAAAACTGAAAATAGTCACCAGTTCTGATACCAACACCATCAACATAAAGGTACTCTGAATCTCCTCTGTTGAACAACATTTCATCCGTTCAATTAAAATAAAAAGGAAAGTAAATAAATGTGCACAAATGCAATCCTTGCCTAAGTTTTATTTGCAGCCATGTGCGATACAGAGAGAAGTAAAAACAACTATAGACTAAGTTTTTACCACTGTAGTATGAAAAATGGTTCTTGTGCATCACAATGGTTGGCCAGAAAAATGAAAACAGAAGAATGATATTGAAGTTTTGTTGATCAATGGCCCTACACATCATTGATCTTAGAATGACTTATTGATTCTTGAAGAGACAGATCCTATTACAATGTATGGTTAACCAAATGCCATTATTAATGGCTCGGACGAAGAATTTACTGTACTCACTGTATTCTAATTGACTTGCACCAATCAGTTAAAGTATCAACTAATCCGAAAGCAAATGCTCTTATTGCAAGTAAAGAAGAATAACCAGCTCACTTGTAATTCATAAACAAACACCAAGTATCATACAACAGAAAGTATAGCAAAGGACCCCAATATTCCTTAAACCTTCACCATTTAAGCAAGTTCATCTCTAATAAGGCTATGAATGCAACAGATGAGTGGCTAACTACCATAAGTAAGTCCGCGTCTATACACTTAGCTCTACAACTCAATTTGAGCCAGCAACTAACATGACAATTATGTAGATAGCAAATATATATTCAAGAGGGCAGGGCTAACATTGGAGAGAAAAAAGATACACAACAAGAAGGTTTGATTGCTGAATATGACACTTATGTAACGTGTTTGTACAAATACAGGTGTCTGGGAGTGCAACCCATACAACCTAGCCCCTGGCATGCATGCCATATTTTCTGTGAAACCAAACAAAAATGGGGAAAATGTTTCATATCTTACCCTTCAACTCCATGGAGTGCCAAGGTTGTCATCATCCTAGGCTTATCCGAGCCAACAGAACAGTTCCGTCGTCTTGTAACCCCAATGTAAAGATCAACACAGTCCATATTATTTTCCATCTGCAATTTATTTTCACTTGAAAAAGTTTAAGGGTATGGATGAATCATAAAGAATAATCAGTGCTCATAAGCACATGAATCTTTTTGATATGGTATCAACACACAATGGATCAAAGCATCGGTAGAAAGGGTGTAGGCTTCAAGACAAAGGATCAATTAGGAGCACAAAATAATTTATATTAAACAGTCAGTTCGCATTGCATCCGCATATTTTAAATATTTCTATAAAGCTCATGCTTTCTTATATACACAGAAGTACATTGACATACCTCATTATCAATATCTTCTAGCATCTGTTGACCATCAAGAATCTCCTGCTGTCCTTCTCTTCTGGCGGTGAGCCAGGTGACAGTATAAGAGTCTTGCACTCTAACAGAAGCTGCCTTAAGCCTTGGTCCAATTGCCGAGACACCCTTTGACAGTGCAAAATGAAATTCAATATTCCCTAAACCTGACAATTTAACACACATCAGCATAGGCTACCAAATTGGGATGAAAAGAGGAGAGAAAAATGACAAAGAAGTTATGTGTGCATATTTACAAGAAAATGCATTTTTTGAAAATTTCATTTTCTTTCCTCATTTTCAGCTTCACAAAGCAATGGATGGAAAAGAGATTACTTTTTCTTTCCATTCTCAATATTTCCTACCAAGCACCCCAATGAAAAGAAAAAATATATTTTCTAATTTTCTAATTCACTCCTTCAATTTTCCATCTTTCTTTCCACCTTACCAACCAAAGCCTATACGATGTAACCAATGACAAGACGAACCAAGAACAAGTCCTTAGGCTTTGCTCAATACGAAGGATGGAAAGGAGTAAGGATTGAAATGTAATACAGTTTATATGGAATTTCTCAGGAATGAGAACAACTATCTTCACCTATTACACTTGAAAAAGGAAAATTATGCACGTGTGACAATTAAAACAGTGAATAAGCTTCATAAAATTTGAGAAAAATAAATAAATGCATAATGTAGGAATAGTTACCACGGTCTTTGTTTCTATCTCTTGCAAATACAAGAGCAACAGCATCAGGAGAGTGTTTTTTATTAGTGCTGACATTTCTTGAGACATCACTACTTCTGTACACAAACTGACCTCTCTCATCACCCACAATGATTGTTTCCATAGACATAGCATAATCTGAGACGGACAAGATTATCAAAGAAAATAATAAACCATGCACAAATTTTCTGAATAACATGAAAAGAGGGAAGATAGAGCTAGAACTAACTAACAACCACCTAGGTCTCACGTACTTGGCAGCTTGGAAGAGGGGAGAAGGAATTATCATAGATGTCATTGATCATGTATATATGATTGACCCAACATTGATATGTTCCATTCTATATGTTGAACAAACCCTTTGAGCACATCTTTGTGCCACTAAGACTAGAATGTAGATGAGTGATCATTATTTGCTCATTAAGAATATAAATTTGATGGAAATCTTGGGCAGATTTTTGGCTATATTTTCTTAATTGCATGTTCCCATTCGTATTCAAAAGGAATAAAGTTTGTGCTTGGAAAGAAACAATAGGTACATTAAAGTGGAACCTTTTGAATTTCCGATGCATAGATGCTCTAAATAGTTAGTTCCCCTATGCTTACAATCAGTTCAATGAACAATTTTTTTCTATCAAAAAGCAAAATGAAGAATAAAATAGGGGAAATGGAAAAAAACTTGCCTAACTTTTCAAGGATAGGTTTCTGGTCAACATTTCCATCCTACAAAATCAAAATGCCACATATCAAAGCACAACCATGTAAGAGACCATAACTTGTAGTGGAAGAGGACACACAACAAAACATAGAAACTTACTCCGATCATTATAATCGCCTGTGCTGATGTGCAACCTGACATAGAGGCTGTGTAAGACTTAATATCCAGCACGAACTTGTCAATCATTGACCCTTGAGGTGCCTAAAATAACAGCAAAGTTCTCCATGTTAGTTTTCCTTTTATAAATTGAAACTAACGAACAAGTAAATAATGTTCAGCAACATTAGGCATCCTTCATTATATTACTGTTTCAGTAACAGATTAAAATTTCACCTTTCTCTGTCGTAAAAGAGGGATCACATCGACTTTGAGTCCCGGAACAAATCCAACAGTCAATACGATGCCAGTATTTACAGGAACTTCATCAATATTACCATCAATCCACTTAACCTGACATTTTGTAAAACCAGAGTTTAAAAACAAAAACATAAAAATTTAAGCATCAAAATGATAATAGAATAGGAATACTTAAAATAAAAAAATCATAAAAGAAAGAACAAGCCTCTCTAAATTCATGAGAAAGTGCATCTCGTCCAAGAATTCCTTTAACAGAAGATACAATAATCGGAGTTCTTGATCCCAATCTTTCTACCATCTGCCCAATAAACACAAAGGTTAAAATTTTAAAGAAAATTAACTTCAGCCCATTAGGGAAGAGAGAGAGAGGTTTTTAGAGTTCATACAAATTGCAGAACATCTTTGATTTCAAACCCAGGACCAACACTTGCAATAGCAAAATGAGGTCGAATTGGTTCTGACATAACCTTGTCAAAAACTTCTTGTAAAGCAACCTATTCAAATATATACAACAAAAATCAGCAATAGAATACTAAGAAAAGTTTCCTTTTCCCCCCTTCGAATTAGGCCTTAAAAGAAAAAGGTAGAGAGAAAGATACACGAGGCAAAGGCTTGAGGGAGATGGCGGAGGAGAGCTTAGGGCGCGAGAGGATGTGACAGCAAGCAGCGTTCCAAGTCTTAGAGACGGTGGCAGCGGAAGCGAAAGAGATGGCAGGTAGCCTTGAAAGTATGTTTCGAAGAAGATCCTCGTTCATTAGAGAAAATCCATTGGTTTCCATGAGTTTGGGTGTTGTTGAAGAAGGTGATGATCGGTTCTTATTCGCCATTGAAGGGCTTAAGCAAAAGAACACTCTCAACAGCTCTCTTTAAGTTTTTCTTGTTTTCGGGGCATCAGTTTCATTCTACTTTATTTCATAGTTTCCTTTTTCGTTTATTTAATTAAGGGTAAATTACAAAAACAAAAAGTCACTTTTATTTTTCTTACATTATTTTTAGTTATTTATACTTGAAAAATTATATTTTAATCACTAACGTTGTTTTTTTTTTGTTACAAAGTAATTACTCTATCATTAAGCTTCGTTCCCTGCAATCTTACGTTAAATGTCAACTTAGATGTCCAACTAAAATGAAGATAAATTTTTAATTAATTAAAATTATTAAATTAATTATAAATTGAACTAAAAAATTAAAAGAAAAAAGAGATGAACAATTTTTCTTCCAATTTAAGTTGTAATTAATTTAACAATTTCAATTAATTGAATTTATTTAATTAAAAACTTATTCTCATTTCGGTTGAACATTCAAGTTGACATTTAAAACCCATTTATACTGCCATTAGGGAGGTAGCGGAGCTTAACGGCAGAGTGACCTCTTCATAATAAAATGATAACGTAAGTGACTAAAACGTAATATTTCAAATATAAGTGACTAAAATATAAGTTAAGGCATTCAAAAGTGAATATTTATATAGTTTACCCTCTAATTAATCGGTAAACATAACTTGAATGCAAACTCTTTAAATACGGGAGGATTCATCAAAATAATATGTTTGCCACTTTCTGTGAATTCGCCAATATTGGAAGATTCGCCAAATTCGATCCTCTTTCATATGTCTCCCTTGTGCTGTGAACTCACCACTCTAAAGAAGATTATCCAAGTATACACCTTGTATAAATGACCAACTCGCAACAATATCCTTCTTAAGCAGGCATAGAACTCAAGAAAAATGCTCTTTTCACATAAGGCAACATAAATTTGGCAATAGTTAACAAATTTAGCTTGTCCATGGTTTGCACCACTCCATTACTTGAAAAATCTTCAAAATTTATATTTTTCTCCTCAATCAAATATTTCTATTATTGGGTAATCCTAAGGTTTTGTTTAGAAACCGTGAAGCCTCCTTCTCAGTCACAACCATCTTCTACTTCTTAACTTTAGGTGGAGGAGGTGGAGTAGATTTAGCTTTTCCCTTCCGTTTCTTCTTGGCAACAAGGGTCTTGGCTTTGCCCTCCTTTTGTATCACATTCATCATAAAAATAAACAAACAAACATAAATAAGATCCATTCATTCACATATTTATGAAAACCATTAGACTAAGCGTAATCGTCATGAACTCGAAGAAACGAGTCACCACCAATTCAAAACAATCAAGTCAAATTTAACTTGGGAAATTTTATTCTTTCAAAAGAGAGGACTTCCTCATCCCAAAAAATGGTGGACCTACAACGAAAGGAGAAAACCCCTATAAATGGCACAAAAAGAAGATGAAGGTGGATAGGTGGAAGTAGAAGAGAGAGGATGAAGAAGGAAAGAAAATGAGAAAGAGGAGAGGGGGGCTTGCGACTAGCACCAAGGCCAGTGCAGAGACCGACTAAAAAAGGGTTGAAGAAAGGACTAATAGAGAAGCATCTAAAGAACGCTTCTGTCTTCTTCTTTTTTACTAGTTTCAAATGTTATGTTATAATTTAATTAAATTTTAAAGTAATATGTTTTTAGTCATAAAAAGTAATATTCATTATTCAATTCACCGAACACAATGAAATTGATATAAAGAATAGCCGAATGTGAATTCCAAGATATTATCTCAAAAGAAATAGATATGATCAGAATTTGTAATAAATTTATAATGAGATTATGAAATGAGTTTTAATTTAAGAAGAGACAGAGAGAAAATAAAAGCAGTTTAGGGTCTAAAACAGGAAGTACTTTCTTTTATTACAAATTAAAGAAACACTCTTAAAAGTCTAAATATTAAAGCAGAAAAAGGGTCCAATAAGTTGCACACAGACATGCAACATGCCATAACAACGACAAACGGTCTTAATTGATATGAAGATTTGGAGATGGCGGAACATATACGAACACCAGATAAACAGTGGTGCAAACATGGAGGGAACAACGAGCTGGGCTTTCTTCTTTAGCTTCTTGCCACATTGAAGCCGCCGTGGAGTCACGTCCGATCTCTCTATTACAAACAATGCCTGCTAATGGTGTACCAGGGAAGTTGCTGTAGATTGGGAAGCTGTCAAAGTATGTTTCTCCACGGTAATGGGATGAAAAAAGCATCCCTCCGAACACTCCGCCATTGCTGTCCAGGTTGGAGTAGGAATTTTGGGAACTTGAAGCTTCTGGTTTCAGAACTTTCAGTTTTTCAAAGGCATTAAGGCAAGATGATGATGCAGTGGCCGAGTCCGAATGGTAGAATAAGAATGTGTCTCCAGGTCTTATGCCAACAGCATCCACCACTAAATATTCTTCATCCCCTCTGGTGAAAAACAGAACCCAAAAGCTTATGGGAGTCAGTTCTTTGAGTTTTCATCAAAATGCAATGGATAAAACTTAGATACAAATCTTACCCTAAAACTTCATAGAAGGCCAAGTATGTTCTTAGCTTCGTTTTCTCATGCTGAAGGGACGATGATCTTTTCTGTATGACCCCAATGTATAAATCAGCAGCCTCATCATCCATCTGCGTCACAGACAACTGATTCAGCAACCTTAGTTTGACTCCACTGTCAATGAAACTGTCTAATGCTCACGTTCAAAGTAAGCATGGACTAAAAAATGCCAATTTCCACATCAAACAATTTCGATTGATATCGTTACCTCTTCATTGATATCATTCAAAAGCCTCTGGCTATCTAATATTTGATGGTACCCATTCATGCTGGCTGTGAGCCATGAACATTCTGTGCCTTTAGCTGTTACAGATATTACCTTGAGCTCAGGGCCAAAGGGCATTATACCTGTTGAAAATGTCGCATGGAATCGAGTCTCTCCAATGCCTGTTCATCAAATAAACCAAGAATCTTTGATTTTCTCGGAAAATGATAGTGTTTGGCAAGATGAAATAAAAGAAGAGTGTAAATAATAGGAACCATACCAAAATTCTATATCACAGTGATTATAATCTCAGATATATTTTAATTCTTAAAAAATATTGCATATCTTGAACATAGTTGTTTTTAATATATAATTATGAAGAAACCATAAAAAACTGTTGTTTGACATAAATGGTACCGTGAAAGAAGGATCTTATAGCGTTTTAGACTTTGATCCCTAGAATTGATTTTCTCCTTTCTAAAATAGCTTCTAAGCACCCATTTAAGTGGCACATCGGAATTTTGACAATTGAAAGCCATTGCAGAGTCACTCTCCAAGTATTTATCATCATTCATTAGAAAGGATCTAAGGAGGAGGGAAAAAGAAGTACCGGGAGGCTTGTTTTTATCCTTTGCAAATACCAAAGCTACAGCATCAAAAAAGTATAGATAAGGATGGTATTCTTCAGAATTATAAGCACTTGTGCATATGAAGCGGCTACTTGCTTCCCCTACAATCACTGTTTCTTCAGGCATAACACAGTCTGACCAAAACAAAAACAAGTTTCCAACAGTGTTTAGCCTGTGTGCAAGTCATGATCTGTAGTAGCAATACAACAAGGGATGTATATGTTTAAGTAATTTACCAAGCTCTGCAAGAACAGGAGTCAAGTCGATGTGCTGATCCTAAAATTATTTCATGCCGAGTGTTAGTAATGCAAATCGGAGAAGTAATAAGAAAAACAGATTATTTGAAAGAAATGATGAAGATGTTAGTTAACTCACTCCAAACATTATCACCCCAGCTGGAATAACACTGCCAGAAACAGAAACTGTGTAATTCCTTATATCCATCATAAATTTATCGACCATGGTAAACGGACGCTCCTGATATCCATACAAATCATGTCAAAATTCCTTGGAGAAAGAAACTAAAGAAAACCAAACTCACAGTCACTAGATCTATAAAGACTGGTCATAAAACTTGAAGCTTAGCTCAGTCGGTTCATGTGATATCCAGCAGGCTCGGGATTCGAATTCCGAGAACTTCAATTAACAAGATATTTGACTAAGGTAGGAAGATTACCATCTTTGGTCTTAATAAAGGGATGGCATCAACCTTCAGTCCAGGTAGATATCCAACAATCAAGACAATGCCTCGGTTAAATTCTTCAGATTCTCGAGAAGCTGAACCATCCTCTGCAGGTATCATGTGCCATCGAACCTGCAATATAACTCCGGTTAAGGACTCTAATGCAATCTAGCTGTTCATACTTTTAATTTTTGGAATAAACCAGCATAAAAACTAAACCTCTCTCATTGTGTTGGTAATAGCATCTCTACCAATGATTCCACATGCAGCATTGGTAACTACTGCTACTTTGGAGCCCAGTCGTTCAGTGATCTGCAACATAGGGAAAAGTAAAACCAAAAAAAAGACCCTTAACTTTTTCCCCCTGAATTGGTGCGTGGGGGGATTTAGAAAAGGCTGAAAGGTCTGTACATGAGCAAAAGGAAAGCATAAAATAAATAAAGATTGTTGGATAGAGACAATACAATATGATGAGCAGCTTCCAAGCTGAACTGTAACCCGATGGAGGCAATGGCAAACTGAGGACGAATTGGCTCGGAGAGAACCTTTTCAAGAACCTCATTCACAGCATCCTATTAATTGAAACACGAATAATCCATTTTTCAAGTGTTTTGATGTTGGATAAATCATGAATTACCAGTTAGTCTTTTAACTTACAGGGAGAGAAGGGTTGAGAGACAGCGCAGAGGCAAGCTTGGGACAAGCCAAAACTCTGTCACAAACTTTGTTCCAGCATTTGCTAACGCAGGCAGCTGAAGCGAATGATGAAGCTGGCAACCTGAAGAGTATATTTTGAAGAATATCATCAGTAACAGCAGCAAAACCACCCATTTTTTCTGCTTTAGTCTTCAACCTTCAGTGTTTTCAGTGTGAGTGTGTTTCACAGCTATGAACGTACTTATAACGCCAAGTTTAAGAACAGTGGGGGGAAAACGACAACAAAAGAAAGGCGTTTCAAACTACATATGAGAAGGAAATAATTAACAGGATTCTTTGTTTTCCACAATCCTGAAAAGGTCTAAAACCTGGCAATTAAAGCTATTAATTCAGAAATGGATTCATTTCTTTATTTGGATATGAAGTTTGGATTCTTTGAAATTAATTGAGTCTTGTTTTCTGGCTATTTCTGTCAAATCAGGCAGATTTCCTCCTCTATTGCTTTAATTGAGTCACATAATTCATGCTTATTGCCATACAGCTCTTCTTGTTTTTTTGTTCCATAGGCTCCTAATTAAACTGGTTTTTCCTTGTATATTTCGCCCACCGTTTCTTCTCCGATTCTCATGACTTCAAAGTCTTAAAAAATCTTTTAACGATCAAGAATGGGTTGGATTTGGTTTTGAGAAAAAAATGTGGGGTTAACATATGATATATTTTTGAACAATCTCATTATAGCATTATAGGTTATGATCATATCTGCTCTTTATTACACAATGTCTAGAACTACCCATAACACCTCTCCAACCCATAGATAGGAAGATAATACGCTTCAATGTACTGGAACTCACATCTTCCTACATTTTATATATAAATTTAAACTCAATGTGAAATTTGATATGAATTTTGATTTAGTGTCATTATACACGTGAAACTTGATTTGTGGTTCATATGTATATATAAAATTTTGATTCAAATGTATACATTCAAAGAAATAAATACCTACATTTATTTTCATATTAGATTTATAAAATTGTTTGTGTATGCAATATATTAACACAAAATTATGCTAATTCGATAATATTACTAGTGGTTTGTGAAAATTTAATCAAATTTAAATTTTATGAATAAAATCACACAAAATTAAAGTTCATATATGGCATTGCACGTTGTATCAAATTTAATATATAGTTTTGATATTTATCCCTAATTTAAATCGAATCTTGGAAACATCATTGTTGAGAGGGAAACCACAACCTCAAATATGAACTATAAAACGAATATGAAGAGTTAAAAAAAATAATAAAAGCAACATATTAATATAGGGTATATAAGTATTTTAGTTTATTTTTAAAAAAAAAAAACTTTCATATTTTTTCATCTTCCTATGCAACTTTTTGTTAGTTTTTTTTATTAAAACTATTTTTATTTTTTATTTCTTTAGTAATAATATTTTTAAAGATAATTATTATATAAGTGATTTTTCTCAATAAAAATCAAACTAGACACAATAGTTTTAATTCTCGATTTTTTTTTCAATCCTAGTTTTCATTTGATGCTTCTTTAAGAAATTAACTTGCAATAATATAATTTTGGTACAAATCCAAGCCCAAACAAGTAATATGTACACTTTTTAGGTGTGTTTGGTTGGGTGGAAAAGTAAATGGATGAAAGGAAGGAGTGGAAAAGTAGAAATAAAATAAATTTTGAGTATGCTTGGTAGAGAAGAATATTTAGAGAAAAGAAAATAAGAGGATAATCATTTTCCATCCTAATGCATAAAAATTAATCCTTCCAGAGAAAATGTGAGAGAAGTGAATTTTAATTCAAAATTATGTATTTTTTAAATTTTTTATTTTATTTCCTTTCATTTTTTAACTCTACCAAGCAATGAATGGAAAGAAAATTACTTTTTCTTTCCATTTTTTCATCCTTACTACCAAGCACGCTTATTGAAAGAAAAAGTATATTTTCCGTCTTTCTATTTTTCTACCCGTTCAATTTTTCATCTTTCCAATTTTCTTTTCGCTCTACCAAACAAAGCGTTTTTTTTTCTTTAAGCGTTTCGTGTGGTAGTCACCAAAAATCAAATGAAATCCTAAACTGCGTATCCTATGACGTGATAAGCAATTACTATTCCTTGGCTTGTTGCGACTATATGCTTGAGTTAGAACAAGGTTTTATTTATTGAATCATTTATTTTGAATAAGTAATTTTGGGGTTTAAATAGTAAATTTATCCTTCCGAAAAATCCAGCAAATACTTTCCATTACTTAAAAAACTTAAAAAATGGACGGTTTCATATGCTTCGCGACGGTTACAACTACTTTGTCTCCTCTATCTTTATGAAATTATAGGAGTTTCTCTTTCTTATCGAGTATAAGCTTTGTATCAAGATTTTGCTTTCAATGTTGTTAGGAAACATGTTGATGCGACTATGGGGGCTCAATTTTCAGCCCAAGAACATGTTGGGTTTATCCTTTTACAAAGCCTACTTGACAAGCTCAAAAGATCACAAAATTCAAGGACCAACTTTGGATGGGATTCGAGCATCCTTGGAGTTGAGCAAGATTATCAAGATTTTGCTTTCAATGTTGTTTAGAAACATGTTGATGCGAGTATAAGGGCCCAATTTTCAGCCCAATAACATGTTGGGCTTAACCTTCTACAAAGCCTACTTGACAAGCTCAAAAGATCACAAAAATTGAGGACCAACTTTGGATGGGATTTGAGCATCCTTGGAGTTGAGCAAGATTATCAAGACTTTGAATCTTGGTTTTAAGAAAATCACGAAAACAAATTTTGGTTTAAAATGGGCAGATTTGAAGACTTAAAAGTTTCTAGAAAATTAAGATTCCAATTCTTGGAAGTCTTGGTTGAACTAATTTCTTGAAGGGAGACTTGCTTGGACGAT
Organism: Gossypioides kirkii; assembly: GCA_005610355.1. NCBI lineage: Eukaryota > Viridiplantae > Streptophyta > Magnoliopsida > Malvales > Malvaceae > Gossypioides > Gossypioides kirkii. Next base: position 35,347,527 of record CP032245.1, on the reverse strand, counting down.
CATCTACGAGCTTAATGGAGTTAAAGGCTTGAATAAAATGAGCTCCAATAATCCATATCAACCTCTGTAGGGTTTCGACCCAATTTGAGCCCATTTGAACAATTTTATTAAGCCTAAAATTATGTTATTTACTTGTTTAAATTTGATCCAATCCCCCATTAACATAGGTGGGATGAATTTCCCTCGAAGTTAGTAAGTTTATACTTAGTCTTTTTCCCATTAGGTTAGTTCTTTACATGTTACATGTTATTCAGGTAATCCTAGTTAGAGTAGGATTAGAACTCTTAGTTTTAGGTTAATTTGTTTTAGAAAAAAGGGTTGTCGACCCTCTTATGAATTATCCAAATTGCTTTTGTTTAATTAAACTCTGGGAGTTGTTCTTTTTGCAAGATCCCATTCTTGTGATTTTTAGATTTGCTTTGAACTCGTTTTCTTCAAGATTTTATGATGATCGCATTTACACTTCAACTTATTAGGATAGTCGACCTAGGAGGTTGATTAAATCCAATGTTGGTGTTTGTTGAAGCAAGTTCTTCGTTTCTCTTTTTATCTGTTCATTCTTCTTGTTGCCTTTTTTTATGTTCTTGAAACAAACTAATCTTGTAACACCCAAAAATTTCTATTTAAACATGTGGCACTATTCCAATGGCAATATAGTGAATTTTTTAGAAAATTATAAAATGTCATATAAATGAATTCTTATGAAAACAAAGAGATTTTTTATATTGAAATTATTGAAAAGAATTTTAGAAGAGAAAAATTGATGAAATGACTAAATCATAAATTTTAAAAAGATAGAGGACTAAATTGTAAATTTGACCAAAATGGGAAAAATGAGTTATTATTGACTTATTGGTAAGAATAAGTTATAATATGTATTGGTGTGATGAAAATCACTTTCGAGACTAAATTGGAAAATATTCGAAAGTATATGGATTGAATTGCAAATTTCCCATTTTTATCGAGAAATGGGTAGAAGTGTAATTTTCACCATTCATGGATATAGATTAAAGGATATATTTGAATTATGAGATTTGACTTAGTTAAGTGCTCTATTTTGTAAAGAAATTATGCTTGGAGGTAGACTTGATCATGGTTTGGACCACTCGACCCGACTCAAAGCCCACCCAAAAAATGGGAGGGTTTGGACAAAAATATAAGCCCAAAAAATGGGTTTGAACAAAAAATGAGGCCCATTTTCTAAACGGGCTGGGCCTCAAGTAAGAATTTTTTGGCTCGAGCCTAACCCAACCCAATAAATTAACCATTTTTAATAAAAAATTATACTGTTTTTTTACTGTTTTAGTGTTGTTTTTCTATTGTTTTGCTGTTATTTTTGTTGCTATTTTTGCTATTATTTTTGTTTCTGTTTTAGTTGTGTTGCTATTTTTGCTATTTTTGTTGTTATTTTGGTTGTTTAAATGTTATTTTTATATATTTTTACTATTGTTTCGTTGTCTTTTTTAATATTATTTGAATATTGTAGAACTTATGTTTTATTGTTAATTTTTCTACTACTTTATTTGCAACTGAATTTTTAATGTATTTTAAATTTATTTATTAATGTTTGTTATAATGTTTTTAAGTGTATTTGATATATTATATATTTTTTAAATTTATTGTATATAATAAAATAATCTAAAAAAATTAATATGGGTCGGGTCGGCTCGAGCTTGACTTCTATAATTCGGGTCGAGTTTGAACAAAATTTTAGGCCCATTTTTCGAGCCGGGCCGGACGAAGCCCAAACCTAGCAATTGAACCTAAAATTTTGTTGAAGCCCAACCAACACCCGACCTGACTCGACCCACGATCAGCTTTACTTGGAGGTAAAAAAAAAAGGGGGCAAATATTAATTATCACCATACAAAGGCATTTTGATCATTTCTCAAGAGATATATATTGGGAATATTATTTTATCATGGTATTTGATATTTGAAATATATTTGGACCACTAGATGTGTTTGATGGGAATAGATTAATTGTAGACCACACATTTTAATGAAATTTGACCAGACTTGGGGGTTTTAAGTGTTACAAATGAAAAAAAAAAGGGGCGAGGGGGGAAGAGCCCTTATACAGCTTGTTGCAACCAACCATGGAGGAAATTTTCTCTTCCCTTTCCATTACCAGTTTCTCTTCAAACCCTTCAAAATTTCAACACCTCAACCTTAAGTTTTTGTTAAAAACTAAGGGTGAGCGTTTGATTGAATTAAGTGAAAAAATTTCGAGTTATTCGAGTTGACGAGTTCTATTTTATCATCCTAACTCGATTTGAATTTTTTTCGAACCAAATCAAGTGAAATTGTTAGAGTTAAATTAAAAAATTAAACATGACAAATTAAAATCTTATTACAGTATAACTAATTTCATGTTAGAGCTCATAAACTTGAAACCATATATATTTGAAAACTTTTTCGAAGCAAAATAATAATAACAACATATTTTACTACGATAAACTTGAATCATTAATTAACTTATTTAGGTCCCAAAATTATTATTTTAGAATATTTTAAATTTTTTTAACTATAATGACCTGGTTTTCAGTGGGGTCGAAAATTACGATTTTGTGAGCTTGTTTCTATAAATCAAGTCCGTAAATATTGAATAGGAATATTTACAAAGTTAATATACTATTGATTTGAAAAATGGCTAAGTGATTTAGCCGAAATTGTGTTTAAGTAAGGTCTAAGGACTAAATTGTAAAAGTTTAATCGCTATATATTTTTAATTAGAATAAGGTTTGGGGACTTAAATAAAAATTATCCAAAGGATCAAAGTGGTTATTTAACCATTTTTAGTCATGAGATGGTGAACAATGAAGTCAAATTCTAGTAAGCCTAAATTATGACTTAAATTATGTTTAATAATAGTTTAATTAATTAGTTAACTATGATTAATTAAACTAAAACAAGGTTAAGCTTAGTATAAATAATAAGATAGTAGGATGACAACCAATTTGTCATCATCTTCAAGCTCTCACCGTCCACCATATTCGAAAGAAAGAAAACCTTAAGTTCCTTCAAGCTTTCGACCACAAATTGGTAAATGCAATTAAGTCATCTTCTTGTAATTTTTATAGATTTGAGGTCTTGGGAACTTGATTTAGCTAGTCCATGTATCAATTTGTAAAATTATTAAAATTTTAAAAAGTTACCATTGTTGATTTCTTGAAGAATTTGGTGTGAAATTGTTAGAAATTTAACTTTGTTTATGAAAAGGACTAAACTGTAAAGCTTAATTTTTAGTTTTGTACGTTATGGGCCAAATTGAATAAAATGAAAAATTGTTATGAAATTGAGGTAGGAATAGGAAGTAGAGGTTCCTTAATGAGTATATGTGAAATCAAATTTTAATCAAAAGCTTTAGATTTAAAGTTATGCTTGTCCCGGATTTAGGGACTAAATTGAATAAATTACAAAATATGCATGATTTGATATTTGATTGTGAGTTTGACTGGAAATCTACATTGATATATGTTTTATGACTGTACGTAGCTAATGTCGACGTTGGGTTATCAAGAGAGAGGAAAAACGAGAGTTGTTGACAAGTGACGTGAAACCCTAGCTTGTACCTTTACAATTCGTATTGTTTTAATTGTTTACACATATCTACTAGATGCATATGGAACATTAAGATAAGTATACAATGATAAAGTGAATTGTAATGTTGAATGTGTTAGAAGATATCAAAATAGAAAACTAAAATGAATAACATGAGAGATGATATACATTATTTTGAAATGTGATGTGTTGTGAAAATTGAATAAAAAATGTGTATGATATGAATGTATGTTTTTGGTTAACGAATTGATGATGAGATCGAAATTTAATACATGATTACAATTTGTATCAATTCGATATTACCCTAATAACGATCCCGAGTACTGTACTGTTGATTTAGTTGGCATTCCTTAGGTTGAAAACCATCATTGTCGGCCATTGAAGATGGTAAGATATGTTTATAGTAAAAACCATCATTGTCGGGCCATCCGAAATGGTATAATGAATTGATCATGAATGTCATCATTGTTGAGCGATATGAGATGTTAGTATAGGTAAAGTGTGGAAGCCATCGTTGTCGGGCCACCCGAGATAATAAATTATGTATATTTAAAAGTTATTGTTGTTGGGCTACTCGGGATGATTAAAGTAGAATAAGAGTTATGGAATAATAATGAAATTGACATGTTTTCTATATTTGTGACTCATGATAGAAAAGGCATGTAAACTAGTATATGAATTGGATTTGCATGGCATGAACTAAAAGGCATAGATGTGAGAGTTTATGTATGGCCTAAATTTTCGTATTTGATAAATAATTTGATTTGTTTAACTATCTTACTATGTTGAATGGATTGGTTTTACCAATTGATATGTATACTCATATGTGGATGTGTCAATACAATTGTTTAGCATGATAGGACATAATTTGGATAGTTTTATGCATATATGTAATATAACAAGTAGTAATGTTATGTTTATTTACTTTGTTTTATGAAGGTACCATTGAGCTTTATTACTCAACATATGGTTTGTTTTCTCTGTGTGCAAGTAGAATAGATTACCGAGAGTTCGAGCAGTAGATCCAGCATCCAAGAAGTGACCCCTCGACTCAACAATGTTTGTATAAATCTCATTTTAAAGTATGGCATGTACCTAGATTGAGTTGGTTTGGGGGCTTAATATGTGTTTATGCATATATGTAATGTAATATAACAAGTTAGTAATGTTATGTTTATTTACTATGTTTTATGAAGGTACCATTGAGCTTTATTGCTCAGTGTACAGTTTGTTTTCTCCGTGCACATGTATAATAGATTCCCAAGAGTTCGAGCAATAGATCCAACATCTAAGAAGTGATCCCCCGACTCAACAATGTTTGTATAAATCTCGTTTTGTTTAAGTATGGCATGTTCCTAGGTTGAGTTGGTTTTTGGGCTTAATATGTGCTTATGTAAATGATTGAAGCTTAAAATGATATTTTGCAAGTAGTCAAATGTTAGAAATGTGTATTTGAGTTTACTATAAAGTTTGAAATGTATGGAATGTGTATTTGAGTTTACTATAAAGTGTGAAATCATGTCACTTGTTTAATATAGTTAGAACCATGAATATAGTCTATATGTTGAATGAAAATTGGCTAGATAGTTAAATTGCAAATGTGATTGTTTAGGAACGGTATAAATATTTAGAATTAAACTTGTTTATGATGAGTATTTGGTTGGGAAATATGGTTGAAAGATATAGGTTGGTTGTTTTGGTCAATCATAGGTTGGTGTCACCTTGATCTTTTAGAAACTTGTCACGTCGCGATGTCAAGCGTTTGTCGTTACAACAAGATTAGGTCACCATTGCACGACGCGACATCGAGCAATGATCATTTCGACAAGGCTAATTCAGTATGTGACGTCACGAAGAGGAACCCCGAGGTCGTGACGTCAACCTCAAACTTTGAAACATTTACAAATTGGTCCTAACTCAATTTTGGGATAGCAATAAAGCTTTCGTAAGCTTGTATAAGACCCGAAAATGAATACATATCATTTTATACAATTTTTTGCTTATATTTAATTGTTTAATAGTTAAAATTTTAATGTAAACTGATCATAGTTGCTCCGGTAACAAATGTGATACCTTATATATCGGACCTGACGATCAAGTCGGGTATGGAGTGTTACATTAACTTTCTTTATATATTTTTAATTTTTTTTTAATTTTTTTAATTTTTTAAAAATTATAAATTTTGGAATTTTATAAATATTTTGAATTTTAAAAATTATTTTAAAATTTTAAAATTATTTTGTAATTTTTGTTGTGAAAGAGACCAATTTGCTCATTTTCAAAATTGACAAAGACTAAAAGGGTATTTACACTAATCTGTTATTTGGATTATTCAAGTTATTTGAATTGAAAAATTCAACTTAACTCAAACTCGAAACTTGAATTACTTATTCGAGTTTATTCGAATAACTCGAAATTCGAAAAATTTCCAATTTTTTCGACTTGAATCGAGTTTTGCTTACCACTATAAAAACTCTAGAAAAATCACCTCCAAAGCTCATTTCCAACTTCAATCTCTTAAATTTCAGCACAAGTTTATTATGGTTTTAGTGAAAGAAACCATGGCTAGTGAGAAAGTTTAGAAACATTATTTATTAATATTTTGATATATTTTTGGTGTATCGAAAAATGAGCTTAGATGCTATGTCACCTCATTTAGATTAAGTATGTTAGCAACTATAAAATCTTTGCATGCATTTTGTGATGGGAAAATAACGCATGCGCTTATATGACACCTTTTCTTTCCTCCACCATTTATGGTGACACACAGGACATTCATTTGCAGTCTCCAACTCCTTGTAGAAAACACAACACTCCTAACAAAAAACGTCAATATTAACATAACCCAAGCCTAAAGTTCTTACCAACTTCTTCGTTTCATAGTACGATGCAGGGCACTTATTTCCTTCTGGCAATACATCATGAAATAACTCCAACAGCATCGTAAACGCTTTATGGACAAGTTGTTCATCATCTTTACAATAAAATTAAGCACAGAATATTGCTTACACCCGATGTACAGCTCTTATTCTAACTCTTCCAATGAGTTATCTCCTTTGTATTGAACACTTTTAGGAATAGGCAAATTCTCCAAATCATCAGTTGTTTCTCTTCCAATATTATAGTAAGTTCTCCCTTGTTGTCTAACAGAATGTCTCCCATTTCGTCATCGGAAGTGGAGATGTTGTCCATTTTCCCCATGATGTACCTATCTTCTACAACCCGAATTAAACCCAAATCTAAGTATCCTTGATATTATGAGACTCCCTATTCACACACTTTGAACATGGGCATATTGTAGTACCATCCGGAGTGACATGTTCTCTATGAAAAGGAGTCCATCTCAAAATGATCCTACGAAGATTGAACTTACTAAACTAACTAATATAAACCCGAGATTAGAGATCAAGCATTGAATTTCAAACTAATTAATCATATTTCCTAAGTATAAGGCAACTGAAAATTTCACAAGTTGTTCATCATCTTTACAATAAAATTAAGCACAGAATATTGCTTACACCCGATGTACAGCTCTTATTCTAACTCTTCCAATGAGTTATCTCCTTTGTATTGAACACTTTTAGGAATAGGCAAATTCTCCAAATCATCAGTTGTTTCTCTTCCAATATTATAGTAAGTTCTCCCTTGTTGTCTAACAGAATGTCTCCCATTTCGTCATCGGAAGTGGAGATGTTGTCCATTTTCCCCATGATGTACCTATCTTCTACAACCCGAATTAAACCCAAATCTAAGTATCCTTGATATTATGAGACTCCCTATTCACACACTTTGAACATGGGCATATTGTAGTACCATCCGGAGTGACATGTTCTCTATGAAAAGGAGTCCATCTCAAAATGATCCTACGAAGATTGAACTTACTAAACTAACTAATATAAACCCGAGATTAGAGATCAAGCATTGAATTTCAAACTAATTAATCATATTTCCTAAGTATAAGGCAACTGAAAATTTCACAAGTTGTTCATCATCTTTACAATAAAATTAAGCACAGAATATTGCTTACACCCGATGTACAGCTCTTATTCTAACTCTTCCAATGAGTTATCTCCTTTGTATTGAACACTTTTAGGAATAGGCAAATTCTCCAAATCATCAGTTGTTTCTCTTCCAATATTATAGTAAGTTCTCCCTTGTTGTCTAACAGAATGTCTCCCATTTCGTCATCGGAAGTGGAGATGTTGTCCATTTTCCCCATGATGTACCTATCTTCTACAACCCGAATTAAACCCAAATCTAAGTATCCTTGATATTATGAGACTCCCTATTCACACACTTTGAACATGGGCATATTGTAGTACCATCCGGAGTGACATGTTCTCTATGAAAAGGAGTCCATCTCAAAATGATCCTACGAAGATTGAACTTACTAAACTAACTAATATAAACCCGAGATTAGAGATCAAGCATTGAATTTCAAACTAATTAATCATATTTCCTAAGTATAAGGCAACTGAAAATTTCACATGATATTTGGATTTGGCATAAAAATTATGTATGTATCTCAGTATTATCCGTCTTGGGATGAAGTCACCAACAACCAAGCAATGAGGTGATAAACTTGCATTTCCTGTCCTACTGTGTAGCTTGTAAATCTAATTGTGATCCGATGTCAAGTATTAAAATCAAGTTAGGGAAGAAACTATATCAGCAGGCAACCTAACCAAGCTCATTCTGTTAACATACGAGGAAAGCTAATCAGTTGTAAAGCTTGAATCATATTTTGATTTAAAGCTGGTGTTGAGAGGACATGCAAAGATAAATTTGAAAAGGACACATGCTAACAAAAATGGGTCCCTTCCATCCATTTAACTCAACCCTTCACAACAACACCCCCATAGTAATCTGAAATTGGACATCTAAAAGAAAAATTAATTGGAAGAGTGATGCAAACCCAGAAGCTTATTCAACAAAAATAAAAGAAACTGAGTGAGAGAGTAATGCATATTTCTTAGATTTAGACCTTCGTCCAAATAGCCAACAAGAACCCTAACAGATTGAAGCACCAAAACCGATGGCTTTGAAACAAAATTAATCAAATACTAAAATGTGAAATGGAGAGGAATAAACTTGATCAAGAAATAAGGCTGAAATCTTTACGCTAAAATCCTTAAAAAACAATGTACCTGAAAGCTTTGATAACCAAACAGATAGCTTCATCTGAATCTGAAATCCCCGTTTAAGTGGAAAATATAACTTGATTTAAAGTCAATTATACAGACATATATATATATAAGCATTTTCATTTGGGAGTTGAAGAGTTTCGAGTTCGAGTAATTCGGAAAGCAAATTGTACTTCTTTTTTGAATATAGCAAATTGTACTTCTTAAAATAACTAATATATATTAAGCTGTAGAAATTTTGTTCAAATGTGCAGTGCTGTGAATGAGTTTTAGATGGAATAAAATTCAATTCGGTTAAAAAAAATTAAAAAATTAATTTTTGAATCAATCGAATTGAGTTATTTAAGTCACTTAAATAAGTAATTCGAATTTCAAGTTTGAATCAAGTTGAATTTTATAGTTCGAATAATTCAAATGATTTAAATAACATATTAGTGTAAATAATTTTTTGGTCCCTGTCAAGTTTGAAAATACGCAAACTAGTCCCTCTTTAAAACAAACTTAAAATAATTTTTAAAATTTAAAATATTTATAAAAATTCCAAAATTTATATTTTTAAAAAATTACAAAAATTTCAAAAAAATCTAAAAAAATATATAAAAAGTTAAAAAATTAAAATTGTCTAGAATAATAAATTTGAGACTTAAATAAATTAATTAATGATTCAAGTTTATCATACTAAGTATTTTTTATTATTTTAATATATATGGTTTCAAATTTATGTGTTCTAACATTGAATTGGTTATATTGTATAAGATTTTAATTTAACATGTTTATTTTTTTAATTTAAATCGAATAATTTCACTTGATTCGATTAGATTCAACTCGAATTTATTTCACTCGATTAAATTTGAAAAAACTCAAATTGAGTTAAAATGATAAGATAAGACCCGTTAATTCGATTAATTCAAAAAAAATTCACTCGATTTGATTTCATTTGATCGAACGCTCACTTTTAATTGTGGCTAATAATTTAGCTTGTTTTCAAATGTTTATAAATATAAACAAATAAACGATCATGGTGGTAAAATTATTTTTTTGTAGTGTACACTTTTTTTTATTGTTTGATAAATTTCAAATTTTTATAAGATATACTTTCTTTAATTTTTTATAATTTCTGTACCTTTTTATAATTTTGATTTAAGTTTTCTTATAATTTGGTACACAATTTCTCATTATTTTGTTATACTTTTTTTATTGTTCCTATACTTTTAATATTTTTAATTTATGTTTTTTAATAATTTTTAAATAATTATTATATTTTTTAATTTTTTGGTTAAATATGTCACGAAAAATATGAAAAACGTCATAAATTTTTAAAACTTTAAAAAATTTGGTACCTTTTTATAATTTTAATTTAAGTTTTCTTAAGAATTTTAATACAATTTCCCACTATTTTTATACTTTTTTTATAATTTCTATATTTTATAATTTTAATTTAAGTTGTCTAATAATTTTTATAACTTTTTTCAAGTTTATAATTTTAAAATATTTTTTAAAAGTTTAAAATGTAAAAAAAAATATATTTAAAAATATCACTAAAATATGTGAAAAAAAAACATTATCAAAATGTTTTCATTTCGTGAGGTTTTCAAAACGTCATGAAAGATCTTTAGGTGTCACTAGAAAGTAAATCGTGATATTTTAAAAGTCACTAACCATTACTCATAAGTGTCACAAAAAGTTTACTCTTTCGTGACATTTTCTTTTAAAAATGTAAATAATATCTTTTGTTATGTTTTTTTTAAATATATTGATGTAATTACATGATAGTATTTGTTCATACTTTCTTAACCTTTTGACGATGTACACACATCTTGCACATACAAATGCTTGAACCCAGATCTCTTAGGATGAATATTATCCTCTTTTTCACTAGAGCTAATCGTTGGGTTCCTTTCGTTATGTTTTATAAAACGTCACAAACCGTGACATTTTCATAAACGTAAGATTTTATGTTTTTAAAAGTTTTGCTTATTTTAAAGAAATCTTATCTTTTACAGTAGTTTTTACTCATCTTTCTAATTGCATGTTTAAATTTTTACTAATTATTCTTTATTTTATGTCTAAGTATTTTAGAACAATATATTAAATAAAATTTTCTTTCTCGTCTTATTACACTAAATTCATTTGCAGAAAGCTCTGTTTGATGCTAAGCCAAAGTGTTGGACTAAACCAGTGGGATGCAACAGAAACTTTTGTCCTTAGAGTTTGACTTGTTCCTTGGAACTCTCTCATTGGCATGCAATGAGTTGTTCTTGGATTTATCCAAACCATTGAATTGCTTGGGAATTTTGACGAGGATGGATGGCTTAAGGATGCTACGATTCTTGAAACATTGCTCAGTCGTCCAAGAGCAATCCTGAAAAAACCGAACCAACTGTATGTTATCCCTATCCCTGTAAATTGATACGACATTAGTAGGATGTTGAATTAGTAGATCACTCCAAAAAGGGTCCTCCAACAGCTCCACTAGTTCCGTTTTCTCCTCTAATGCTGGAGGAGGTTCTTCCCCAGGATTACTAAAAACCTCATCCTCACTATCTGCTCTTAGCCACGCTTGGCTATCAAAGAAGGTCTCCTCTTCTTCACTATCTGCAAAAAAAAAAAAAAAAAAAAAATTCCATCTTCACGAACCGAAAGGAGTCAATCAATTCAACAGTTATTTTCATCCAGAAAGAGTCGCAAGAGAAAAAGAAAAGGAAATCGTAAATCTAAAAGCAGCCATTTTGAAGTTATGTTAGCGTAGAAGTTCAAGCAACCGTGTTGTTCTAGTCAATCGTTCAGGCCAGCTGCAATTAGAAGAACCACTCAATTTCTTTTTTTAAACCCCACGACGACTGGCTCTAGCGATAAAGAGGATATTGTTCATTTTAAGAGATCTGGATTCAAGCACCTGTGTGTTCAAAGTGTGTGTCTTGTCAAAGGATTAAGAAAGTATGAACAAATACCTGTAGTTTGCAAAAGCTGTGTCATTGTACTTTAATTTCGTATTTTTAATTTCTGTATTTTTCAAATTTTAAAGTTTCAGTTCCCACCAAATAATAATTGTTATTTTCAAATTTTGATACGGCAAACATATTATTATACGTGTAATACCATGTGAGCTTGTTATTTCCGCATATTGCTCACTAAAAATTCAGTTAATAGATCATTTATGTTAAGACTAAAATTTTAAAATTTTAAAAGTATAAGGATTTAGTGTGATCCAATTAGATGATATAGACTAAATTTAAAATTGTATGCACAGTACATGACTAGTAATTGAATTTAACCAACTAGATTTAATTGCTATTGTTTAAGTAAGACTAAAAAATTTCAAAATTTCGAAAAGTATAGAACTAAAATTGATCGGTTCAAAAAGTATAGGGATTAAACCCACAATTTTCACAAAGTATAAAAACTAATAGCAGAATTTAACCTTTTTAATTCTTATAACTCGAGCTCACTTTTCTTATATAATGACTAAAATTAGGCATAATCTTTTCTTAGCAACTCGAGATTAACTTTTTTATACATATAATGTCTAGAAGTATCTATAATCCTAACTCGAGCTTGACTTTAATTACATGAAATTCCAATCTATATTAATAAATGGAATGTTTGTAGAAACGGGAATGGGTTAAGATAGTAGACGTACCGATCTTACCGTCCAGCGGACAATCTTCTTCATTGATCTCCAAGACAGGTGACAGCAAACAGAGTCCGGAAGTTTTAGAACAAATCCCTTCATCTGGTGTCTCAAGTTCCTGGACTGAACCACAAGTATCCATTACAACTTGGAATGCCTTCTTGCCAAACCAAATCAAAGATTTTAAGATTTGAGTTATCCTGTAATGGAACTTTCCTGCAATTGAAGATAAGAGATCCAATATATATATATATATTTGGCTTTTAGCCAAACGCAATGTGGAAGTATAAAAGATTATTCTTTCAAGGAGAGTAACAACGTAAAAAGGCATTGAAAATGCTTTGAGACATCCGCAGCTTTGTTTGGTTCTTTTGGGCTTCTTTTTTATGTTTTTATCGATTTCATATTCTTTCCTTTTAATCTCCATTTGTTTTATATTTAGGGTAAACTACAAAAATAGTCATTTTTGTTTGACTCAAGTTACATTTTAGTCAGTTATGTTTGAAATGTTACATTTTAATCACTTATGTTATCATTTTGTAACATTTTAGTCACTGAGCCGTTAGTTATCGTTAACGGTTTAACGATAAGCCGACTAGTCATGTTAAATCATCATTTCAAACGAAAAATTTAGGTTAAATTATACAAGTGATCATTATATTTTTTTTTGTTTTGAGCTTTTTCGTTCAGTTCGAGATTCGAATCCGATAACGATAAACAACGACGATCACTAAGCATAATTGCAAGGCTCATGGGATTGTCGTTACTAGATTCGGATCTCGAACCGAACGAAAAAGCTCATAATGAAAAAAAAATATAGGGAGTAATTGTATAATTTAACCTAAAATTTTCATTTGAAATTATGATTCAATGTGCCACATCAGCTTACCATTACACTGTTAACGGAAATTAACGGCTCAGTTACTAAAATGTTACAACACGATAAAATAAGTGACTAAAACGTAATATTTCAAACATAAATGACTAAAATGTAATATGAAGTAAACAAAAGTAACTATTTTGATAGTTTTCCCTTATATTTAAGGGAAATGGGTAAAATATCAATGGAGTTTCCTCCATTGTTAGATTGCATTTTATTTTTTGTTACTAAAAAATAGGTAATTTAGTCCATGTACTTAAATTAAAGAGCAAATTAGTCTTTCTTTTAAAAATTTCTTTCAATTTTATTATTAAAAATTAATCCATCAACATGAGGTACATGTGGCACGCACATGTCATTGTTTGGTTATTCCGTCAATCATATTAATTTTTAACAATACAAAAAGATATAGATAAAATTTTAAACAAAAAAAATCAATTTACTTTTTGTAATTTATAAAGATTATATTGCTCATTTTTTAGTCAAAAGAGCAAAATACAATCCGACTTATAATAAAAGAGTTTTCATGTTACTTTTACCAAGGGAAATGTTAGGTGCGAAGCCACGAAAAAAAATTTAGGATGGGTGAAATTAAATTGTTTTATCTTTATAATTTTTAAAAATTAAATTAATTTTTTTATTATTTTTAAGAGGATCAAAATGTAATTTTATTTTTATTAATTTAACAATTTTTAAAATTTAAAAAATTAAAATAAAAAAAATTCTATTTTAGGGGCTAAATTCGTCTCTAGGAAATGCTAAATATTGGAATTCATATAATTTGTTGGTACTTTAAAGTTGAAGATGTCTAAATCTTAATTAAATTTTGAAGTAAGTAATATATTAACAATCATGAAAAATAATTACAAGAACATAGTGAAATATGAATGATGAAATCTCAAAGAATAATGAAATGGGTTACACAAAAATGAAAAAATAAAAAACAACATTGATCACTTCATCATAACTCTGAATTCCTCAAAGCTTAAAACACCATCACCATTGATGTCAAAATGTTTGATCATAACCTTACATTCATCAATGGACTTTGATTTCCCAAGTTTTTTCAACATTTTCTTGAGTCCTTTAGGTGTAATGAACCCACATCCATCTTCATCATACATCCCAAAAGCTTGTCTCAAATCTTTCAACTTCTCTTCTTCTCCATCATCTTCTTCCATTAACTTAATCAGATCTTCCAAATCCAATAACCCATCACCGTTGGAATCCAATGCTTCCACTGCAACTTCGGCTTCATTTAACAACAACTTCCCGCCCATTTGGCCTAATCTATGGCTTAACTCAGAAGCTGAAATTTTCCCATCTCCATCTTTGTCGAAATATCTGACAACTCGCTCATAGTCTTCACTTATCATTTTGAAGTATCTGCTAAAACACAGCTTAATGTTTATTGTAATAACGATAACCAGTCTGTGTGTGTGTGTATATATATATATATAGAGAGAGAGAGAGAGAGATAAGGATTGAAGCACTGCGTGAAGGCCGTGTGCCAGTCTTGTACCGACTAAACTACAATAATTGAAGAAGAAAGTGCTCTGAATCATCTGGAACATAAAAAAAAAAGAGAGAGAGATGGTCAAAAGAAGGGAAAAGAACATGATAATGATAGTGATAACGATGATGACGACGAGGATGACAACGATGATGATGAAGAAAATGGGAAGTAAGTTTTCGTGTAAATACCATCTGGAAAGGAAATTGAAGAATTATGGGACATTTTCAAATGGGTTATACGTTCCTTTTTGTTAAAGTAAATATATTATATGGGTTGAAATTAGTTCATCTACAATTATCAATTTAATTGCTATATTATTAAAATAAATAAATAAGTTTAAATGATAACACAATTAATATTTACGGTATAAAAAATATTTTAAAAATTATTTGTTTCAATTACAGTGTAATTTCAAAAAAATTCAATTCATTTAAGAACTGTAAAAATTTAAAAATAATTAAATTTATTAAAGAATAAATTATATTTTTTAAATCATAAATGTTAATACTATTCCAATTAAGTCTTAACGTATTTTTTTAATAATACAAGAACTAAATTAATTGACTTGATAATAAGTGGATTAATTTAATCAGATACTATAACTTTACCATGAGTTGAGTATACCAAAATTCAACATATTCTTTATAATTTTTTTTTTACTTTTTATCTTTGGAATTTTTATAGATTTTAATAATTTTTTTTATAATTCTATTTTTTTTTTATAATTTCTCGTCTAGATTAAATTTGAATGTATGGTTGTTCAATTCATCTCAAATGAGCTGTTTTTTTTATATTTTTTAATTTTTTACATATTTAGATTTTTTAATAATTTTTATACTCTTTAAATAATTATTATTTTTTTTATATTTTTTAATTTTACATTTATCTAGAATAAAAATAAACAAATAATTGTCCGAATTCATTCTAAATGTGCATTTTAATTTTAATTTTTCTAACATGCATGTCATATCAACATACATCCACATGTCATGACATGTGTCAAATTCTAGTGGTTTTTATCAATCACCTCATCGACCATTAACGATTAAAACGAGAGTTTCCGTTGACAAAAAAGATCAAATAATTTTTTTCCATCACTAAAAGCTCAATTAGATAAGGGCGAGCTTTAGTGAGGGCCTTGTTTACTTTAGCCTAAAAAAGGAGGAAAAAAAAGTAAATTCCACCGTTGTTGAATTCAAAAGAGAAAAAAAGAGAGTAAATTCCACCGTTGTTATTCCGTTATGGGCTATGGCCTCTATAAACTAGAAAAATTTAGAGGAAGTCTATTGCTACAAGATAATTGCCATTAATGGCCTATCTGATCTGACCCCCTTTCTACCATTTGTACATATATAATTGAACACTTTACTGACCTCAAAACAAGCCTCTTTCCTCATTTCCCGTTCCTCCAACTTCACCATTGAATTCCATGGTTACAACAATTGTCCCTGTTGATTGTGACTCCTGTCTTGGTTCAGGCTATATTTGAATAGTTCATATGTTTAGCATCTCCCCTCCAAAGTTTGAGTCATGTTGTGGCTGTTGCGTCAAAATCAGATAAAACTTTATTCATGTCCTCAAAATAGGGCCAGCTTTTATGACTTTTCTTCTCATTCTTGCTTTCCTGTCAAATATATGCCAACAGTTGTCAGTAAGCAACACAAGTGATAGGGGGAAACAAATTGAACATTCTTGATAAAAGGGATTTAAATTGCAGCTATAAATGCATTTATTGCAGTTAGGTACGTCATGAATGCTATCGCAATGAATTTCGATGAATATTCAGCAGCAGAGAGATCCGAAACCATAGAACAAAAGCCATAACGTTGAGTTGCAGCTGCTATTTAAATCTCATAATACACCAATACTGATACAACCTAGGACATGATGCAAGTATTATTGTAGCATCCTAGTTCAAGCAAGTACCTGGATCTCAAATTTCTTTGTGATGCTATCATTCTATCCTATGTTACTCGACAAGGGTATGAGTGTTGGACACAAGTTTATTCAAATTTTCCTTTCAAGATTTCCATGTATTTGGAGGGTTCTCAAAGTACCATATTCCCATAAGCATGTTTAGATATGCGTTACACAAGTGTCGGACATGAACACTTCAAGAAAAATTAAAGTTGAAGCAACATAGATTCTATCATTCCTAACTAGAGATTTAAATTCTCAAATGTGCTGGAGAAGCTAGAGGTGTCAACATGAATGTCCATGAAACTAAAGCCACATGGAACATCTTCCATCACTACATCTGCTACTCTAGAATAAATATAGAGAGAGATATAACCCACTGTTCCAAAAAAAAACTAAAAAGAGAAAGAACAAACCTCATATTTCTGAACCAAAGATGCCCATAGAGATTTACACTGTGCAGGGCTTCGAGTAATTCCATCTTCAAACAAACTTGTAGATATTTCTTCCCAGAGGGCCATTCTCCCCTTTACAACTTGAAATCTGCTATGCAAATCCCCCCGCATTTTAATTAGCTTCTTAACCTCTTCAGGTTTCCATTTGTTCCGCTTAGGCTTTGACAAATTTGGTTGAGAGCCTGTCATTTCTGAGTCATCTCCACTGCTTGCAGTGCCATCACTCTTAAGTTCTGGCTCATGTTCCTCCAATTCATCAGAATCATCAGTATTGGGTGTAAGCCTTTCTGTATAGTCAGGACTTGAAGTGCTGGTGTCTTCCACGGATAAGAATCTTTCAGCTTCACCATCATCATCTGCTTGATGAAACCATGACAGACTAGAAGACATCAATGAAAGTGGTGCTTTAAATCGTAAAGAGAACTAGCTTTCACCTCAAAAAATTGACAATTCCAACACATACACGCATCCAATCAAACTATATGCCTACATGCATGCAGATGGACATTAGCATGAATAAGTGAGAGATTGGAAGGGGCAGCAAAAGAGGATAAGGACCAACCTAATAAATTTTGTTCCGAGGGATTCTCTAAATGCAAAATACTGTCATCTTCTGCTTTCATCTTGTTTGGTGGTCCCCTTTTCGGATGCCCATCTACCACTTTTCTCAATGTTGGTAACCCAAAACCAGCATTGTAATTGCCAGATAGCCTTTCATTCAGCTCATCAGAGAGAACTCCAGCTGGGTTCTCCAATGCAATGGCAATGACTTCAGGCCTCTTACCACTATACTTCCTTACTGTCTTCCTTAAAACCTCTGATACAGTTCTTTCCATGTGAGCTAGAGGACAATTCACAGGACAGCTTGACAGTGTCGCATGAGCAGCTTTATGGAGTGTATCTAAAAGCTTCCCCTTGTCTAGCCATAAGCAGCGAGTAGTTATTTTTATCTTCCCTTTTAAGGTATTTTCAACCATGCCATCTATTTTTTGAGGGCGTAAAATTTCCATACTGCAAAGGGATAGATTAACATGTCAACAAATATGAAACATACATAGACTTCATTTAAGCATATAAACTTATCTACCTGACCACTATAATGCCATCAGATGCAATTCTTAGTCTCTCATCAACACAAAGTTCGGTTGATGTGCCAAATGCTTTATCACCATCACTGTACATTAGCTGCAATTTAAGACTAAATTCATGAAGATCCTTCTCAATTAACTTTTTTAAGAAAAATGATGAATACTTTTTGAGGATTTCAAACCTGCAAATTCTCCTTCCCAAGGAAACTGAAACCATTAGACAGAACTCTTCTATTCCTCAAATGAGAAACCCCAAGCATCTCTCCATTCTTTATAACCTGATACAATGATAAGAATTATATTACGATTTTCATATAATGTACATATTCTACCATGATAGATAATGTTGAAGCAACCCCTATGACGAATCAAAATCCATAGCCACCTAGTGCCACGTGTATTAGGTGTGTTCACATGTCATGAACAAAGTGGCTTCCAGAGTTACATATACAGATCCTGAAAAGATGGGGGGTTCCATGATTTCTACACAGCAAAACAGGCCATCTCATTGCTCCTGTTCTTGCAATATGTTTGTTTTAATCCCCAACTCCTGATCTACTTTTCTTTTAGCCACTCAATTCCAATCTACTTCATATCTTGTTCAGTAATATTTGTTTTTTTTTCCTTTAACAAGCTACTCTGGTAAACTATCCCTAATTCATAAACACAAAAAAAAAAAAAAAAAATTCTTCTCACAATTATCTAGTCTTATCAAGACTTAGTTGCTGTCATTTCATGTTCCGATTAATTCTTAGCTAACTTAAGATTAAACAAAGCTATAAATTAAACTTCATCCATTTGCAAAGACCATATTCTTAGGAACTACTACATTCACAAAAATCAACTTAAATTGAGAGAATCAGAAAAAAAATTCCTAACTAGAAACAATAGCAACTTACAGTGGTGTGTCGAATGCCAGTTGATTTTCCAAGTAGCTCATGCTCCTTTAGAAACAAAAGCTCTCCATGTATAGGTAAAAAATGTTGCGGCTTCACAATTTGAAGTACTTCCTCCTTCAAAATAAAACCATTGAGACAGTATTTACATGCAAGTAAAGACAAGAGAAAAAGAACATCACAATCAAAATCTAAGATTTTTTATTTGGTCAACTCAAATCACATCCATAGTACATCCAATTCACATCCTGACTTTTCATTTCTAACTCAAAAACAAATTCTTAGTAAACGCCCTTTATTTAACAGTTACTGAAGAAACAAAATAATTCTCTTTTTTAAGAAAGAAATATAAATTCATGCTATCTAGCAGCCAGAGGCCCTACAATTGAATGCATCAACAATGTATAACATGCCATCCTGAGTTTTAAATGTCATGATGTTTCCTTATCCTTTTGTATTTTGTTTGTTCAAGGAACAAGAAAGTGACCAAAAAACCTTTTTTAAAATAAAATCATGCAAAACAATGTTGACTCATCTTACCAGTTCTCCACGATATCCATGACCAGAAGTGTGCAGCCCCTCATTCTTACCCATCACTATAGTTGATCCAATCTCTGATATGCGGTTTAGCATCTTCATTACCCGAGATTCATTACCAGGGATTACCTGATATTGAGGTTAAAAATGATACCTTAACAAATCAATGACTTCGGGGCAAGATTTAGAAAACCTATAGTAAATAATAATCAATACACCAAAACTATCCCATATGTTGTCAAACAAAAAAAAAAAACCCTATCCCATAGCATTGGAAATAGTACCTAGATAGAACAATAAAAGTTTGACCGCACTGCTAATTTTTTTCATCAGCAAACATTCAGTCATTAAGAGCTCAAAGAATTCTTTTCAATTAGAAATGCATATAGTACATTATCATTACCTTAGCTGAATAGAGAATCACATCCTCCTTGTTCAGTTTAAAGGAATGACTACTTCCATATGATGCAAGATTCAAGGCAGCACGTGGCTCTGCCTGACATAATAGAGCACTTAGTCACAGGCCAGCTAAATGTGTAGTTCATCAGAGCCAGAGGTTAACTTACTTGGGATCCAGTTGTGACGATTATCAAATCCTTTGGAGCATAGGCATCAATATCTTCTGCTTTCACCTAAAATCGTAATGGAAAGAGCAGAGCAAATGATCCAAGATTAACAATCAGTTGTGCATGATACAAGAGTTTCAGTTAACACAATTTCGTTTTTTTTTCTTTTGGAAAATGTAAGATTGAAATGAATAAAAGCAGTAGGAAGATATCCAAATTCAAGTAGGATGTGTTTAAAGCTAAAAGAAGAGCTAACATAAACATCGCTAAGAGACAAAAAGTAATCTTTGTGGGATAGATTTTGTTGGAAGTTATGTCTTAAAGGTATGAGTCACAAAAGAGGATGCCAGTAACAAATCCCATCATTTTATTTAAAAGTTTACTTAACACTAAATAAGCTTAAACAAGAACTGCATAATTTGTACAAAAGGGCAGTTTAGCAACCGAGTAGCTTAGTTTGATAACAACAAACTTAGACAAGAAAGTAAAAGAGTAACACTTCTCTCAAGAAAACAACCACATACTATATAGGTAAAAAAGAAAGCTGTGTCACAAAAGAATGAATACCAGAGTTGATGGATCAATTGGTGCTTTTCCATCCTTCCAAGCAGCATCTAGATATGTCCTCAATGACATGCCAACAAATACCTAGTTCAAGGACCACAATATCTCAGCTGTCAAAACTGACATCCCTATCATTCAGACAACTAGGTTCACAAGATAGCTTTGCAGTCAGATAAAACATACCAACTTTCTACCAGTTAAATCTGCAGCAGCCTTTACGCTTCCAAGCCGGTGTATGTTTGAAGCAAACTGGGTAGTAATAATTCTTCCTTTAGCACCTGAAATATGTCTCAACAATGCATCCGCTACTGAACATTCGCTAATTGTCCTTCCAGGTGACAATACATTGGTTGAGTCACTCATCATCTGTAAACAATATGAATTTACTGAATTACACATTCATTGGAACAGTTTTGAAAGAAGTGACGAGCTCAATTTGCATCAGATGAATTGTATCTTAAAAGATCCAGACAAATCTAGATAACAGATATCTCTTTACTTTTTGTGGATTTAATTAATGCACAAGAGATTATTAAAATAACCTAGGAAGCCAAAGAACAGACATAAGCAATGCAAGGTGTCAGCTGCCAGTGTCCATCTTTGAATTGCAACAAAACAAATCGCAAAGTACCAAATACCAAGCAATATCATGTTCTAAACAATCATTTTAGTTGATTAAAATAGTCTAAGAAGACATGCCCCAATCATGAGTCAAATCACTGAAATAATTATATTCCTATATTTGGTTTTGTTACAGAAAATTGAAGATGCAACTAATAGATCATGTCCAAGTCCCTTATGAACCGTTAACAAGCCCTCACTTCCACTCCGTAATCTGCTCTAAAAAAGCTTTCATGGAAGTTAGAAGAATAGATCCAGGATGCTTACCAGTGTTACTCCTTCCTTTGAGAGTTCCTCTAAAAACTGTCGATCGAAAGTTTTCCCATCCAATGGTGATTCATCAATCTGTGAAACTCTTAACAGTTTAAGTGGCCTGAAAGTTTTAGTGTAACAAGAGAAGAAAATGCATAGACAAGGGGGAAAACCCACCTTCCAATCCCCAGTGTGAAGAATTGTACCATCAGCACAGCGAAGAACTAGTCCACAACAATCAGGAATAGAATGGGTCACTCTGAGAGGCTCTATTTCAAATGGCCCAGCCTTAAATCTCCTCCTAATTTTAAATACTTTAAGTCTAGACGGAACAAAAATCCCATTCTCCTTCAAACGCTTTTTAATCAGCTGTTGACATGAATGCAAGAGTGTCAACACTCCATTTTAGCAAGAGGCAATAAAGATGAAACAGTAAGTTATCATTTTGCACACTCAATAGTATAGTTAATTGAGAGGTATAAACTCTCAACAACTTTAAGACTGCATTTGGATGGGTGGTGAGAAAAGCTTTGCTAAAATTAAAAAACGGTGATGGCGGTAATATTTGTTACTGTAATAGTGAGATAGGATACTGCAGCAGTGAGATTAAAATCGGTGATAATATATGAGTTTGGATTCAATTGCAGTGATGAAAGTGAAGTGAATTATAGTGAAAATGTAAAATGACCATTCAAGACACTCGATATTGTAATTATATATAAGGAAAATTTAGCTTATTTGATATTTATGAAATTAATAAGTAGCAAATAATTAGAAAGATCATACTGAAGTCAAATAACAATTTTATTAAAAGTTAATAAAACTATATGAAACCATATTTTACATTTATTGCTTAAGTAATTATTTATTTTAGTTAATTTTATATTAATTTCATTATAATAAAACCTATACGTTTATTAAATTTTTATGTAAAATAAATCTATTTATAATTATTTTATAATAATATTTTTTATTATCTAATTGAATAAAATAATTGACTCAAAAAAATTTTGAATCAAAGAGCCCGGAAGGGTTATACATGTAACAACACCCTGCACTAGGAGGAGCTTTTGTTCAATGGAGCTCAAAGTAACGACAAGAATTTTGGGCTGCGTTTGTTTCAACGCACTTCACCTCATGTCATCCAAAGAGAACTTGGATGCCAATGTAAAGGAATAAAGAGGCATGTACCCTTAAGATGCCATCTTACCATGGGTGTGATAGAATCCAAAAGAAGCCTAAGAGGTATAAACTTCCAATAGCTACTGAGCTACCAAGACAAACTTTCACAAATATTAAAAGGTAGATTTTAAGGATTCATTGCATTAATCTCTAATAAAGGTCATGCTTATTAGAGATTTTAGAACCTCAACATCTGCATCCATAAAAAAAGTGATTTTTGCCAATAATTCTAGGGATGTCATAAGAAATGAAACATAGTAAGGTTTCAAACAAAGCATGTGCCACATATCATAAACCTTTTGCATCCATAGAAAGTACCTCCATTGTAAAGGATGATGCATATATGGGAGTATGGGGATCCAATGCTGGGATAACCTGCTCAAACAGAAAGAAAACTTGTAAAATAATGTTATAGAAAAAAAAAATGCAACATGAACACTGTCCTAGACTCTAGAACCATCAATTATTATAACATTTACATTATCATACCTAGTTCCAAGTAAAGCAACTTAATAGTTATATAGTATTTGAAAAACCCTAATCAATCCTGTGGAAAATACTGTGTATTAGTATCTTTCCGTTTCTTGTAAAGATCTTGTTCCTAAAGTTTAGGTATTAGATAACTTATTTTTAGGTAGAGTTTTTTTACTTTCTTTTATCTTTTTATCTCTTGCACTTCCTGTCTACAAAATAGATGCGTAACTAAGAGAATAAAATAAGACAGAATTTCAGTCTTTTCAACACATCAAATACATTATGCTGAAAGATTCTAACCCAGCATAGACATAGCAAGCGTTTGTGATTCTTAATTAGTTTCCTATTTTTACTGAGGGATCTAAAACTAACGACCACAGTACCGGCACAAAGCAGTGATCCTCTGTAACGTAAATGAAAAGAATCAGAACAAAATTCTGAGAACACTTCCCCTGCCCAGTGGCAAAGGTCCAGAAACTGAGTCAGGAAGGTGTCTCATAATACAGGTAATGTATTACTCCTTGAGCAACAACTTGTATAGATTCACCTTTCATTGAAAATGGACAAAACAAGTTCATGGTAGCAAGAACACGGGAAGCCTGGGGCACCAACAAAGGCTTCTACAGCATAACATGCATCTTACTTCACTATAAAAGGAAAGTGATAAGAAGTCTTGATACCCTATTAGGAACTATTTAATAGGTGAGTAAAAGGTAAGCATAAAAGACTAATAGGCTAGACAGACAAGAATTTACCCAAGGCAACGCACCAATGTGATCTTCATGGCCGTGTGTAATCACAACAGCTTCAATTTTGTGGCTCCATTTCTTAATAAATGTAGTATCTGGTATAATCTTTTGGACTCCAAGTTCATCATAGCTGAAATGATGTCAAAGTACACCGAAACATTAATATAATAGAGAAAAGAAAAGAAACAAAAGTAGCCATATCTGCAGCACCATATTTGACATATAATTGCACAAATAAAATATCAACAACTTAGTCAAAATTATGTTGTCTTCTGATATTAGGAAGTTTCTTTAAAAGTAACAGAAATTAGAATAAATAACCAACTTTCTCTACTATAAGCACAAATTACACATAAAAGTATTTAGTCTAAAATCCTCCTAGAAAAGAAATGCACAAGACTTACTCTGGAAACATAACACCAGCATCAATTAGAATATAGCGGTCATAATGCCCAACAAGCATGCAGTTCATCCCAATTTCACCCAAGCCACCAATCGGAAGGACCCGAAGTGGCGGCCCAGCAGTTCCTTCATAAAACTGCTCCATCTTGCGTTGGACAGAGTCTTCCATACTTTTTCTAGCCCCATCTAATCTTCCTGAACTTTTACGTGGCACTTTAGTTCTTCGTGTACCTAAAACAAGAGAAAGCAGCTAAGAAACCATCAATATAACTGAAGAAAACAATCTTGATAAGTTATTCATCCAATTCAAGAACCTATAAAAGACGACTAAAATTTTCAACTTAGTTCTCTATCCTACGTTCCACTACTTATAAAAAGAATTAACCAATGAACTCCAAAAATCCTCCATTTCGCCTTATTTCGAGAACTTAAAAACCACTCAAAAACTATTCTAACATCCCATCTAGCTTAAAAGAAACAAAAATGCAAAAGCTTAATAATCTCATTTTTACTTCACCGTCTCGGTAATCAAACAGAATTATAAGAAAAAAAAGGAAGAAGTACCTATGGGAGTAGGAGAGCCGACGGAGCAAGAAATGTAACGATTTCTAGGGCTTGTCTTGCAACATAATATGTACGGACACAGCGGTAGGGAAGTGGAAGCAACCATTTTTGGTGTGCTTTAACTGGCGTGAAAGATGAAGATAAACCTCCCAAAACCCCCAACTGCATCGACTTCTTAAGGTCTGGGAAAATCGAAAAGAAGAGATTAAACCCTAAAGATTGTGCATTTATGTTAAGGGGTTTAACGAAAGCGAGGAGGCAAAACAGATGATTGAACCTTTTTCTGGAAGCGGGAAATTGATTGACTAAACACTGCGCTGATTTTTGTAAGGTCGAGAAATATCATGCTTATCATTTTTCAAAAACAAGACAAATATTTCCGTGTCCGTGTGTGCTCTCCCCCACACGTGTGGATAGAATTTTTTTTAACAATTTCATTGGATATTCTAATTATATCACTTCTGTTTTAGAGAATGTGTAGAACTATAAATAATTCATTTCAACTCATAAATAAAATGATAATATATTTTAAAACACTCAAATTTATATTTTATTAGATTAGTAATGATATTCATATGAATTGAATTAAAACTTAATCGACATGATTTATATTATAATTTAACTCTTAAACTTGGGTGCTTAAACTTTTATTTGTTCTATTTTAGTATTTAAATTATTCCTCCTTTAATAACGAAGTGGAAAAGAAAAGAAAACGCATCTAATTAATAAAAACCCGCCATGTATTTGTTCATGTTATGAATGATGTTGTCATTAATCAATGATGTGTGGTTATTTATTTTAGTAAGAAAGAAATAGCATAGCCTTAACTGCAGAGTCACCCGTCTTGGTTAGCCAGGATCGCTCATATCATCATGTAGGATGTGCAGAACTTCAACCAGTAGTTGCATGAAACAGTGAAATCTGAGAGGCATTTTAAGCCATAATTGGCCAAAGCATCGGCAATTGTGTTTCTCTCCCTGTACATGCACAACTTGAACCTTCCACTCCCTTCTTAACAGTCGGTGAACACCACAAACTGTGACCAAACTCGAGATATCAGCCAAAGGTCGTTGCACAAGTGTAACAGCTTCCAAACTATCCATTTCTAATATGACTTTCCTTACACCCATCCCCCATGCCAATTGCAAACTATCATAAGTGCCCCACATCTCAGCTTATAATAAGAAACAAATTCCCATATTCCGAGCGAATTCGATTCGCCAATATCCATCGTGGTCCCTGACCAAGCCTCTAGCAGCTGCACGGTTAGCGTGCATACTCCTCGCCCCATCAGTGTTCACCTTAAGCCAACTGACATCTGGCTTAGCCCAATGGATAAAACTGTGATCGCATGGCCATTGTGTTTCCCATGGGACGTACACTGGTCTTATGAAGCAACAACCCGCTCACCACATAATCGATAAGCTATATAGACTACGCTCTCCTGATCAATATGCTCCTGGTACCAACTTAGTGCCCCAAACAAACACTCCCAATTGTATGGGTCCACAACGAACTGTCCAGTATTCGCAACATTAGCAAACAACCATTCTTCCATCGATAGACTCATCAATTCATGCAGCTTACCAATTCGTATAAGCTGCAGCCAAACTGACATAGTAGGAAGACAAAACCACAGCACCTGGTCAATGGTCTCGACCTCACTTCCACAGGTTTCACAGCGAGGATCAACCGCAAGGTGTCTTCGAACTCTCACCTCATTTGTTAATAGCTTGTTCTGGGCTATTAACCAAAGGAAGACTTTAACCCGTTATGGACAGGCCAGTTTCCACACGATCCTCCATCGACTAGGCGACAAAGTTGAGTTGGTAGCACTCAAAAAGGCATAAGTCGACCTTGTGGTGAAGCAAAAATGTTTATCCCAGCGACATCCGAGAAAATCATTAACATCTCCTTCCCTCGGGAGTTGCTTTGTAAAAATTCGTCGTAAGATCCATCAAGCAACAAGAGTTGAAGCTAAGTCCATGTCCCACTCGCCATACACATTGGTCAATTCGACAACAACACATGATCTTTCGAAATAGTCTCTTGCCGTAGACAATGATTCAAAAGCGAACCACAATCTGAAATCCAACAATCCCTCCAAAAATCAACTGTCATCTCATTACCAACATTTCAAACAACCCCATCTCGTACCTTCTCTCATACATGACTAATCCCTTCCAGAGGCAAGAACAAATACTAGTGCGAAGAGCCCATGGAACAACCCCATCCCATCTATATTTGGCCCAAAGGACTTGAACTCAAAGCTGGTCAGGTTGAATCAACAAATGAAACCCCACTTCAACAAATTAAAGTAATTGTGGAAGTCAATGTGATCTCTCCTGTTAGCCATGAACGGTTAAGCTCCCCACTGCCGGCTGAATTAGAGCGGGCTACGAAGAAGGTAAAAAATAAGGATCCATTACTGAGGGACAGTGATGATTTGGAAATGGAGAGATCCTTACATACACAAGGGAAAAAAAAAATCATTTTAACCTTTCATTTAATTTTCATCTCTTTTAACATATTAACTGGTATTTTTTATCAAATCAGTCCAAAATAAATATAAAAAATGTATTATAATTTTTTTGAATCAACCATTAATTAATTTTAAAAAAATAAAAAATTTAAAAAACCCAAAAATATAGAAAATTATTTAAATTTCTTAATTTTTTTTTGTAAAAAATGTAAGAAAACTAAAAAAGGTATTATAATTTTTTTAAAATTCAAAAAAATTTTAAAAATCCATAGTGAATTTTTTATGGTAGAAAAATGGTATAGCTAAGAGATAAAATAAAAACTCTTATTATCAAGACCTGCCTCTCTAGTCGCGCCCTTTATCTCCTTGTGTGTTGTTATCATTTTTCACCCATTTTTCTTTAAACTTTCATCATTTTCTCCTGAGTTGAAAAGGAGAAGAATCTCTCCATTTATTTCCTTTGTCATTTTTCACCTTCTCTCTTCAAACTTTCATCATTTTTCATATTTTTTCTTGTAAAATCATTTTCTAAAAACCATATTTGAATCTCTACTCATCATCATTTTCATCACCCGCTCATCTAGGGTTTGCTAGCTAGTGTGAGAAAGTTGTGAAAAATGTAAGAGCTCTTGAATTTTTGACATTTCATCTTCTTATTTCTCGTTTATAAGTTGATGTTTGGTTGTTGAGCCATATTAAAATGGTCGTTTAACATTAGCTCCATGTGTCGTTAATGTGTATTTATTTTTCTGTGTGAATTATGGAGAAAAAGAACTAGCTATAGGAGATTCTAGAAAAGGAAAATAAAAAGTGGTAGACTGAAACCATTAGAAGAGCTTTCCTTTTATTTTGATGCTTTTAAATGTAAGTTCTCAAGGAATTTATTATACTTTCTTGTTTAGAGTAAGAGTTAAATGCATTAAATATGCTAAAGAATATTTGAACAGTGGCACATTTGACATTTTGGCGTGATATGTATTATACTTAATGAAAGGTTGTTTTCTGTGTGAAATTAATGAGTTTGGAAAAAAAATGTAAGAGAATTATGTGTGACCTTACCTATTGGAAGAATTATGATAAAATGCATATTGTGTCTTGAAATCATTTTTGGTATGAAATGTGTGAAGTTATGGTGTAATATGAGACTTGATGTTTTGGTCATGTGAAAGGGATATGAATTAATTTGGATGTTTGTTCATGAAAGACTAAGAATACCTTTGTTATGATTATATATATATATATGTGTGTGTGTGAGAATACTTGAATATCATATATGATCCATGTAAAGTTAATAGATAGGTTATGGTTGAAATGCCAAATAGGGGCATATGTGCATTTAGTGTGGAGTTTTGATATGTGATCCCTTGGTTAGGTATTCTTTGTAGATCATTGGGTTTACACATTTTTCGGAGACCCATTAGGTGTTTGGTGGCTTTGCACTTATGTGCCTTTTAGTGTTCTATTGAAGTAAGCTCTTACGAGCTCTTTAGTGTTTGGTGGATTCCTGTCGAGTCTTATTTTGCTAGTATTACGTTGGACAAGAAATTTGAAATTTCGTTTATAATATGCTAGTGAAACTTAATATGTTTATTAAGAATGTAAACTTTATGCATGTGCAAGTATGCTCTATATGGATTAGTTATGAAACATGTTTATGGGCTATAACTTTAGTCTGAAAAACCGTATGGCCGTAGGCGATTCCTTTGCTTCAAATATGCCTAAGTCAGTTTGTCTCTTGAAAGTGAGAATTTTTCAAGGTAAATTCTTTAAGGCATTGAAATAAAGCGAAAGCAACTCAAAAGACAAAGGAACTCGAATTGAATAAAAAAGTACAAGAAAGCAATGCATACAAGGTGTTTGAGTAAATGCTCTCAAACATATTAAATAACTATGAATGAGATTATTACAAAGGAGGGAGATGACTTTTATTTATAGTTCTCTTCCAGAGCCAACAATACAATTTAAATTACATTAACGGTCAATATTAAAGCTTGTCTACAAGATGAAAGTTCTAAGAGATTTAAACTTTATACAATCTTATCCTTTAGGATTTATAGTATTCACTATGATAACCCTAATTTCATAGAGTGTTCCACTGGGTCACCAAGACTTCAAGTAGATGGATTTTTTCATATGTTCTATGAATCGAATTAGTTCAAGTGGGTCAAATGAACCCACATTTAATTAGTTGACATTCGTGAGACATTACGTGTGCATTCATCATAGGTTTTGATCTGCGACTCATGACACAAGTATGCTTTATATAGATTAATTATGAAACATTTTTTTTGATATCTTGTGATAAGGAATAAGAATGACATACTAATTTTGATTGTACATATTTGAGCCATGTGTTTGTTGTCAAATCAATCTTATTTGTAGGATTTTAATTTTACCATGTCTTTATTCTAGGTTAATTTATAGTCTTGTTATGATAATATATGCGTGGTATGCCCACACCAAGGCAAGGTGAGAATAACTTTTTCCATTTCAACTTATTAGGCATTTTATGCTTATGCACTAATTTTTTTGGGCGTAGATTTTATTTTGAGTTCTTGAAGCATTACTTGATTTCGAATCTCATAACATCGTTAAGATTTCGAGAGTACGAAATTAACATACATGTAAAATTTGATATGTAGTTAAGGTGTCAAGCATTTTTACATGTGTTAGTTCCATATACCATTGGTACTCTTTTGATATGGGCAATACTTGGATGAAAATTAAACTGATCTTGAATGAATTCTTGAAGCATTAATAAGTTTTCAATATGATTTCAATAATTTCGTGTATGTGATGTATGGTGGAGCATGTTTTCAGGATGATTTTTGCATGTATTTGAATAAATTTTAAAGCACAATCTATGTATTTCAAATTTGGAGGTGTATTAGAAGATGTAATATTTTAAACTTTTTTTTAGTTCTTTATGTCAAAATTTCAATATCAAAGTTTTATGTATCAAAATAAATGAATCAGAGACTTATTTTTTCTCGAAGGGCCTTTAGTAATGATATTTAGCCCTGTGATATCGCAACAAGTCAAATAGTAAACAAAATGCTATAGTGTCAAGTAGTTACATTGATACAACTCCCTAGATGTACCAATACCCTAGTTCTTCGCACTGGCCACTACACTGCTTTGAATTGTTTTGACTTTTCGAGATTTGATTTGGGTCGCCTAGATTTCTCACATGGCCACAAAAGGCCAAGTATGGGTCTTGTATATTTGGAGCCCATCTTGAAAAATGTAAGTTTAAAACTACTAATGTGGAAGTCATGTATCTCAATATGGTTCTTGAAATTTATGGCTTCGTCGGCCTGATTGGATTGGATACCATCATTGATGCCGCCATTGAAAGTCCAAAACAGTTGAACCCGAATATGGGTTTCTCGAAACTTATTAAGGGGTGGAGGGATACTTTCCATGGCGAACAAGAAAAAATTCTTAATGTTGTGCTTGCTAAAAATTTCTAGATTGGCTACAAGGAATCCTCATACCATCTGCATATTATCCGACCAACCATGGAGCTCGAGGAACTTTCAACAGCCATGGGATGGTCTGACGCCCTTGCTATAGTCTCTTCTAAGCCTTGTATCGAGGAGGTGGACTCTTACCCTCCGGTCTGAAACTGGTTCCTTGTTCTGTTGTTCAAGACCCAGAGAATGGCACCTCCTGATCTCTTTGACTCTGTTTTAGCCATGCTCTATTGTTTTTGTTTTCTTTTGTCTTGGTTCTGGTGTATATCAAATGCACGTTGTTGCGTAGTGTTTTCTCGACCTAAGTTGGGGATAGACCCGCATAAATGATAAGTAAAAAAAAAAGGAAAATTGATTACAAATAAATACGTGGAGTATATTACTCAAATTTTCGAATATAAAATTCAAAATTTTGAAGAGTAAATCTGTAAACAAAATATTAAGTTTTTATAAAATACTCATAAAAAGATATAAAATATTTTCTATACTTATCAAAAAAAAATTCACTAAAATTCATATGCGATTATATTTTGTCGTTTCAAATAAAAACTCTTACTAATTAACGTTCCAAAACAAAGATATAAGACCACTTGTTGATAGGCTTTTTTTTATATTTTTGGAGCCTAAACAAAATAAAAAGTGGGGTTTTAGATTTTTTAAAAATTAGAAAAAAGATTTAAATTTCTTAAAAGTTAGTAAAAATATTTTTTGGGTGATTAAAAGTTAATTTTTTTTTAAATCCCTTCAAAATTGAAAAACATTATTTTAAAATTTTTTTAGCTTTGGATCTTCAGCGACTGTATTTTCATATTACCTCAAAGTCAAACTTGCTTGTTGATTAACTTTAAATAGATTAAAATTAAAGTTCTACTCATATTAAAATATTTCTAAAATAATTAAAATTTAATTGAATAATAAAATTAAACTGAGAGAAAAACTAGAGACACTTATGCATGACTCAGTATCATGGTTGTGTCATCCGGTGGGGTTACCTTCCTCCCTGGATTCACCTCTTTCTGGCAATGGCCATTTTCATTTGCCTTCCTCGTTGTTTTATAGCTATTATCTTTTGAACCTTTGGTCTTTTGTTCGGACCCATCTCTTGTAACCACCGTTGTTTATCAGCTTTTAATGACATTGATATGTTTTCCGACCCAAAAATAAATAAATAAATCAATTACCCAAACTTTGATTCATACACAAATAATTCAACATAAGTAAGAGACATCCGACGATTCAAACAGTGAGCAATTTGTGCTTCTAGAACATTCGTTGTCCTAACTTGGTTTTCAAATTCTGACAAAAATACCCAAAACTATACACCCAATCAATGTAAATCCAACACCTGACACATTGCATGGACAACACCTGCATCAATCCAATTCCTTTACAGGAAGGTGCCAAAAAAAAAACAAAAATCAAAATATTGCCCCCAAAACTAACCTTGTCTCTTCTTCACATTTTTGTTAAAGCCAAGCATCTTCCACCCCTTGCCTTTCTAAACGCAAACCTCTGCAATCTCTCCCTCTATACATATCCATCTGTACATGTATTTATACATTTATATCTGTTGGTAGTCCTTCATATTTTTAATGGAGATGGGCGACAAGATGAATAAGGAGGCATTGGTGGTTTGTAGTGATAAGAGTACGGGTATTGGGATAACCGTGTGGGACTTGGAAACTGGGGAACAACTCCTTCATATCCCCACCTGTGCTGCCGCTCCTCATGGGCTGTTTTGCTTGAGAAACCAGTTCATTGTAGCTTCTCAAAGCAACAGGCATGGCTCTTTTGGTGGTGGGTCTATCTTTATTTGGCCATTGAACAAGGTAATAAGCTAATCTCAAACTGTCTTTGGAAATGGAGGATTTATTTTTCTACAATTGGTAGATTTTGATTCTTCATTTATGCCTTTATGTGTGTGTACGAGTGACATTCAAACTTCGCTCATGTTCACAATGACTGCTATATTTTCCTGTTTTTAATCCCAAATCCCAAGTTAACTTGACCTTTCCTTTGTTTTGCCTGATCTTTGAATTTAACCCCCCCCCCCCCTTTCCTGCTTTTCCTAATAGAAACATAAAATGGAATTTGGCATTGTTTCAAGTGTTGCAATTCATGTATACATACATAAGTCCTTGTTGGAAATTTGATGAAAGCAACTGATATTCTGTAGATCTATGTTGCTCCGGTTTTTCATTTCGCTTGAAGTGTACATCTCCCAGTCCATGCTTGTATGTGACACATTTTTAGCCATGAGTATGGGAGACCATTCATGTGCTTGGAAAAAGATTACAAATAGAATATGTCCATGTCGGCTACCTACCTGAATCTGAGTAGCTGTAGATTGCCGGTAAATAGCTGTTCTGCTCAGTCTGTATCGTTTATGAATGTCCCTTTAATGTTCCATGCATAAGCTGTTGTATATCTTCAAAAAATTGCCTAAAGAACTAGTACTAGAATCAAACTCTGTTATACCATAAGAAACTTCTTGTTACATCCTTTTTATCCCCTCTTATCTCCAGCCTCAGTCACCATTGCGGAGCTACACATTGGAGGCAATGGGCCCCATTTCTTGCACAAAAGATGGCTTATATATTGCGGGTGGAGCTCCTTCCGGGAATGCTTATCTCTGGGAGGTAAGTAACCACTCTCATCTTTCCTCTTTGTCCACAAGGGTGAATCGGCGAAAAACCTCCATTTCATCTGATGAATTCAATTCATGGAACTTTTATTTCAGTAGCTATAGTGCCTTGAACAAACATAGTCATCATCTAGACCACCTGCAAATGCTGTTGTTTGTTTGTATGTATCGATGAATTCTTTAATTTCAGTGTTAAAACCTAAAAGCTATAGTGTCATGGCAAATGAAAGCACTATCTCAGCACTTTTATGACATGATGAAATTGATCAGGTTACCAGTGGAAGATTGCTGAGAACATGGCATGCTCATCATAAATCACTGAAGTGTATGGTCTTCT